>JAOXXN010000446.1:113560899-113592095 GCA_026770055.1 Myrmophylax atrothorax | reverse complement strand
TTGAACAGACTGAGTTTTAGGCTCCCAATGTCCCAGGTCCTACAGGCTCCTGGATCTGAGCTATTATCTCTACATAACTCAGCAGTTCTCTCCACAACTGAGCAGATTGCAGCTGTCTGTGGTTTAAACAGCTCCCATCAGTCACCTTGAGAAAAGAGTTTTCAGGTTACTTGGAGACCTCAGTTCAAAGCAACAGACTGTCCTGGGCCTGAGCAAGAAGAAAATTTACATCTCCTGGAATGGGTGATAAGCTAATTCAAAAGCACGAATGTGCAAAATAGAATGGAGAACACCATTCTGATCAGACCAGATTAGGTTTGGCCTCTGATCACTTCTCCCCAGCTTTAACCTGATAGCTTTGCTACCTGAGCTTCAGTAAGGAACTACATCCAGGAAGCAGCATAGTCAAACTAAGTGGTTCCATAACAACTGTTGCTTGTTGCTCTCTCTCTTGCCACTTGGATCTACTTCTGATCATGGTGTAAGGCTAATATTTTTTCAATGAAGATGTGCACCACCATTTATCATATGCAGTTATACTCACTGACTGGCAAAGTGCTAAAGACCATCATAAAATGTGAAGCACTTGGAATTCAACATGTCACTTCTCATCTGCCTCCAGAAATTCCATCAGGTTTGTCAGACATGATTTTCTGTTCCAGAAACTCTCCCAATTCCTTTATATCAGCTAATATTTTTCCAGATGTTTTGTGATCTCATCCTCTACTAATGTCTCCAAGACCTTGCCTGCTGTCAAAATCAAACTTTATTGCAAGCCTGTAACTCCCTGATTTCACCTTAGTCCTCTTCATATGGAATGGGTTTACATTTGCATTTTTCCTGTCCCTTAGTACTCCTTCCTGTTCCTATAAACTCATAGCTATTCTTTAGCTGACCAGTATCCTCTTCCATCATCTCTTTCATGAGATTCAGGTGTGACCAGCTGAGCCCTACAGCTGTCTCCTCTTCCCAGTGATTTTTTGGGTTTAAAGATTGATACTCAAATTGCTTTGGCTTTCAGAATCTTTTGTTTTAATTTCTGGCACTGTATTTTGTTTCTTCCTGGAGACCTACTTATCACTGATGGTAGAAGACTAAGGCTGAAGTAATGATGATACATTAACTAAGACAATCCACAGACTGGCCATTGTTTATAGAGCTTTTTATGTCCAGACAAGACCGCTAGTGATAAAAACTAATGAACATCAGGTGTCTTCTTACTGCTTTACGTGCCAGTGAAAAACTGTTCAATTGACTGAAATTTTTATCAGGAATATCAAACCTGGCAAATTGTCCAGTTGTTCTGTGGTTGTGTATGCTGGAAGAAAGTTTGTATGGATGTGATGGTCACAACTAAGGGATGCAGCAGATACAAATCAGATAATTTGTCCACTATTAATGTGTACAGACCATCAAGGAAAGGGGACACCAGATTTGCATTGAGACATTCCCTCTTCTCATCCCAGAGATGAGAAGTCTTGGGCCAGTCCTGGGGTTAGACAAGTGATTTGACTCCAAGAATCTTTCAGTCCTCTACCATCCCCAAAAGATGTCACTTACTTTGGAAACATCTTGCAGAATATAATAATCACTAAACACATGGGGTTACATAATTGCTACAAAAATGCTTAACATTCAACAAATTGTAAGGCCTATTAGTAATTCATCCTCTCAATTTTTGTGGACAAGATAAAATTCCATTTAAAGATTGTGTGCAGTATTATGATACCTAGTTGTAGTTACACAAAACTTACACATTGGTTGTTTTTTTCTTTTTCATACAGAAAAAACCCCCACATTTTAAAGCTGGAAGCTGACAGTCTAGTTGTTGATTGGGCTTATAATTCCTCAAACCAGGCCAGGACCTCTTTTCATCAGGCTAGGCAGAGGCTTCATGCAGTGAAAATGGTTTGACTGGATGCAGAGATTCTTCTGTAAACATGGACTGGCCAAACAGAGGTCCTGCACAGGACTCTTGTTCTATCCATTTTCTTTGAACAACTGCAAGGTTTAGTTGCATATGGGCTCAGTTTAGCATCTTTCATGTGGTTCCAAAGATGAGTAAGTTAAAAGTAGAGAGATTGTCTTATAATGAGGGAGCATAAATGTTTTTAATATTCAGCACTCATTTTATTTAACAAAACCTGAATTCCTCCCTCCAATCCCATCGTGATACATACGAGGTTATCACTGTCTTCGCCATTGCTTTGCTCTCTCAGAAGAAGAGGTATTTGGGTCATTGGGGTCACATGGACTCTGATAACAGATTCAAGACTCTTAGCCACAGGCTTGAACAATTCACATGGACTGAGATCTTGTAGCAGGGATTTAGGGATCACAGCTCTCAGAGATGCAGGACTATGTTTGATTCATTGCTGATCTGCTTTGTAGGAAATTTCCACAAAGCCTTACACAAGGCTTTGTTTGTTTATTTATATTCCTCTTCACCCAATGGGCATGAGGTTCCTAATATAGCTTTGAGTCTCTCAGCTTCCTATTCCACCTGAAAAGTGGGGGTAATAGCACTGTCTCCTTAAGTGGGGTGATTTAAACAAATGCACTGAGGGCTCTAAGCCACCACTTAAGATAATGGAGTTTGATGGCAATTCAGTACCAACAGATACAAATATCCACTACATGGGACCCCACAGACTTAGAGTTTTTAGTAAATTATTTGGACAGTTGAGATTGTTCTACCACTCAGATCAGTGACAGGGTTTCCTTGGTTGGCAGTAGGATAAGAATTGTGTCACAGATAAGTGTCCCTGAATAAGAGCTCCATATATCTCCAAGCATTAGTCATTTTTAGCACATGAGCTATACAGAGACTTGAAACTAGTGATAACTTCCCTTCTTGCTGAGTTTGTGCAAACATTTCCTGAGGCTTTCAGTTTTACCACAATAGAAGGCTTTTAAAGCTTAAATAGGGATAACTTGAATTATTAGCATTGGTCCTCCAGCCCAACCACAAGCACGTCTGAGCAGCTCTTGCTGATAACACACTGCAACAACTACATTTTCCTCACACTGTCCACAAAATAAGCTGATCCTTGCGATTACCACACAGTGGGAAATCACTGGTTTGATGGGACTGCTGTCCCCAAATAACCTCTCAGTTTATTCCCTGCATCTTTAGCCCGACCATTGCACCACACAATGCAAACAATTTCTCAGTGAAACCACAAGTTAGACACTTTGTTAACAGGTACCAAAGGCGCCCTGCTGAAGTCAGTGGCTCTCTGCAATGAATAAGAGCAGGAGCTTTGGTCCTCTGTGACTGACCTTCAGATGTGAGCAGTACCTCACACTCTTTGCATGCAAGGATGGCCTTGGAAGACAACCCAGTGATTTCACCTTCACCTTCAGCACTGCACAGCCGAAGGGACCCCCCAAGTACAGGAGGGCAGATCATAAAAGAGCCCTCATTTCCTTCCATATGTGAGCAGAGCAGACCTCCATTCCAGCTGAAGGCCAGTAGCATTTTACAGCTCAGTGATCTTTATATTTCCTGGCCTGATATTGTTTCTCCTCCTGTTTCCATCAGTGGTCAGCCATGACATTCTTCTCCCATAAGTATACAGGCCATTAGGAAATGCTGACCAGGAAATGCAACTCTACTCCTGGTCCAGCTGTTCTCGTCTTGGCATTCAGTTATCTTCCCTTCACTTTTCTTGTCCAGATTTCTCCACCTGAGCTTGTGTCTGCTAACATGATGTGACGTGACATGACATGAAAGACACCAATGAAGACTTGGCCGATTTAGCCTAGGCTTGAGCCAAACACAGATATTTGGTCAAGGAGCCAGCCTGGGTTTATGGGAGGGCACCATAGATTTATGTGCCCTTCTATGTCCAGACAGCTGAGGATATCAAGAGAAATGTTGTAGCCACACATCTCACTCATGATTAGTCATTCTTATTCCCAGATTTCATAGAATCATTAAGGCTGGAGAAGACCACTAAAATCACTGAGTCCAACTGTTCACCCAACACACCATATTCACCACTAGGCCATGTCCCCAAGTGTCACATCCACAAGCCTTTTGAACACTTCCAGAAATGGTGATTCTACCACTTCCCTGGGCAGTCTGTTCCAATGACTGACCCCTCCTTCAGTGAGGAAATTTTTCCTAATACCTAATCTAAGCCTTTCCTGGTGCAACTTGAGGCCATTTCCTCTTGTCCTCACTATTTGCCACAAGTTGGACACCAATATCCTCCAATCAAAGCTTGGATCTTGTTAGTCACACATTTTATCAGCCTCTTCCGTCAGATCTCATTGCAGGCTTTGTCTTTGCAGCTGGCTGCCTCCAGTGGCTTCATGCTGTCCAGATGAATGTGTGGTACAGATGGTCATCCCATGATGGATGAAGAGGAATAAGGCACTGAGCACCCACAGTGAAATATCTGTGCTTTGTCTGTACAGGCAGAAAGCAGGGAAGGTTTCCACTCATTAAGTAGTGTGTTAGCTGGCACCTTTCTCCAGACATTTCTCCATCTCCCAAGGTTCTATTTTCTCTGGAGTTTCCTTCTTTTGCACCGTTGCTTTGCATCACCTAATTTCCTTTACTCCCTGCTGCTGTGTTGTGCCCATGCAGAATTACATTTGAAGGGGGAAGACCTAAAACCAATTTCACTTCACATTTCTGGGATGAGTTTTCCCCCATGGAGTCAAACAGAGCTGAAAAGTGTGATACTTTAACATCCTTTACCAAGCCCAGCTCCTGCTGTGGCAATGAGGTCACCATGTTAAACCATTTGCAGTCAGAAGCAAAGAGGAGCTGAAGGCACTGTGGTAAATTAGCTCATTTCAGCCAGATCAAGGCTCATTAAACAATTATTTGCTGCTCCTGGGGATTCTTAATTAGCCACTTACTTCTTCTTCTAGAGCTTTAAAAGAAGTTGGGATTTTGACAAGCTACTGTCTATTAATAAAAGTGTCTTATGGAAGGCTGTGCTTTGTCATTTCCAAACTATGTGAGTGGTCCTTACATACCAAGTTCTGTTCATGCTTCAGGAGAGATAAATAACACTGGCTTCTGGTGGCTGTAGAACACAATTTCAAGTCTTGATAACTAGATTTCCAAAGACAAATTAAGTGATCCTGTTGTAAAATCTTATTCCATTCACGTGCTAGGGAATGGGAAAACTGTCTTTCATTTTAGCTGAGAAGGATAAGAAAGGAGTCTTTTTCTTTTTTTTTTCTTCCCAAGAAAGAAAAAAGGATATTTTTCAATCAATTAATTTAGTCTTAAATTATTTTCCATTTTTTCCCCAAGCAGATGCTCTAATTATCATCATTATGATGAACATTTCCTTTCTGTCCTAAAAACTGACAGATACTGTTGCATTTAGAAAACTTTCTGCAGAACTGCTATGAAAAAATGAATAGATTTGTTTAAGCAAGACACAGCACCCATAATGCAAAAAAGAAAGGAAAAAGGTACCCACAATGGTAATATTTAACTTTAAGGATGGAGCCACTTGAAAATTAAGAGGTCAGGGATTTTTTTAGGAAATAGAAAGGGACAGCTAAAAGGCTTAAATGACTGCAATTACTATGGAGACTTTTAAAGATGAGGTACTGTAATGATTTATGATACTGATCAACTGAAGTTCTCCCTAAAATTTCTCCTGATTTTATTCCCCTTTAAATCTCAGAAGTTTTTTTATGAAGGGAGGAAAAAGAGGAGCAAATACTATGTTCAATTAAATACAAAACATTAATAAAGCAGGACAAAAAATAATTTGAGGAAACTCATGCCAAAACCATTAAAAACACCCTAAGAAAAACGTTCCAAATACTTTTCTTTGAAAACCAGAGATTCCAAAGAAGTAACATTTCATTGAAAGAAAACCAGTTTTTAGACAAGATAAGATCACAGCCGAAAAGTTAAATCCTTTTTGTTTTTCAAGAAGTGGTGAGAGGTCCTTGCAACAAAATTTTCTTCTGTGGTGGATTAAGCTCAAGAACTGTGTTGAGATGAAGTGTTATGAGCAGAAATTTTAGAACAAGCCAGTAAAATTCAACAGTAAGAAACAGCCAAGATTGGATGTCATCCACTCCTGAGTTCTGAAGAAAAGCACCCACAAAGCAGCAAATCTCCTAACTGTGATATGGGATCCACCTCTTGTATAATGATTTCACTGTGCAAGTATTTTAACTGTAGATGGGAGGAATACAGCAGTTATAAAATTGTCTTTTTCTTTAAAGCTCAAAACATTTTCTTGGGAATGCCAGATAATATTCTAACTTCTCTTTAATGCACATTAATAGACATTGTATTAAATTTCCTTGGAAACATTCAAGATCAGATTGGACAGTGCTCTGAGGAACCTGATTTCTAGATCTAGCTTAGTATTTTGAAGAAATTAACCTTTCATGTTGTAATAAGAGCTATCTTGACATGGATTAATGGTTGAAAGGTTGGAAATGAGTTAAGGACTGAAATAAATGGCTGATTTTAAGAATGATCCCCATCAGAGAGATAAGACCTGTGCTATTCAACCTATTTGCAGAAGAACAAAGAAAGGGTTGAGGGAGCAAATAATGATTTGTCCAAGGTCACCAAAGCTGAAATGTATTCATGAAAGGAGTCACCAGATAATAAAGTGACAAATGAAACACAACATCAACAAAAAGCATTGGGCACATATAGAAAAGTATTCTCTGAGTTACAGGAAATAATGGAGTACAAGTTATGTCTTACCACCTAGAAATGCCAGCTGAGTCACCATGGTTAGCTATCTGGAAACCTGGTCTGTGCTGTGTCCTGTCAGATAACGTGTGCTTTAGGAATTTGTGGGAAAAGAAATTACAAAGAGCAGGATGATTACACCATTGTGTATATCTAAGTCTGGCAACATCCTGAATTGACTGATTCAGAACTAGTTGCTTAATTTGCATTTTTTAGATGTTTTGTTTGCATTCACATTCTGAGGGAGATGATTTGGGATGAATTTTGCTACTTTTGAGGCACTGGTGTCTCACAGGCAGCAGCAATGCTGACCTTTTCTCTATGGACTCCTCTTGCTTTGGCAAACCAGGGAATGCCAAGGAAAGTACCAGCTTAGGAGGTGCTCCTTTGCCATCCTGCCTGGATTATTCAATATGAAGGAAGTTATTATTATTATTGTTAAGGGGGAGGATTTTGTGTGTGTGTGGCTGAAACAAGAAGCCTTCTGAATCTTGTTGCTTGTTTTGCCACTTCCTTAATATCAGATTTTGCTTAAACTTCTCTCTGCCTCAGTTTCAGGGTAAAAAAATGGAGAGGAAACCTCTTCCCTTTTCCATGAGGCTGCTGGGATGTTTATCTCATTGCTGTGTGCAAAGTTGTTGGAAGTCTGAATACTAAAAGTGTAAAGAATTAGAGGTCATTAATATCAGCTAATGCTGCCCTTGCCCCTTGTAACAATTTAACTTTGGAAAGCCAAGTCTCCATAAAAAAGAGAAACCCTTCTTTGTACTTGGTGTGGATGGATTATGATCATTCTAGGACTCTAGTTATGTTTGTTGGCATAAACTTAGAGAAGTTTCAAACAGCCAAAGTAAAAATAAATCTTATTATTGTACATTTATACTAAGCGGGGTTCACAGTTTCCTCTTTATTTTTTTTAGATTGCTATTTTGATTTTTTCCCCTGAAAAACAAATACTGGAATATAATGTTATTTTAACTTTGAAATTTATGGTCTTCCTGACAACAGGTAGTCACAGTTGCATTCTTGCAAAAGAAAACAAAATTAAAAATATAGACACAGGAAATAAAATTAATTTTAAAATATATGAAAACATTTATTCTGTGCATCAGCCCAAGTGAACAGACAAGTCTCTGACTGATACCCACCACAGACTGCAGTTTCTTGAATTGATTGATTAATAGGACAGAAATGAGGAGGTGTGAATTTATTTTGGACTTCAACGGGGTTGAACAAGGTTTGGCACAGTTCAGCTGGGCTTAATCTGCATTTTAAAGTCTATGAACAGTGACCACCTACTGGCACCCTTCAATGTGTTAGGTCCCACAGAAAGGAAACATTTTGCACTAGACTTCATTTCAACTAATGTTCCTGGATTTATAAAGGTACTAAAAAGGCAACAGCAATCTGATTTCAAACTAACAAAATACCCCTTTTCCCTTGGTGGGATTGAAACTCAACAGAAGTCTCAAGGAAGGAGGAGAAAGGTAGGTGGGATTGGAGAAACAATTTCTCATTGTTTGGAGGTAGATTGTTCTTTTGAGGGTGACATTACCCTGAAAATAAAATTAAATTCCTTTCGGGTGTTTTCACCATTAAGCATCAAGATTTTCATTTAACTGTGTGAAAGGTAGTAAAGAAGTAATAAATAACAGTTCAAATAGGGAAAAGCTGGAGAGGAGGAAAAAAAAATGCTGAAATGCTGAGAATTTTATCTGAGCTAAAAAATAAAAAGGAAGCAGAAAGATCTCACTGTATTTTGTAGAAAGGATAATTAAAAACAAAGCCGTCCTTTAAGACCGAGCAAACATTCCCCACCATCTCCTTTTTCTGGCGAAGCCAAGAAACACTCTCTGAAGTAAAATAATCATAACAAGAAAAGGCATCTTCTTGAAGAAATTTTGACTCATAGTTTACTGCTTTATAAGCACTTCAATAGATAGATGTTCTATGCCAAGGCAACGAGTCAAGAATCCACGTTTTCAATGCTAGTATAGTCTCCTATGTGATTATTTTTACAACATGTGCAATTAAAGGCAGGTTTTTCAGCTCCCTGATTGTGACCGGATAGAAAACGGTTTGCACACACACAACACGGAGGGAAGGAAAACACCACCTCTCCCTGTAATGGTCTTCATTAAAAACAGCTCTGCCCGGCTCCTGTTTTATTCCATTTTGATGATTTAAACTTTCCTTCTATAGTAGGTGGTAGTTTTTTTCTTCCTTCCACTTCACTAGTCCAAAGGAAAAATCTGATAGTCCAAACTCCAGCATTTTCAGTCATTGTTCTGAAAGGGGTTGTCATGATTGCAGGGGAAAGATGGGGCTGGGATGGGAGGGAGAAAGGGAAGGCTCAAACTCCACAGAATCACTGCTCAGGTTATTAACACTCACACAGTTGCTGAGGGAGTTTCATGCAGCTCCCAGTAGCACCAGAGACTTCGAGTGGTGAAACTGGTCACCCTTTTGAACCTGCTGGAGAGTAAATGGCTCAAGGTACACCTTCCAGGACTGTTTAGCTGCCTACAAGCTTTTTTTTCACACTAATCTGCAAACTTTATCCATGTATTTTTCTGAGTTGTCCAGCATGATTTTAAAGTAGAAGTGTGTCACTGATGATGAAATTGCCTACTCTGCCTTTCAATGCTTCAGCACTTGAATTACCAGGAGCTGCATCTGTCTTTGCAAACAGGAATTGCCTTGTACAAGAAAAAAAGCAGGAAAAAAAAATCCAGGAATCATTTTGTCAATTCATTACAGCATTTTTATAGACATTGACTTGGTTCCATGTAAAATATGACCTTACAAGATATTATAATTACTATTAAACTATGCTCTGGGTCAAAATTGCTGTGAATCCATCTCTTTCAAGGGAGGCTCTGGAGATAAATTTGTTTCCCTATGATGTGAAAGAGAGGGACACATAAAAATCATATAGCATTGAAGGTAAATGTTCCTTCTTTCCTTTCCCTTTCTGGACAAATCTGACTCCATTCAAGGGATGTGTTTATCCCAGTGTTGAACCGGTGTGGACAGGAGCCCAGCTCTGGTCCTGTTGGAAACATCCCTGGCACTTCAAGGTGATTCAGCGTGGGCAAATACAGTAGCAGGGCAGTCATTTGGAGCTGCCATCCCATTTGCTTGCTAGGATGGGAAATACCCAGAGGTTTGGCAGTCTCAGGTGGGAAGGAGGATTTTGGGGCTGTGCTGGGTTAAGAAGGGTGGGCACAGGCAGAAATCCTCTAGTTTCAGGCCTGAATATCCCCCAGTGCCACCAAAGATGAGCTTATCATGGCATTATGTTTTTATCAGCTGGCTCAGGAACCCCCAGTGCCTTTAACTTGCCAGGGAAGCCCAAACCTAAGTGTCCAAGGGTTTCATTTGTGTTGCTTTTCAATAATAAACCCGAAACACCAATTCTCCCCTCGCTCCTTTAGCGCCAAAGCCTCGGAGGCATAGGCAGCAGGAAGCAGGAATGCCATGCTGCCCAGATCTTCTTTCCTGGGATGGGTTTGGATTTATGACTTGCTAAACCATGTCCCTTTGGGGAGGTAGGAGGCTCTGAACCCTCTCTGTGTGTGTTTGTGTGTGTGTGTGTGTGTGTGTGTGTTTGTGTGTACACGCACGTACGCGGGAAGCGCTGGAGCTCATAGGGCTCTCCAGGACTCTTTGGAGGGAAATCCAGACCTGGAGACAAAAAAGAAGGTAGCATTCATGCCCAAGCACACAGTGGGGTAAACAGATTTTGTAAATGGAAGTTTGTTACTCACATTGTAGGACGGGAGCTGCTGTTTACCCACCACCAGTCAGATGCCGACATTGCCAGAGGCTGAACGATTCAGCGGCGATCACTTATAAATAGTGCTGACCAGAAACAGAAACAGTGAAGAGTTTTCATTAAAAAAAAAACCCTTCAATATTTTTTTCATTTATTTTAGGAGAAGAGTTAAAAGTATGTGCTTTTATTGATATTTCTTTTTTTACCCTTCTCTTCTCTCTACACTCTTCTATCCCTCTTCTAATTTTGTTAAGTCTTGGGCTTTATTTGAAGTTTTAAAATTTTTTTGTAAATTTAAAAAATTTATTTATATTCTATTTTACTATTTTTTGCCACTGAAAATAATAGCAAGGGCAAGAGAAAAGAGAAGAAAAGAGAAATAATGAAATGCAGAAAAATCCTAGCATTTGAGTATTGGTTGAAAACTCTAACTCCCATTTTTTAATTGGAACAAGTTTTAAATGAAAACTCCCATTTTGTCAGAGACAAATTTTTGTTATTAGAAAAAGAAAAAAGCTTCTAGAATCCCTGATAGTAATAATTTATGGGTGTTTAGGATCTGTGGGTAGATACAAAATCAAGTGCCCCATTGCCCTGGGAAGACGGAGTAGCTCAGGAAAGGTAAAACTTAATAGAATAAGGTAGGATAATCCCTCTGTGTGTGACCCTTTCCTGAGAACCTCCCTTAAATTCCCCACTCTGCAGCTCTTAAGAAAGAGGGCAAACATGTGAGGGATCTGGATTTTGCCCCTCAGTCAGCGAGGCCAGGGCAGCTGTCCCTGGTGATACTGGTTTGCATCCTCCTGCCCAGCACAGCCAAATCTCCCCATCCATGCTGAAATTAAAAACTGCAAATTCCAGGTCAGGCACTCGCTCTTTTTGAAAGCTAAAGTGATCGTTTCCCTGTGCCCAGTTTTGATTTCCTGAGCATAAAAGTGATGTGTGTTCTCCAAAGCGCTGGCCCACACAAGCTGGGCATGTACCCACAGGTCTTGAAGGTTTCTTTGATGAACTTCACCAAGAAGTGTGGCTTCAGTCACCAGACAACAGTCTGCCCTGAGTCAATGGGAGCTTTGCTTGTGCAAGGACTGCAAGACCACAGGGCATAAAAGCCAGGAGACCTTTCCTTTTGCTTCTTACAGGACAATAATCCATGGCCTTTTATGAAATTTATGAGTTTTATTTGCAAGATAATGATGATCAGTCCCTGAGAAAGAAGAAAAAAAAATTAAATGGCTGCAGGAAATGGGAAATTAAAAGAACAAAATCAAGGACAATGCAATTCTTTTTGAGAATGACCAGTGGAGGAATGGACACTTCAGTTCTGGCTCCTTCTCAGCACATCCTCAGCCCGTTGGCCCCTTCCTCCGAGCCTCCAGGACTGTTCTTTCATTAGACAGCAAGTAAAAGGAGGGAAAGCTTGTAAATTTTTAAAATTTTTTATCCCTAAATGAACAGAGTCTTTTCTTGTTCCACAAGGTGGCAACATCGCTTCAGAGCTCGCAGCATCCTCCATGGTACAGACAGTGAGAAACTTCACAACCTTTCAGCTATTTCAAACACGCTCTTTTGAGTGATTTAACTTTAAGGGGGTAAAAATGCCATTGTTCTAATTTTCACCATTTTTATGTTTTCTAAACATTTGATTTAAAATTATATCTACCATCTTTTGTACATTTTCCTACGTGTATTACCTGTATGATCCCATCTGCTGCAGCTCTTTCTGTACAGCTCAGCACAGAGTAAGGCTGGTTTAACACTTTTTTCCCTGAGTGGAGATTCAAATCTGAAATCAGAGTGGCCAAAATAAGAAATGGAACAAAACTGAGCCTTGATCTTCAAAGCTGATGAGGAACCAAAGTTTATTTAGCATTTTTAGGCAGACCTTAAATTTACTTTTAGGTAACTTCTGAGAAGCCAAACAATGTGACTCATAGACTGTCCTTTCATATCTCTCTTCTCTATGTTCCTAACTCCTACTTCTTTCCCTAAAAAATTGGTTCTTCTGTCTTAAACAACACCTCTGCACTTCACTAGTGGCTGCATGTCTCTTCCTTCTGTGGAAGTTGAAATGAAATGAAAGAACCCCACCTTCCTAAACACTTTAACTCTGCCCCTCTTCTTGGTCTGCACTGTACTAAGGACACAAAAGTATGACAGAAATGAAAAATAAAAGAAAATAAAAGAAGATGGATGTTGTGAAGTTAATGGCAAATTCAAGGTCATTAATTTCCCATGCTGGATCATGTAGGCTCTGATATAGTAAACGGTGTGAATAATTGGGCAGAGGCACCCAACATCCTATTAGCCCCCCTAGATCAGAATGAAATGCTTTGTGGGCAATAGTGGGAAACATCAGTAGGTGATGAGAGAGAGAATCAATCCAAGGGTCCTACCAGAAGGAAAACAATGTGCCCAGGTGGCCAAGAAGGGCGATGGCATTGGCTTGTATCAGACATAGTGTGGCCATTAGGACCAGGGAAGGGACTGTCCTCCTTTGCTGGGCACTGGTGAGGCCACACCTTGAATTCCAGGGACAGATTTGGGTCTCCCATGACAAGTAAGATGTTGAGGTGCTGGAGTGTGTCTACACAAGGATAGTGGAGCTGGGGAAGGGTCTGGAGCACAATTCTGATGAGGAGCTGCTGAAGGAGCTGGCAGAGCACAGCCTGGAGGCTCAGGGGGGACCTGGTTGCTCTCCAAAACTGCCTGAAAGGAAGAGGTAGTGAAGTGGGGTCAGTCTCTTCTCCCAGGTAACAAGTGACAGGATAAGAAGAAATAGCCTCAGGTTGTGACAGGGGAGGTTTTGATTGGATATTAGGGAAAATCTCTTCACAGAAAGGGTTCTCAAGCATCAGAACAGCCTCTCCAGAGCACTGGTGGAGTCACCATCCCTGGAAGTTTTCAGAAGATGAGTGGATGTGGCATTTGGAGACGTGGTTTAGTGGTGAACGTGGTGGTGCTGGGTTAACAGTTGGACTCAATGATCTTAGAGGGTTTTTCCAACCTTAATAATTCTGTGATTCCCTGTTTCTGTGACTTCACCAGGTTGTATCAATGTCAGCTGTGAATCCAAGTGATGCTCCTGTAATATTCTGACCACACTTCCTGCCTACTTCATCAGCAGCCTGGTTTTGTATAAGCTCTTTGATCTCATCAGGTGTGTCTGCTTTAGAGCAGCTCAAGGGATGTCCCAGGACCATGTTACCCTGCTGTGGATACTCCACTGCTGCAGAACATCTTCATGGCCAGCTTTGTAGAACCAAGAGAACATGTTTTGCAATCTTTGTGAAGCTGCATTCCTCCCAGCTGTTCTTGCAATGAAGGGTTGGAACCAGATGATCTTTAAGGTCCCTTCCAGCCCAAAGAATTCTGTGATTCTATGGAGTGTGGTACTGGCTCTCCAGAGCAATGTGACAAATGTATGGATAATGTGTTCAGAGATGAGGTTTATTATGGATACAAGCATCAGTCTGGGAACAACCCTTCCAAAGCACCCAGCCAGGTTTTTCCAAAGGGGGGGTTGGCAGTATCAAGCCTGGTGTTAGTGAAATGTTTCTGCCTCTCTGTGGATCAGTGCTGACTCAAGCCAACTCACTGCTGATGCACCTCTGAGACAAGAGCTGGGTGCAGACAGTGACTTTCATTAACCCTTCTGCAATCACCAAATCTCCTGCTGCTCAGAAGTGAACCAGGAGTGGAGGCTTTCCATTGGCTTTGACTGTCTCGTCTCAAGCCCAGTTTCTCCACTACAACCATATGTTTGTTTTTAGATGGGCTGCAGGGCTCAGGGATGCCTTAAAAATGGACTTTCAATTGATTTGTGTATAAATGAATAACTGGAGAGGGCAATTCAGCCCTGGATTCTCCAAGGAAACCTTGGACACTGCCCTTGGTTAACAGCAGAGATTGGAGCTTGGAGTGCCAAATACAAAACTGCTCCCATGTTAGCAGCTGAGCAGGCTTTAACTTTTCCTTTCTTCCCCCTCTCCTCCCCCTTATTTTTTCCATTGTAACCCAGAGTGCATTTTTGCAAGATATCCTTGAAATTACTATTACTACATCACAATATTAGATCAATGCAGTGGTAACACACTCCAGATTGTTATGGCATTCGCATCTTGATGCCTTCCATACTGTCTTGTGGAATCCAACCTAATACCACGATTAAAATGCCTTTTCCATTTCTCCAGAGCACTCTGCCTGCTGCCATTACATAAACGTCTGCCTATCTAGGGTTTTGTACTGGCACCCAACGCCGGGGCCTTTGAGAGTCTAATGAAAAGGACCTCCACTCATTAAAGGAAAATGAAGGTTCTTGCCAAAGCCTGGGATTAAATCAGAGTCCGTTTGGTTTCTCTTCTCACTGACATCATTATGAATCAGGGAAACACTCCATTCAAGTGAGTTGTGTTACAGCATTGTAAAGCCAGAGTGAGTTCAGAATCAAGCCCCTTTTAACACCAGTCTTCCTTCACTTTCTCTGGCAGCTTTTTCCCACTCTACGACTCACCCACTGAAAATAGCAGCCTTCAGTGTAATGTAGCTCCTTCTCATGGACATGCACTGTGTTTCAGAGGCAGGAACGTTTCAGAAGCCCCCCTCAGGTGGGATGGGAGAGGGGAGGAAAATTACCAAAGGAACCAAAAAAAAGAAAAGGAGACAGTTGAGTACTGTTTGAAAGTGGCAGAAAGCCAAAAGAAGAGTGCTTCCAGAAAGATGAGTGGGGCTTCAGATACTGTATGACCTTGGGCTGACTGCAGAAGGAGAGGGAGCAGCCCATCTCTTTATTCTTTACTGTGAGTGTGGTGAGGCACTGGAACACATTAATCAGAGATGTTCTGGATGTCCCATCCCTGGAAGTGTTCAAGGCCAGGCTGAACAGGGGTTTGAGCAACCTGATCTTGTGGAAGGTCCCTGCCAATGGCAGAGGAGTTGGAATGAGATGCTCTTGAAGGTCCCTTCCTACCCAAACCATTCCGTGATACTGTGATTCTGTGATCTCTTGTTGAAGCTGCAGCGTGGATCTTGCACCCCTCTCCACACCCCTAGGAGGCTCAGAAAAGCAAGGCAGATGCACAGGGAGAGGCACCATTCACATCACCAGATTTTCCAAGCCTTCTCTCCAGAGGGCTGTATTCACAATTGGCTGGGAATTCTCACTGTTGCTCCACCATGAAAGCAGATAAGAGCAGGTAGCAGAGGAGCCTTCATTGTCCCCAGGGATGAGAATAATCTTGCCATGAGATTACATGTCCATAAGGAGCTGTGCCTCAGTAGTCCAGGCATGGCTTGAACAGACTTGAAAGAGCAGTTTGACACTATCTTGTTTAAGAAGCTGGGTGGTTCCCACCACACTGAGAGCCAGGGAAGGAAGAAGGCAGACCTTGATGACAATACAACAGGTCTTAAATTCATTTCCCACAAATGTGAAGCTACTGGCTTCAGTGTGATCCAACAACACAGTTGACGTTCAACTGGGAAGTCTTTGTTGGTGGTATAATCCCAAGGTTTCCTGCATCATCAGTGAATAAACATAAATACATTTAAGAGGCAATTTGGGTCTTAGGTGGGAAAAAAGGGCTGTTCGAGACGGGTGGGAAGAAACTCATCCAAGAAGAACAAGTCATTTGGGAAATCAAATGGAATATAAAAGATCTGTCCATTGAAACATATCTGTGTCCGCAGATGTTGAAAAGTCCCTTTCAGAAGGGTCATAATGTCATTCTACATAACATCATAACTGGGATCCTGTGCTGTTTCCATTATTAAACCAGGTCAGATCTGTTTTTTTGAATAAGACAGATTTCTGGGAGATTTTTCAGTGTGAGGGATGTTTGTACATCTGCCTACAGCAGCAGTACCGGCTCATGGAGTCTTGAATTACTGACTAAACTGCAGTGTGGTTTCCCAAGTGGCAGCTTGCACTAGGGTATTTGGGAGTATTCTCCAAGTGTAACACAATGGAGTAGGGCACTTCCCTACTTGATCTGTCTGTGAGCCCTGGAGCAGCATGGAATAGATTTAATTTGGTTTGTAGCAAATGGAAACACTGGGACTTGTGCTTCAACATTACTCCCAGGCTGGGCACAGGTGATGAGATCTGCTGTGCATCAGCATCCCTGTGATATGGATGCTAGTGCCAACCTCCCTTGTAGAGCCACATGAAAAGCCGTGAGATCCAGTGTGAAAAAGAGGGGATGTGAAAAAAAATCTTTGCAATGCTTAGAATTATTTATTACTGTTACCTACAGAGGGAAATTAAGGTAACTGTGTAAAATGAACAAATTTCGTTAAATGGGTCTGTAAAGCCCATAAGCAGGCACTGTCATGCCTCTCTTTTGTGATAAAAGAAATTATTTTGTTAGTTAGGGGACTTATCAAAGTGTTCTCATAACCACAGTAATATCAAAGTCAGTGTTAATAATAATAATATCAATGATAATAAAGATAATGATAATAGCAATAATAATATTATCTCAATTGCACCTCAAATTAAGAAAACTCATACCAAACATTCAGCCAAATTATCAGCAAATCATTTTCACTGATAGCCTGCATGGAAAGCTGCTGGCTAAAGTCTTAGTGGAATTAAAACCTGGTGCTACCTTGAGTCACTATGGGACGTCAACATCTCGTCCTTAGTGATTAAAGACCTAGAAGAGAGAAGCTATTCTTGGCATCACCCACAGCCTGTGTGGAAGCACTTGGACATACTAAAAAGGCAGTGCAGGGCTGACATGTGTTGTAAATTCATCAGGCAGAGGAGGAAACTGAGGCAGAGCTGAGTTACGCATTGCAGCCACACTGCAAATCCACAGCGCTCAGACCTGCACGTTCCCCAGCACCAGCCCTTACAGCACAAACATCACTCCTCGTGCACAGCAGCATTTCCAAGCAAAAGCAAGAGATCAAAAGCAAAAGACAGCCTTTCAGATATTCCATTTCATCTGTAAAGGCAAGCGTAGGAAGATTGAAATGATTATTTTTTTTTCTTCTTGCACATTCGATTAACATATGTTTGTCTGTGTTTCAGTATTTCACCACATATTTATATGAAATCCCTCTGCCTTTTTTTTTCTTGGCCTCTCACAGGCTTTCACTCATGCTAGACCACTCCAAGAAACTTGCCCACAATACACCATCCTCATCTGTGCAACCCAGAACCAGTTCCTACACCTCACTCAAGCAGCATCCAACAGCATCTTGGTTGTCTCCAAGAGGAGCAGATGCTTCTACTTAAATAACCCACAGATAATCCCCAATCTTCTCAATGAGCTCAGGAGTGTTGGAAAGCATGTACCACTCACATCAAAAGTGAAGCCAGTTACAGTCATGCCACTGCCTTTTTTCCCCTTTGGGAAGGTGGAGTGAGTCACAGCACTTGGTTCCTCTGGCTGGCTCTCAGCATTGCGGTTTCCAGTGATAAACTCAGCCCGTGGGCAATTTACTGAGGAATTACATCGTGCGGTATACGAGTCCTTCCACCAGTAGTCGATCCCCAGGAACTGATGAGGTTCAGTGCAGAGCATTCAGATTTGGTTTCTTTTTAATAACACTTACTGAACATGAACAGCTTTAATAATCCCCAGCAGTCATTAAAAGCTTTTCATCTTCAAAGTGCTCTACATATGCTAATTAATGCTCACAACCGTCCTATGATGGTATTATTATCCCCATGTGTCAGCAAGGGAAATGGAAGCATTGAGGTTAAGTAATTTGCCTGAGGTCAGAGGGAGCTGATGATGAAGCCACAAGCAGAACCCTCTTCCTCTGCTCCACCACCCATCTTCCTCCCACAGCACTGTCATCTGGTGCCCACAGCCCTGGTGCTGTTCTGTCTTGTGTGAGCACAGGACAGGTATCAAGAAAATGGTGAAAAATGACATTTTGTCTTGCCTGCCCACAGGCTCTGGCTATGCCACCAAGCCTACATGTGTGCCAGTCTACATGCCACATAGACATTGCACAAAATGCAGCAGCACAGACCAATTTTCAGGCCTCATCACCCTCACAGCCAAGAATTTCTTCATAACACCTAATCTAAGTCTCTCCTCTTGTATTTTAAAACCATTTCCCTTTGTCCTATCACTACCTGCCCATTCGAAAAATCTCACTCATTCTTTTTCATAAGCTTCCTTTAAGTACTGAAAGGACACAAAATAAGGTTTCCCTGGGGCCTTCGCTTCTCCAGTCTGAACAAATATGGTGACCCTATCCAAAATGCCTATGGAGAGCAGTCCCTGGTCTGTGCTAACTTCCTGACAATGTCTAGAAATTTCTGGCAGTACTTTTCTCCTGGGCCTGAGGTTTGTCAGAGAAAATGCCATCAATTTTAATGGCACAGCCAACCAAGTTGTAATGCTTAGGTCAAGGTTCGTTGTCATTCGATTTTCTAGTCCATATACAGCCAGTGTGACCGTAGTACAGCTGGAGTTAGCAATGAGGACACCTTGTCCTCAAGAATTTTTGCAAGACAAGCATCACTGTCTCTCAGTTGTCACCAGACAGAAGAACATGAGATTGAGAGTCATGATTTACTCAGGATCATGAGTTACGTTACTGCCACAAACAAAAGCACCACTTTGATCCTCTGGCCCAAAATTCAAGACCTGATTGTTTAGTCAGCTTTGACTTTCCAAAATACAGGTACCTGACCAGTAACATGAGCACACTTGCTAGTTTTACATCCAGTCCCTTTATGGTGGGTTCAGCTGCTGAGGATTTACTTTAGCCCGCATGATTAGGAGCTGATGAACTTCTCCTTCTATTCTCTACCCATTCAAATAAACACAGAGCTGTATTTTATTTTTAAAATAAACAAAGACAGGCTGGACTGAAACCATGGTAGGAATGGCCCTAATTCTGTTCTTGGCTGATCTGCCACTCGTAGAAGGTTGTTTTACGCTTATAGGGAGAAATGACTTATTACTATGAGAATAATAAACTCCTTCCTTTTATGCTTCAAATCAAACTGCAATCTGGTCTGTGCAGAACACATTTCCCACTCCTCCTCCTCATTCTCTTCTTCCTCTACCAGGGGCTTCAAACACAGAATCCAGATGCAAGCTATTTTTCCCCCAGCTGAAGGATCTGACTTTTTGGCAAGCTGTGCAAGCTGTTGTGTGGGTGGTTTAAAACTTCCCTTTGGGCCTGTCATGTGGTTAGAGCTGTCTGGGTTGGTCTGAACTTCTGGACACCATTTTCCTTTGACTCACCTTTTATTCCAGCGGGAGCTGGGACCAAGTGTGCCTGGCAAATGGGACTACACAGAACTGCTCTTTGGAGCCAGGACTTTGGCACTTGTTTTTCACTCATGTGAAGTCCTTTGGCTGGATTCACTAGATGATGCTGTCAGGAGGAAATCCCTGCAAATAGCTGTCTCTCTGACTTCACTTTGAGCAACTTCCTACTCATTTTCTGAGCGTCTCTTCCATGAAAATTCATGCTCTGTCATGTGTTACTAGTTAAGTCAGCGGCCCAGTCTATTCTGAGTCTATCAGGAAGGTCTAATCCCAGCCTTCAGGGCTGCAGCTCTGCCTTTCCTCTGCACCAGCCTGCCCTTCTTCAGATGATGTGCAAGCAGTGGTTTGCTTCTGCATCTTGAAACAGATGGAGAGATGGCCCCAGTGACTCCAGAGCACCATGAGTCAGACAACCATGACAGGTTTTTTCCCTTTTCCTTCTCTTTAATTTAAATGAGAAGAGTGTTCTGCATCTTCCTGGTTAAGAGAAGATACAACTTCAGCAGAGCAGCCCCACCTCCCCAAGCCTGCAAGTAGTGTGCTCCAAGCTGAGCAAACCTGCCCGTTCATCTCATTATTTAATATCAGCAAGCCAGGACACGGGGTAGGTCCCCATCACAATATCATTTCATCACAGACCTCTCAGTGTGGATTCCTTACCTGCTGTCTTCTCCACCACAGCTTTACAAAGACAGGCTCTACACAACAATCTTTACAGTCAGGGTCATCTCCTATCTAAGTCTAACTGCTTCTGAAAGCCAAAGAGATTATTCCTTTGTGAGTAACCTTTGCAGTTTCCCAAAGAAAAGCTACTGGATAACCCAGGATGTCAATGATGGGGTGAATGGCACTGCTTAGGGAGGGTGCCCTGCATCCTGTGACAGGGATGGGAATTGTGATCCAGGACAAGGTTTCAAGTATTGATATGTTTACTGAATGCTTGGTATATTATTATTGGCAGTGCTGGGTTAATGGTTGGACTTAATCTTGGAGGTCTTTTCCAACCTTAATGATTCTAGAATTCTATGATCATATATATAGTGGTTCTCTAACTCAGCAGTGAGAATATTACAGGCAGATGAAAGTAGGCATTGATTGCATTTCATGAAATACCTCTTTAGAATGTGATGTCTCTAGACTCTCACAAACCTCTTCAGAAGCAAGCATAGGCTCTTTGGAGGGCACTTCAAGCCCTCAATTGTTTTTGGCCCAAGATGATCAGAGCTGGTCCTTGTGATGCTTCCTATGGGGATAAGACTTGATTTCAAACCTTGAAACCAAACCCACCGAGGAAGGTCCCTGAGCCTCTACCTAGCCTGCAAGCAGTGTATTTGGAAAGGGTGCCCAACCCACACATTTGAAATTCATTAAGTACAGACTTGCCTGGCAGCCTCACAAAAGAGCTTAGAGAATCACCATAAATATGACAATAGTGAAATGTTTAAATCCTTGAAATGGATTAGTCCCTTCAAACAGAGAAAGCTAATTTTCTGAGAGAGGCTGACAACATACACTACAGAAATGAAAGAATCAAATTCACCAGATCACACAATCATCATAACATAAAGAAAAATTGTAAATACTGGCAAACAAGCCATGACAAGTTATTCCTATAACATGCAGGTGCAGGAAAAGTTATTATGTTTTGGAGTATCTCAGAACTCATGGAGGTCAACTCAGGACATGAAATACAGAAATGAGGAGCTTCAACTCAACTCATGTTCAAGTGAAGTAGATAACTAACCACAAATCTTTGCCCAGGGCTACTTAACTCATGCCAAACCCATTTTTTTAGAGCTCTAAAAATGTTCTGATTAACTTCCCTCAGTCTCCAGAAACTAAACTGATGTCTACTCTGCCTATCCTTGAGCTTCAGTCTTCCAGAAAGGTGGTTCTTCACAGGTATTTACAGGCAGTTCAGAAGCAAGAGGAGCTTCCCAGAGGATTTTTCTTTCACTACAGAGGCTCACATGGTTTAGAGAATATTCCCACACACACCTGTACACTAGAATTTAGCTGCTCAGTGTCCTGTTTGTCTCTACTGATTTGTATAAAAATACTGGTATAATCATAGAATCATTTAGGTTGGAAAAAGACCTGAGATCACCAAGTCCAACCTTTGACTGATCACCATCTTGTCAGCTAGACCATGGCCCTAAATGCCACGTCCAGTTGGTTTTTTAACACCTCCCTAGGCAGCCCCTTCCAATGTTTAGCAACCTGTTCTGTAAAGAACTTTCTCCTGATATCCAGCCTGAACCACACCTGGCACAGCTTGAGGGCATGTCATCTTGTCCTGCCACTGGTTTCCTGGAAGAAGAGACCAACACCCTTCTGTCATGGAGTGAGAAGGTCTCCCCTGAGCCTTCTTTCCTCCAGGCTGAGCCTACCCAGCTCCCTCAGCCTCTCCTCATATGACTCTGTAGACCTTTCCAAGCTCCGTTGACCTTCTCTGGAAATGTTCCAGCACCTCAATGTCTTTCTTGTCATGAGGAGTCTTAGTCCAGACACAGCACTCAAAGTGTGGCCTCAACAGTGCCCAGAACAGGGGGACAATCACTTCCTTGGCCTTGCTGACTACATTGCTCTTGACACAAGCCAGGTGCCATTGGCCTTCTTGGTCACCTGGGGACACGCTTGCTTATGTTCAGCCCCTGTCAATCAGCACCCACAGATCATTTCCCACTGGGCAACGTTCTAGTCACTCTTCCCCCAGCCTGGAGTACTGCATAAGGTTGTAATGTCCAAAGTGTAGGACAGGGATCTTGGCCTTGTTGAACTTCATACCACTGGTCTCAGCCCATCAATGTAGCCTGTCCAGATTAATATATCAAAAATATAGGTTATATAATCACACAATCCCAGAATAGGCCAGGTTGCAAGGAACCACAGTGGGTCATCTGGTCCAACCTCGCTACTCAAGCAGGGTCATCCTGGAGCATATGTTTTTTAATAATACTTTATATATATGATGTATTATATTACATTATATTTATAAAAATAGGTTGCTCAACAGGGAGTCTGGTTTTGGCTAAGAACACAGCCATTCCTTTCATATCAGCATGACTTGATAGATCGTGAACGCTTATTTCAGTGCCTTGTTTTGGATTTAGAAGCTTAACTGGAGGCATTCAGGTTTGAAATCTGGCCACAGCTCCCTCAGTACTCCCATTTCATTACCTATAAAATGGAGGACACCATTTCCCTACAGGTGTTTTATAAGGCTCAACTCACTCATGCGTGCAAAGTGTTGAGATAGTTAAATGAGCTGCACCGTACCAGAACAATGTCTGATATTGTGAATGCAGCCTCCAAAACTATTCACACCCTCTTAGGCCTTCCAATACTTCCTGCTTCCCACCAGGCTGGGACAATTCCTTTCAGGACACTTTTGTGCCCTATCCTGGCTGTGGAAACAGCAGGTGGTGAAAGGAGCAAAAATGAATAGAGGTGGGAGGAAAAGTTATCCAAATATAGTGGAACCTCAGAAAAAGCTTCTGCCAGAGTTGGACCAAGATTGCAAAGGTGGTTTTTCTTTTTTTTTTTTTCCCCTTTTTCTCCCCCTCAAAGCTGGGTACCAAGTCCCATCAACAGCAGGGGTATCTCATTCCCTGTGACTGCATCACTTTGCATAGGAAGAGTCACTGAGGATTGTCACTACATCTCAAGAGTGTGAAGGAAGAGAGGCTGCAGAGCTGCTGAGATGATTTTGCACCTTGGCTCCCTCCTGGAGGCACCAGGGGGGAGGGGAGGTAATGGCTGAGGCCCTCCTGCTTCAAGTCTCTCTGGCTCTTTCAAAGCTGTGTTAGTTGGTGGAGGGTTAAAACAGCCAAAGGACAGATGGGGGATTTGAAAGGCACAAATGTGGTTTCAATCTGGTTCATCTTTTCTGCTCATCTTGCACCAAATGCTCCTGGGGCACAACAACAGCATCCCCCTGACTCCTCCCTGTGCTCAGACAACTTCTGCTCCTTCCCCCTGCTCGAAAAATGTAGGAGCAAGCCCGGAGTGGGAGACAGTGAGTGAATATAAGTACTTTCCCTCACCCCCCTTCCCAGCCCTGACATAATAACAAACAGCTCTCCAAAAAGCACTTAAATTTACGAACAGTTTATAAATTCACAGACGTTGATTTATAGACGTTGGCTTGACCCAATATTAGACACTTTGGTTTCTTTTCTGGTTTCAAAGTGCTGCTGTTATGGCTTGGGTTCTGAGAGCCGTCACACACCAGAAACAGCCTCCAGGTCCTCCCCTTGGGCTTTTCTTTGCCCACAAGGATGGGCTGGGGCTGGGGCTGGGGCTGGGCTCCCACTCTGCCAGGAGTGGCTCTTCCCCTTGCTCTGCAGGACAGCTTCCAGCTGGTTAGAGGGCCGTGATGACAGGCTTTCTAGGCAGCTTCATTTCGCCTTCCTTGTCTGCAGGAATGGTGGCTGCAACATGGGGTGTGAGGAGGAGCCCCTGCCTCTGTGTGTGGTATTCCCTGCCTACAAGCTCCCAGTAGGAGAACGGAATTAACCAGGGAAAAAAACCCAACCACCCCTCACCTTCCCCCAAAAAGTCCCACTAAAACCAAAACACAACAACAACAAAAAATCCCTGCATACCCTGCCTGGAGCCAGTGTTAATTGGCTAAAAGAAATAAAAGAAGAGCCAATGTTTGCTCCAGGAATGTCAAAATTTCACCCTGAAAAATCACGGAGCTCATGTGTCCAGAATTCTCCTTCTGTGGCCACCCAGCACGAACAGAAAACCCCATATGCAGACCATGCCACCAGGTGAGAGGAGGGTTAGGGATAACCACTTTCCACGCTGTGGAATTTCACAGTCATGTCTGGCTTGGAAACCCAAAATTTGTGGTAACATAAGGAACTGTGGGCTTTGATGGGAGCCATGAGGGCCTGGCTGGGGGATCATAACATGTTGAAAGGCAACTGTGACCAAATCCTCCCCATTCCCTCTACATACACACACAAATAAAAGATATGATATCTATCAATCCCTTCCATTTTCTACTTTCTGCCTCTGGGCAAGTCACCCAAGTTTCTCCAGCTATGAAAAAAAGAGAAGTTGTGGTTCAGTTTGCATCCTGATCTCAGAGCTGCTGATAGCAGAGAGAGTTGCCTTCATTGAAGAGAAAGAGGGCAATTTTAATTACCTGAAAGGAGGTTATACACAGATAAGGCTTGGTCTCTTCTCCCAGGCAACAAGTGATAGGACAAGAAGGAATGGTCTTAAGTGGTGCCAAGGAGGTATAGATTGGATATTAGGCAAAATTTATTCACCGAAAGGGTGGTCAGGCATTGGAACAGGCTGCCTGAGAAAGTGGAGGAATCACCATCACTGAAAGTGTTCAAAAGGCTTGCGGATGTGGTGCTTAGGGACATAGTTTTGTGGTGGATTTGACAGTGCTGGGCTAATGGTTGGACTCGATATTAAGGTCTTTTCCAACCTAAATGAGCTCTTCTGGTAGAGTCAGGCAAAGCAATAGTGGTGCCTCATATAAACAGACATTTGCTAAAATAATATCCCAGTGATAACTGGGTGGACAAGACATCAGCCCTTCATGCCCCACACTGCTGGAGAGTCTTTCCTAAGACTGCACCAGGAGATGTGCAGAGTAAGGGCACAAGTACCTTTGTGTCTGGGATTTGGAGGATCTTGCCTAGTTGGGGTCTGCCATCCTTCCCCACACCCAACAGAACCTCAAGTTGCTCACCTGAGTAAGCACACCCTCTATCCACCCACCAGCAGACATTTTGTCACTGGGAGGAAAATCTGGTGGAGTCACTTGCAGAGGTAATGCTGTATCATTTCAAACTTTTATCTTCGAGTATGGGGTCCATCTCACTCTGTTTTGATTTTTTTTTTCTCATACAGATCTTCTACAAAAGATTTTCGCTAGTAATAATTATTATTAATATTAAATAGCCTAAGGTTTGCCATCAAAACAGAATTTTACCATAAAAATAAAATAAAAATTAAAATTAAGAATCCAGTCTATGTCCTTCTTTGAGAAATCCACATATTTTTTAAAAACTGAAAGAAAGCCAGAATTCTTTTTTGGTTTGCTTTTAATGAAACAAAAGGCCAGTTTTAACCAATTTTTCTATATATTAGGGACCAATTTTCCTTGAGGAAAACAAAAACTACTGGGGAAACTGAACATGTAAGAACACTTGACAAATTGGCCCTGTAAGACAAGGATTGTTTGCAGGCAGCTCTGCCTCTGTGCAGCCCTTCTCCATTGCTCACCCAGCCCAGCCGTGGTGAGCAGGTCTCTACCATCACACTGAGGTTTTGTAACAAGCAACAAACCGGGGAGTAGGAACCACCCACCCTGTGCATTTTAATTTGTGATTTAATAAAGGGTCTGAACTCCAGGCCACAGTTTCCTCAAGAGTCAACAGGCGTGAAATCTTCATGTCCATGGCTTTGCCAACCCAACTTTACACCAAACATCATCCAGCACACCTCAGGAGCAGAATCTGTGGCCAAGACAATGGACTGAGTTCCAAGAGACCTGAAGGTTAAATCCAAATGCTCCAGCTCCATCAGATTTAATTTCAGTCCTGCTTGAGCCTTGAGGAAACCACCCATTGGGAAGCTCAGTCCCACCTTAACATTTATTCAGTGTGGGGAAGACAGTGGATTCAGTGGAGCAGCATCCACTTCAGCACCCTCTGCAGATCCATCAGACCCAGACAGCAGCAGGCAGGGGCAGAGGGGCTCACCCAACGCTTATTCAGGTGCTCTGCACCCATGTGCCTTCCAGGAGAGGGAAAAAATTTAAAAAAAACCCTTGTGAGAAAAAGTGCACATAAAATGAATTACAGCAGCCCCCATTCCTAATTGAAATAACTCAGCTCTTCTTTTCGTGTGTGCCTGTGTTTAAAGAGAAACCTGAAAGGCACAAGTTCACATTATGGACTAATAGCCTGGAAAATTTCAGTTTAAAAAACAAAGCTGGCTTTGAGTTACACAGGAGAGGCCTGAAAAAAAGCATCTGAAACCACTAACTTCTATTTTTTCCTGCACTTTTTACAACATAATATGGGTGAACAGATTTTATTTTATTTTATTTTATTTTAAAAACTTGCTTTAAAAAAATAATCAACACAAAAATCCTCTCTCTGACCCTCATGTGCCAAGTTTCAGCCCAGGGCAAATTTTTTACAGCTGAATTATACACCCTGAAAAATAAGGGCTTATAATGACAACATTGAGGGTCCCCTAACTATAGTGGTATGAATGGGGAGGGAGGTATAATAAGAATGGTCCATAGTGTGTAGCAGCAGCAATAAGTGAAGGAGCCCTTACTCAGCATGAGGAATTCTATATATCTTGGAAGGCTTTCATGAACCTAAACATTATTGCTAAGAAAGGAATAAACAGTTTGAACTGCTGTTGCCATTCATCCAGTGCTCACACACTGAGGAATACACAGAGTTGTTCTCTCAAAGCTGAAGTGAAATATTCCAGACATAACTCTTTCTTATTTCAGGGCTGGGGAGGATTTTGAGCTGCTGTTTGAAAGAAAGCTGGAGAAACGCTCTTGCTCTGGGAAAATTATTATTTTTCTTTTAAGAGCAACAATGATAATTGACCACGTGCCTCCTGCTCTCAGAGCTGATCTCAGGCTCACCAAAGTGAGCAGAAAAGGCTGAGGACACAAAGGATCTTTATTGGCCAGGGCTGGTATCTGTAGGTGAAGTGAAAGCAAAATAGGGGGATGAGCAAAATGACTGCTTGGGGTGATTCAGACTTGAAGGTGGACCAAAACTGGCAGACCAGAAAACATTCAGAAAAGAGTTTCATTTTTAAAATTGCTACTTCCAAAATCAGCCCAGCAAGTTGGAGGCAGAAGTGGGATTTAGGCAGACACAGGAACCAGAACCAAGGTGTATATGCCAACAGAGCCTGGGCATATCCTTACAAATGGAGACCAAATCTTAGGATTTCCACATGGAGCAAGTCCCTTCTCTGCACTGCCATTTTCCCTTCGTCCCTCTAGTTACACCAGGTCAGTCAAAGCATTGAACTTCTGTCATTCCATGAACCTTTCATCATCATTTCAGCACATCTCTGTATGAACAGGTACACATAATCTCACCTATAAACACCTGTACCTACATATATCTATCTATTGTGCATCTCCCCACTGTATTTTTATTTTCTATTCCTTCATGTTCTCTATATTAAGGATCGTGTCAACATTAACAGTAGAAATTTGACATTCTCTGAAAGGAAAACTTACGTGTAAATTTTTCAACCAGCTCAGTGACACCCCCCTAGTCCTATTTGATCGAAGGACTTGACTTTAATACAGGATTCTCATCTCAAGGTGGACATTTAGAACAGGTCGGAGGAATCATGTCTTAAAAATATACTTCAATTGTTACTGACTTCCCAAGAGCCTCTGCATTACTAACTCAGCTTCAATGTCTACTTTGGACCCATCTAACTTTAAATAAGAAAATCTCCACTCCAAAATGGCTTAGTATGGTGCCCATATCCAAACACTGCTCCTGCTTTCTCTCCCTGATTAAAAGCCACAATTATCAGTAATTGCTGGATCAAAGGACTGATCTGAATTTCACCACATTTTCATACCAGTATGATACAATTTCAGAGTTGCTGTCAAGACTGTAATGTAGATTAAACTCATGTCTCTTAGCACAGAAATTAGGATTACAACTTTTCAACCTCTTTCCCACACTCCTTCTGTATTACTTAATGAACTGTTTCTTTCATAATTACTTCTGCTGGAAATCAAATCCATGGGTATAAATTGAACTTGCAAATAAGTATTTGAACAGAGAAAGTAGTTCATAGTCTTAAATTCACACTGCTCAAGTAAACTCAGTCTTTAATCTCTGGAACCCATCTTGGACAAACGTTTCTAGAGTAAGTGTCAAGTTTCTGGCAGTAAATTTGGAATAACAAACAAAAACCTCAGGTGAAGAGACTTTCTAAGTCCCCAAACTGCATGAGTTACAAAGTTAATGTTATTAAGAAAAATTCCTGAGCATGATATTTTTTCCATACCTGTGAAAGAACTAAAGTTTAATGAGTTTGCAAAAAATTTGGACATGGAAATTAGTAAAAATTACATACATGAGTAATCCTAAAAGCAATTTCCTTGAAAGAACAGTGACAGAGTTGCCAAGCATTTAGTTCTTAATTTTGAGATTTAACAAGACACTAGAAACATAAAAAACAACACAGTTCTCTTGAAAGTTTTGGGGGTTACTTTGAACATTGTAGTCTCCCCAAAAGACTGTTAAAAGACAGTATGACTGCAGGGGGAAAAAGGACTTTTAATGCATCATCAAAGTCTTTTCCTTTATATTTCATATAAGCAAGTACCTTCTGTTTTCCATAGAGCAACATGGAGAGGTATAGTTTTGATATATTAGTCCACTGTAAAATTATTTTGGTATAAACTATTTTTATTTATATCTATGCAGTCACCAGAAGAGTTGTGGATATGAAATTTTTCCATAACAATGAAAGGCTTAAAATTTTTAAAATTATTCTGTATTGCTTATCTTCAAAACACCGGCAAATTTTACTAGTAGAAATTTTGGGTTAAAATTTGCAATTTTAATAAAAAATATGGGGATTTTCCTTCTAAATTAAGTGGAGGGGGATATATCTGCATTGTCAACTTGCTCCAGATTATATATAACAAAAAAAATACTTTCAAAGCTTTTCAGTGAGGCAAAAATATTTTTCCTGAATGTC
Source organism: Myrmophylax atrothorax (assembly GCA_026770055.1). Lineage (NCBI taxonomy): Eukaryota > Metazoa > Chordata > Aves > Passeriformes > Thamnophilidae > Myrmophylax > Myrmophylax atrothorax. The sequence continues at coordinate 113,562,628 of JAOXXN010000446.1, read as the reverse complement.
TGAAAAATCTTGGGATGATATTTTGGAAGGGAAAGAAACACTGTGAAAGAAATGCTGAAAAATGCTTAGAAAAATCTTATGAACAGTACCCTGTCCATATAAAGTTAAATGCCTTTGTGGAAGCTCAGGAGGAGCCTCACAGCAGCCACAGGGACAACTGGGTTGCAAAGAGACTCCATGTCTGCAGGGCAAGAGCTGCCCAAAACTTTCTCTAGATGACAAAAACTAGTCCCTAATGCAATAATATAATTAAGTTGGTGCCCAGGTCAAATTGTCCATCTTCCCCAGGACTCCTTGAGTGATGGGCACCCTCTAACCAGACTCCAGAAAGACATCCAGCAGAGTAAAGTCAGCTTTCACCCATCCATAGCAATAGGATTAAAAAGAGAAGTTAAATAATTTCAAATATAACTGTGCTGACAATGGAATGTCATTTTGCTAAAAGCCACCCATCATGCTTTTATGTCACAAACATCATCATTTTACTTGTCCATCCTGCCCTGCTTTTTCACATGGTGCTGAACATCCAACCCCTAAAAATCAGGTCTTCTCCAAGCTGTCCCAAGTTAAGCACCCAAAGGCACAGATCCTTTTTCACTCTTGGCCTCAGTTTGTAGCAGTGCATGCCCACAGTAGCTCACAGGAGCTACTCAATTTCCTACAGCTCCTTTTCTTTACACAGGGACTCTGACTGGTCTCCTTCCTCTCCTTCACAAGAAAAGTGATTTTCCTAACGACACAGGCTAGACAGATGACAGATTGTCAGGACACATAGCACATGTTTTCTTTAAATGAGCTTTCTATTTGTTATTTTAAGGTTATTTCCAGATCCCTGACACTTATTCCAAAAACTCAGGTAACCAAGACGGAGCTCAGAAACTGCAGTTATTCTTAGACTAATCAGCCAGTGATCTAAATCCACAACACTAATCTCATAATTTGGCACCACATAGCTTAACTGATCACATCTGGACAAGGTACTCCAAGCTCACAGCCATATTTAGGACCTGGTTTTTTCAACTAGTTTACCCTGTGAAGTAAAACATTCAGACTGGTTTATTCAGAACTCAGTGAGACTTACTTGGATGGAGAGAGCATAATGATGCTCAACAAGATAGAACTGAAGTCACAGCCGCCCTCACAACACCCAGCTCCATGTTATTTTGCACTTCCACATTATTTGCAGGATTTTGTAGACTACACTTGTTTCTTAAAACCTCTTGCACCCTTCACTGAGGTGTTAAAAGACAAGACTAGTGTCCAAAAACCTCTGTTGGCTTTTCATGTTCAGCAGATCTGTGCACGACAGTGTCACCAATGGGGTCCCGAGGCAGAAGAAATGAAGCTCTTTCCTTTTGATTGCACTCACTGAAGACCCTAAAAAACCCACCCCTTATACCACCCACTCCATTCTTTCAACACATAATCTTGAGAGAAAACATCATTACTGTGATTGTTACCATTACAGTAGAGCAAGAAGGCTGTGCCAAGACCAGGTCCCAGTTGTGTAAGTGCTGTGCAAACAAACACGGGGGACGTTCATGCTCTAGGCAGCACAAGAGACAAAGGCAATATTATTACCATGCCCATGAACTGAGGCACGCTGAGATTATCCAACTTGCCCAAGGTCACACAGGAAGTAAGTGGCAGGGCTGGAAATTGAACCCAGATTTCTTGAATTGCAGGCCAGGATTTTAACCACAAGGCCATCTTTCGTCTCTCTCTCTTC
>JAOXXN010000446.1:113537581-113560893 GCA_026770055.1 Myrmophylax atrothorax | reverse complement strand
CCCCCCCCCCCCCCCATCTTTCTATTTTAGCACACTTTTGAAAAAAATTGCTCTTAAAAATCCATTCGGCAATACTTTAGGTATGCTGTGGCCTCCACAACTGTATTTAGCACAATTATAGGCTAAAAGGGACCCTTGCAAATTATGTGCAAATAGATATGTCTTTATGTAAATCCAAGTTCTTGGAACAGAAATCTACAGCCAAAAAAATACAAAAGTTTAAGCCAGGGAGGAATTAAGCTCCAAATTTTTTCCTCCTCGATGGTTGGTAACTGAGGTACAACACTCTCCAGCTAAAGAAAGAAGAACATGGACTGGGTGCCTGGGGAGTAGTTATGCCAGCTCTAATAAACCTGTGATTTCACCTCTGGAAATGTGAAGGCAAAAGACACTTGCTCATTGTTTTAGAGGATTCTGTCACATGTATGACTTCTTATATACATATGTATTTTCAAAACTGATTACTTGTACAAGAATCCTGAAAGTCAGACAACTTCCTGCTAGTGCACAGCCCCATAGCAGATATGGGAGCTGAGCATAGGAGGGTCATTTGGTCCAAACTATGGATCAGGAACAATCTCTGACTTGTGAAAACTTCAGGAGGTGTTAGGTACCACCTACAAATGTCAGGGACTGTGCCTATTTGGCAGTGTTAGATTTACTAGCTAGAAAGGAAACTTCTCCAAGACTATATTAAGTTTAATGTCTTCTACTCAAAACCCTTATGCTTGGTCCAAATTCTGACCACTCTCAGTGTGAGAGAATGGTTTTATTCAATTCTCTAAACAGAGCTGGGTATGCGTGGGGTGGCATCAGGAGCAATGGGGGAAAAGGGAAACCATGAGGGTCAATGGGAAATCTCACAGGCGTAGGGGCCAATAGCTCATCCCCTGCCCAGGGCACTGTTCATGATAGACTTGTACTTGAGTATTATATGATTTTCTGAAACATCCTGAAAATGAAATAATCAGAGGATCAGTCTGGTTGGGAGCTGGGAGGGGCAATTATATCTCAGGACCACTTGTTGGGGTCAACAGTGATAGGAGTGGAGGATGCACTCAATTAGTAGCTTTCCTGGTCGCACAGCCAGTTCAACCAACCATCATGAACCATCTCTGTGGAGGGACAAGCACTGGGCACTCTGTGCATGATGCACACGATACGAAAGGGACCAAGTAAGTGACATCCAGTTCTCTTCACAATGAGCATCACTCAGGAACAGCGCTGGTGGCTTTAGAGCAATCCAACCCTATAATATGGTAACCTTTGGCAGTAGTTGGATGCTGTGTGAACACAGGCAAAGGCTGTGCAGTTTTATTTCAGACTAATCCAGCAGTAGGCAGGAGCACCAGCAGTGCTGGCTCAGCACTCCCACCAGGACTAGTGCAACTCACTCTAACTCATTCCTTCTGGGCTCTGGTTTAAGGTGCCAGCTGGGACCATGCTGCTAAGCTGTCCTGTGAACAACGACACTGTTAATAATAATAACAATATTCAGGTCTTACATAGCATTTTTCACCTTTAGATCTCAAAGTGATTTACTATGGAAGGCTTTGGAGGGCTTTAAGAACAGATTATACAGACATCTGTCAGGAATAAGCCAGATTTCCTGACCCTGCCACAAAGCAGCAGAATAGCTGGGTGCTCTTTCCAGCTCAGAATTTCTATAATTACCTCCATTTTGAGGATTTTAACTCATGCAGTAGCAAGATGACCTCTGTGGATCACACAGCTGCTGCTTTGAAGCCCCCATGGCAGCCCATGACACTATAAATAGTAAAAGTAAAGAACTTGAAGCTCTCCCCACCCTAACACTGTGCCTGGCAATCATGGGTGGTCTCTGTGGAAATGCACCAGTAAACCTCAGATTGGGCAATAAGAAAAAGATAACATTTCCAATGGTAGGAAACCAGATGTTGTGTGGGAGCCTTACAGGAGGTCTTCAGTCTATGGCAAAAGGAGGAATCATCCTTCAAGAACCCTATGTCCCTCCTCTGACAAGGGGGAGCTGGGCCAAGTAACTAGACTGGACACTGGGCTCCTTAGTTTATGAACTAGATGGGACACTTGACTTTTTTGGTTGCTGATGTTAGATGAGAGACATCACAGTCAGGCTGGGAAGAGGGAGCAGGATTATCTCATGGTTTCTTTGCAGAAAGAGAGCCCCCAGAAACACCCACACATCTCAAAGGGCTAATTTCAGTCAGGCTACAATGACTGTGAAACAACACTGTATCTGCATTCTCATAAATATCATGACAGGCCAAAACTGCTGCCACGGAAATTAATTAGCAAAAGAATTTTGAAAGTGTACCTTGGCAATGGCAGAATTGAGAGCATGGCAGCAGCGCATATATTGCTGGTGATGATTTTGTCACAGTGACACCTAGATGCTCTTCAGCTGCAATGGGGATTAGAGAAGCAGATCTCAGTGAACTTTAGAAAACTGCACCATACAGATGAGGAGCAGCTGGACTGACCTTAGGGCTGATGAGAAATGGCCCCAGGGATTCCCCAAATGTATAATAGTGAAAAGATCATTGTTGGATTTTAGGTATTATATTATTGTGTGGCAGTTTTCTTCCTTTTTTGTGACCAAGAACTTAATTCTTTTGCTTAACTACAACAAAACTTCATTCTGTTTTAAGTTCATGTTGTGTAAAGTGGTCTCAAGTAGATGACACGGCCACTGAGCTTCCTTAGGAGCAAGAGATCCAAGCAAATTGGAGGTGTAAACCTGCCCTATGGAGACTCCACAGTGCAATACATATTTAGTGGCCCTCAGGAGACTGGAATTTCTTTGCAAACATCAGTCTAAGAAGCAAAATCAGCAAGTGCCAAGAAAAAGAGGAGCCATTCTCAAGCGAGGCATGACCTCGTGTTATTTTGCAAGGGACACGGAAAAGTGAAGAGAAATGAGAACATTCTGAACCACAGGAATAATCTACTCGTTGTCGCCATTCACAGTTGGAGTTTAGTCACCATAAATGTACTTTCATACCTGTATGCACAGAACAGAACCTAAAAGGCCCCTGGGACAGGCAAACAGCAGCACAGATCTTTGCCGAATGGCTGCTCCATTCAGAAGCTCTGGTTGCAAGGATCATTTTAAGAAATGGAAATAATTTTTAATTTCTTTTTCCATAAGAAGAAGTATTTTTATTGACTTTCTAATTTTCATCCAAATTTGCTATGTTGTTTTTTTCTTCTTTTCTCATTCGAGGAAAATCAAAACCAGGAAACATCCACCTATTCCATTCTGCAGACCTTTCTCCTAGTTTTGGCAAAGTTTTTGATAAAAACCATCAGTGCTCAATAAATATGTTGGTGCCCCTTTTAAAGTCTTTGCCTTCCGAGGAAAATCTTCCTTTGTGACAAAAGCCCACCTTTTGTGGAAATTGCGTTTAGGTGGAAAATTTTGCCCACCTTTGGAAATGAAATCTGTGACCAGCATGTCATTTAGGAGTCGGATGGAGATCAAGTCAATGCACTGATTCTTAGTTCCTCACGTTTCAGGGGTGGGCAGGGATCCAGGTCCCACCACGCCAGCACGGCCACAGCGTTGGATGCTTATCAAAGCAGTTGCCTTCAGGGCTCTCACGAGATCAAGTTTTTACTCAGTGAGAGTTCCACATCTTCGAAGGGAGCAGCAAGGCCACAGGAACAGCCTCATTTCAGCATCCACCCCAAGGAAAACCAGGGACATGGAGAGAATTTGCAATTTTAAGAAGCAGCAGATGCAGAACTAGTCCTGATTTTCCCCATGGATACAGCAAAAAGATGTTCAGGCATAATTTAGAGTTTTTTACCTAGTTCAAAGGAAAAAAACCCATGTGAACTTGTTCACTCATCACCCTGAACAAAAAAGGGCAAACTCTCCCCATTCCATGAAGCTATTCTTGGCCACGGTGAGCTAAAAAGAAGGGAGGGCAGTTTAAAGGGGGCAAATACAATTAGTGCTCCCACTTTTGCCATATTTCTGGGCCCAGGGGACAAATCAGGAAACTTTATGTCAGCAGGAATGTGAACAATAAAGGCAAAGTGGGTTGCATGTTAGAAAACTGTTTCACTCCCTTTTTATATTTTTTTTATTTTCTTTTTTTGCCCAGCAGTATGATGTGTTAACAATTTTGTTGGTTTAACAGTTCACACTTCCAGCACATTTATCCATTGGCACATGGGGGTTTTATGCATTTAACAGTTTTCTTCATTAAAGTGGGTTCCACTGTGTCTTAAAAATTGTTTTCCTTAGACTGTGTGTTTGTTATTTTATATGGTGTGACTGAAAAGCAGGCCAAAATTTTGGCCTTGGAAAATGCACACTGCGGAGAGGAGCCCAGTGCGGGCAGCAGCATTAGCCTCCCTCAAAGCCCAGCACAAATTCTTTTAAGAACTGCTGATTGCACTTTGAAGCTTTTCTCCCCTAATTGCTGGAAGATTCTTAATTTGTCCTGAGCTTGGGAAAACGAATTGCAGATGTATGTGCTGCAATCAACCCCCTTTCTGCACAGGATCTCTGGGCGCTGGCGTTGAGACATCCTTCATCCCCTTCCGCAGAGCCTTCCAGCCACCTGTTTTTTTACAAAAACGGTGCCAGCATTTCAATTTTTTCTTTAATTTTTGAAGGCAGAGCAGGGGCTGGGGGAAGGGAGAGGGCGGCTGTTATTCCTACAGAAGCAGGACTGGTTCTTAGAGGCATAAGAGACACCCAGGTGTTTTCACAGCGAGCCCTGTGCAGGGCCCTTTTGGAGCTGAACCCAATTCCTGTTTGCCAAACTACACTTTCAAGAGGTGTCAGATATCCAGAACCTGCTTCAAACGCCAAGTCAAGCAACAGAGGGGAAAAAAAAACCAAGGGGAGGGAGGAGGGAAGAAGGGGGATGTGGGGGAAAAGGAAAAGGGGAAAATGTTCCTCCTCGAAGAAAAAGGTAGTTGTTCCAACTTGGCTGTTTCTTTTTAAAATAATTAGTTAAGCAGTGCATAAAAACAGGTAAGTCTGTTCTGCATTGCTCACAGCCTTGGCAGGCCCCGTCCTTCCCCACGCTGGAGGAATGCCTGTGAACCACCCCTGCACAGGAGAAGGGCGGGGAATTGTATCGCCGTGACCTAAGGCAACCCAGCTTGTAAGGTTAACCATAATTTTTTAAACTAACATGACCTCTGTTAACCCCTCCACTCCAATCTTAAAAAAAAAAAAAATAAAAAAAGAAAGTAAGAGAGAGAAACATGTTTACAAAACCACTAGAAGAGTAAGGAGGGACAGGGGCAAGAAGCTGAAAGTCTTGTTCCTTTGCTCTCCCCTCTCTCCCTCCATCCCTCCCTCACTTGCTCCTTTGTCCCTTTGTGTCCCCTCTAGTAACTGGTGTTTACTGGGCCTCGATGCAGAATGTCTAGGGACTTTGCTTTTTCTAATGAGTCATGGAATCATAGAATTAAGCCATTCTGGGAAGCCAAAGAAATTCAGCTCGGTGTGTGCATTTGGGGCTTTGCAGGAATGTTCATGTCTGGATGTCTGAGTCACATGCTCTCACGGTAAACGTGATACATCCTCTTTTTAATGACATCATTGGCTTGATTTATTTATTTTATTTCCCTCTACTCATCCCTCTCTCCTTCTGCAGAAGAACGCAGGCTATTTCCTCTAGGTGGGATGCCAGGTAAACCCACCTCAGGCACCCTTTGCCCTTCCCTCTCCTATAGCTGTCTTAAATCAGGGAACCAAACCCAATGCCAGCAGGGCTCCAGGCCAGCTGGAGGTGGCATGGGGCCATGGTATATGGTGTAGTCAGCTTTTGTGTCAACATTTGGATGCTGAGTTCATCTTAACCAGAATGTGCCAAGCTCAAAACAACCCAAGTCTGCCACAGAAAATACATATGCAACACGCAGCCCACACATGGGCATTGGCTCAGGGAGGGGCCTGACATTTCTGGATCTCAACATTTTCCTTATGGCTTACTGCTAGCTACATTCATTTCTGGCCACTCAGAGTCATATGTGGCATGGGGAAAAGGGTGTAGGTACAATATGTGGAGACCTGACCTCATCTCCCACCAATGCACAAGCTGCAAATACTGCAGAACTGCTCTTGAGCACCCCTCCCCTCCGTGCTCCACCAGTTCACATGGTAGACACCAAATTCTGATTTTGTATGGTAGTGAAGTTGGGCCACTCTTAAAACATTTTTTCTTTGAAATGGTTCCTTCTCTGCTTAAACAAGCATAAACAAATACTCCTGTTAAAATATTTGTAATTACTAATCATGGAAAGTCTACCAATTAAGTAAAGTTATTGTACAAAATCAGGAGCAAGAGGCCAAATTCTTAAGTGGTATGAGCTGGCAGATGTTCAAGTCTTCATTGGAAAAATAGGCTTGAACTACCATTCATTTAACATGTAGTCCAGACCTCCATTCTAGAACGAGCTCATGTACATTTACCTGTTTGTACAGAAATACAGAAAGGGTTGGGTAGGGAAGGACCTTAAAGATCATCCAGTTCCAACTCCTCTGCCATGGGCAGGGACACCTTCCACCAGATAAAGTTGCTCAGGGTGCCATCCAACCTGGCCATGAACACTTCTAGGGATTTGTAGTCCTGTCTGGGTGCACTAAACATGGGAAAAAGCATCTTTACCATGGACCACACACCAATAGATGCACTGAACTCAGCTCCTCCCAAACCCATGTTTGGAGACAGCAAAAAGTGGCCGCTGTGGCTGTGTATTCTGTGTGGCTGTCCTTTGTAAATGTTCCATATAATCCATGAGAAGACAAACACCCTACTCTCAAGGTGAAGCTGAGGACCCAGTTTCAGCACCTGCTGCAAACTGCTTCCTGCAAGTAACTGCCTCTACACCAAGTACCAAGGAGATCTACATCTTTATGAAGGCACTTAAACGTATTCGCCTCAGCTGGTAACTACAGTAAGGGATAGGAGGGGATGCACACCGAGGGCCTGCTTTCAGCCAGGGGAAAGAGGCATGGAGTTGTGCTGCTGGTAGTGACTGTCTCAGAAAAAGCACTGGGGATTGAGGGTGATCTCAGCATCTTGAGCTTGAGGACCCAAGGAAGGTGGGCTGTAAAGACCTTGTAAATACCATCGTTATGCTGCTTCTGGGTATGTCAAGATGGTCCCACACTGGATGGTTGCACAATCTGAAGGCAACTGTGGCTTGACATGGAGAGCATTTTGGCCTTTGTCAAGTCTTGAACTGTGTCCTAGGAATTGTCTGGCTGATCCTTGGCCTAAGTCCTGCTGGGACTTTTCCAATAATTTAGCGATATAACAAGTCAAGCCTTAGTGAAAAGGATCAGGCCTTAACACAGAAGTTGCATATCAGGCCACAGTTAAAATGTCTCAGTAGGTCCCACCGGACCACCTTGTAAGGCAATTCCAAGGATGGAGGGGCAGCCCACTCATCCGTATTTGCGTGTCAGTCGCTCTGCATAGACCGCGTGCTTATGATTTCATTGTCTGATTTCTAGACTAAAAGAAATCAAAACACTGGAGACTCATTTCCTAAATTAAGCAAGGAGGAAGAGAAATTGCTGATGGAGAACAAATTAACCTCACTCTGAGGATTCCAGTTCCTCTAAACAGGCATCACTGGCACCGTGTATTTGTGCAAGTCTTTCAATTCCCACCCTTCCTCCAACATGTTTTTTCCTATCCTAAAGCTGTTTAGAAAATGCTGCAGTTCTGATTGTTCACAAATATGTAGTGTCTCGGAGTTTGAATGAACCTTTGCTGCTTTTACAAATTCACTTTGAGTTGAAGAAAAACAAATTGGCAACTTTTTTCTACCTCATCCCACAAGCTAGTGCCTAAGATTCACTTACAGTGTTGATTTAAGGTGGTCTTCTGCTGTGGGAAGTTGACTTTAGCATCTTCATTGGTGATGAGGAATATGACATCTCTGAGACATCTATGTTAGCAGAGAAAAGAACTCTTGCAATTTTTCACAGCAAAGGAAAAAACAAACAAACAGACAAAAAAACTGAGCCTTGTTTCTAATGCAGTTAATGAAAAGAATACATGAACATCTATTTGAATGTGACTCTCTAGTCTTGAAAATAAAAGGTCTGATAATGAAGTTTCACCCAGGTTTGAATTGTTTTTCAAAGTTGGGGTTTTTGTTTGTTGGGGGTTTTTGTTGTTGTTGGTTTGGTTTGGTTTTTGGTTTTTGACTTTGTTGTTGTTGTTGCTGTTATTCCCAGATACTATTCACATTCTTATCCTATAATTTGTGGGCTCCATGAGACCTGGCAATGGAAGGAAGGAAATCACCAAGCAAGGCGCTAGGAGAGCTGGTAACAGAATTTGGTGTCAGATTCCTATTTCTGGGCCACATTCTCTACCACAGTGTCTTCTGCCTGTTAACTTTCTCCTAAAATTTCTGCTTAATTCACACCCTGGTTTCTTGACATTGTCTCTCGAGAAGATTTTGTCAGACAGAACAGAGTAGTGCATGTATGATTCATTTGGTCTTAAAACTATTGCTGTAATTAAAAAATTCCTTATTTTCCTCTCTTTCCTGGAACACCTTGAGATCACATCAGAGTCACAAGGGAAATTTGAAAGAATGTAGGTCATCTTTCCTCACTCTCCCTTTTTCTGCATTTCTGGCTGATGAGTTGAAGGCCTGATGATTTAGGTGACACATCCAATATGAACAAGAATGTGTTGGGATTCTCATGCTTACTCCTCAGGCTCCAAACTGATGAGCAAAGGCCACTGTAATTTGTTCCAGGCCTTGATTTGTATTGGTATCGCTTGTGCACATTTTGTAATTTATTTACTAAAAAGACATAAGATTTTTGAAACTTTAAAAGTACCCCAAACATTGACTATTCAAAACATTAAGAGATTTTTTGAAACTGCTGAAATAATTTTATTACTTTAATTTCCTATTTTGATTTAATTCTTTTAAATCATCCTGTAATCCCTGCAAAAACAGACCACAGGTATCGGCAACTAGGCACCTAAAATGATGGTCTACTTTGAGGCAGGTTTACCCTGCCTCAGTTCCTTCCCTCTCTTCACAGGAACATTGTAAAGTACCATAAAATACTTCAATGTTAATTAAATATATGGGTACCAGTGTGATGGATGTCATGGGAGGTACTACAAGAGTGTGAAGTGTTCACTCCCTGACCCTGAAATAAACAGAACTTGATGTTAAACATCAGAGGAAACCAATCAGTAGGAGCAGTGGAATCACAATGAATAATTCAGGACCAATTATATCTATTACAGAGCTTTTTTCCCCTCTGTAACACCAAGCATAAAGCCTTCTACTGACCCTCCCAGACTTATTCACCTCAGCCACCCTTTTTGGGTTGCCACTCTTATCCCAATGCCTGGAGCTCCACACAACTTTTATACATACCCTGCAAGTTCTCCTACCAGTCTCTTCACTGAGCTGGTGGGATCCTCTCTGTCAGATGAAGGTTAGTCACTGTGAGGTTGATTCCTTCCCCTGTGCTCTGCATGGTCCTGGCATGGGGAGCAGTTAAACCATTGCAGTTACAATCTTTCAGCTGTTCCACACATCACTGAAAGGATCCACATGGGAGGTGCAACTGGTGAGAAAATCAGCATCTTTCGTTGTAGTTGTGGCCCAGACTATGGTCAATGCAGAGGCACTCTGGAAAAATCAAGTGCCTCAGTCCTAACAAGAAGCCCTTAAATGAGATTTTCAGAAATATTTGCCAAACTTAGATGGATTTTCGCCAGAGCTGCCAAATCCAAACTCTGACTGCAGAGCATCCCACTCTTCCCATTCCAAATCTTTGCTTCACAGACCAAGTCTACTCAAGGTTTAACAGAAAAGGTTGCTTATATTTTTTTTCAAGACAGCCTAACAATGTGTTTTTTCCTCTGACATTAAAAATAACTTTGGCTAGAATTGCAAAACAGCTCTGTTTATGGAAAGGAACCAGGGATGTTATGGGCATAGCTGAGGGCAAGGTATTGTGTTAGAGCATTTCAATCAAAATAAACTTCACTGGCTGATATTTCCAAATAAGTTTGATTCAGTTCATACTTCATAGTTCTGGATCATGATTATCAATTTTAAATCTGAAATTTTTATGCACAAACACAAGAAAAGTTGAGGTCAGATGTCTCACTGAGACTTGGGAGATGTCCCATGAGAAGCTGCAGAAAACATTCTGGGTGACATTGGGGGTATCAGTAAATCCAGGGCTCTGTTCAGTAGAACATACTATTTTTCTGCTGTTTCATGATGTCTTTTCTTTTGTAATTCTAACTTCTGAAGCAGAAACTGTCTCTTTCAGTGTGTTTCCCTGTGAATACAGAGAGTTTTCAATTCTGTCAGGATCCCAGCAAGCTACTGCTAAAGAACTGGGAATAATAAAAATTCCCACTGAATTAAGTGGTGTCAGGAGGAAGCAGCCTCTATGTAAGACTAATAGCAATCAAGCTCTGATTCATCAGAATGGAACTCCAATTTATGGAAAATGCAAAGGAAGGACATTGATCCCCCTGCACAGGAGGGACAATTGGCAAAACCAAACAATTTCACTCACATTCTGCAGAAGCAAAGAAATAAATCTGCATAGCCACTAATGGGATTCCTCGGAATGAACTGGAGCCCAACAGTAGCATAGAGGCAGGAGCCTCATCCCAAAATAGAAACCTCTTGGAATCCACAACTCATCTGGACAGGATTAGAGAAACACTCTCTGAACATTTAGTGAGTGACACGTCAGAAAAGAATTGAACCAATTTACAACAGTCCTGGAACGCCCCAAACACAGAAGCCCTGAAAACAATGGGATAAGAAGGAATTCTTTGTCCACTGCAGCATAAAGCAACTATTTCAGGCAACAACATCAGTAATATTAATGACTGCAACACAATTTTTGGTAGCTCTGAAGGCTCTTTTCAAAACTGTGGCTGGCCCATGGGCACAATGGTGAAATTGTACCCAACTGAAATCTTTTTCACCGGTTTCACAGTTTCAGAGGAGATTAGTCAGATTTGCCTCTGACTTGTTTTTTGGTCACCCTGAAGCTGAACAATGCATAACATGATGACAGTGAGGTTTGCTGAGGGGAAATTAGGGGTTTCTTTTGATGGGGTAGCTGTGGGGGAAAGGGGGGAGAATTGTCAGTACAGCTGAGTAGTTTGAGACTAAAAGCTCCTGAAAAGTCACTCAAATATGTTGGGACCAAGATTTAAACACTGAGAAAGACCAAAGTAACCCCTGCCTGTAAAGCATCATAGAACATTCCCTTTTCCAAGGCATAATTCAAGCTCACTGCCTAGATCCCAGCTGACATTGAGGGAAAGTGCTTGGAGGACCTGGATTGCACAACCTGGTAGAGAAACACTGCTCTGTCAGTGTTACTTTTTCAGAAATTATCTTCTGTTTAAGTAGAGTGTACATGAAAAAGGGACTTTTCTTATGACATAAGCAGTATTTTAACAAGGTGTTATTTGGCAGCTGCATATCAACATGAAATAATGAACTTCCACCTCTGTGTCTCCAGGGAAAGGTTAGTATCATGGATATGCCTTTGAAGGAAACAAACCACACAGGAACCACTTTATCAGCAGTCAGATCATGCAGGAATGAGTGCAATATAAATGCCCAGAGAGGACAGATGAAAATATCTGGGATGCATTTGATCCCAAGTGGTATAATAATGTCCCAGATCAAATCAAGTGGACAAGCTGGAGCCTTAAGCCTCTGCCTCTGCACTACTGGAGAGGCTACAGCCATTCCACTCTGATCCCAATTAAAATCTGTCCAGATTTATCTCTTTTCAGATTCCATGTTCTTACCAAGAAGTCTTTGAAACTGATATTGAACAGAGTTACTCCTGGCTTGTGTCAGAGCAGGGAAGATTCAACCCCTGAGATTCTGTTGCTTTTTAAGCTTGTTTTTCTTAGGCTTTGGACAAGGAGCCAACTGCAGTGAGACTGAAAGTGTAGCATGATAAAGAGAATATCCAGTCTTCATAATGGGGATTAGGAACAACCAAAGGCTTTTCAAGGGGATAAAATTCATTTAGTTAGTAAAAGAGATGAGGGCTGCCACACTTCAGATACCAAAAAGAAAACTGAAGTGTGAGGCAGCACTTTGTGTGAACTTTCAACTCAAAACTGGGACTTGTATCCAGGTACCTGCAATTGCAGTAGCAGCCTTCCAGACTTGGACCCACCAGGCTGCAAAATGTCATAAATGCCATGACAGTTTTGCTCAGACAAAGACAATCCTCCCTTAGGGAAAAAGGCTCACTCAGACATACTGAGTCATTGTCGGTGTTTCCCTACCTGACAATCTGCACATTGAGGCTTTTTAATAATTTCAAACAAACTTTACAACAAATTAAAGGTCTTAGATGTATTATATTTTTGTAGTTTAAAAAAATAAAAATAGGTGGCTCAGTGGAGAAGGAAAGGTCTCTTAATTCTCCAGAAGAAGAAAAGACTTTATGGTGATCGCAACTTTTATTGGATACCTGAGACTCCGTGTAGCAGATGGTAAATATGGGAGTTTTAAATGTGCAAAGGCTTCAGCATTCCTGACATAGAAGAGATCAGAAAATGTCTATCCCTCATCACTGGTATGTTATAGTATGAGTTCTGTGATATCTAATGCAGGATTAGTTCATGTGCATCCTCAGTGCCAATGAGTTTAAAAGTCAATCAGCATGAGACACAAACCCCTTGGAAATCAGACATAGCCAGTGTACATATTTTTGGAATGTCTAGTCTTAATGTAAATAATTGTACAAATAGATGACCGTTATTGTTCCTAGAAAGTCTTCAGAAAAACCAAAAAAATATCATGAAGTATACAGAGAAACATTCACAAAACAAACAGGATGCTTTTCAGCAATATGCATTTCAATTACTGAACTCAAACATTGGGTTAATGCCCCAGCTTGCCTTATACCTTTTGACCCAAACACCCTTAAAATACACAAACATGACTATACAGTCATAATATTTAAAGTCATAATTCCACTGAACCGCTGGGAGACTAAGACATCCTAAGTCTCCCAGGAGCCAGGTACAGTAGCCACAGCAAACACTAAAGATCATTAGAAACACATTGCAGCTTTGAGCATTCGCTTCCTCCCTGGCATGAATTAGAGGTCACCAGACGTGGATACAGAAGGTGTGATGCATCACTTGTCCCATGGAAGAAAGGCAGCCACCTCAGGGCTGAGTTGTGCATAACACTGTTTGACAAACAGTTAAAATATTTTGCAGTATAGTGTTTCTGTGCAGATATTTCAAGAGAGGTGTTTTTATCTTCTTATTCCTTGCAGTCAGCTTAGCACTCAGAATGGGAAAATATAACTTTCAGTGGAGTAAGTTTGATATAAATGGCAAGGGATTATTTGTTCTGGTTCCATTAAATGCCCAAAGATCTTCCATGATTAGTGGATAATCCCTCAGTTGTATACTGTAGGGAAAGGTATTCATCTTGTCAAAATAACTTACTCTGGTATTGATTTGGAGGGGGGGATTTAGTTTTCCAATTACTAGTACATCATTCAGTATTCCAGCACCAACAGTCTCCAGCTGACCAGGCTACACTGCTTAGCTTGCACTATGTGCTTTTTGCCCAAAACCCATCACTGTGGAGATGGTCTCATCTTGGGACTTTCCATGTATCCTCTGCTCTTAGTTTCACATGAGCAATTGTTTGCTTTAAGATGAATCATGTCATGTTTTTATGGTGTCTGACACTCAAAAATATTTTGCTTCCGCCTGGCGGTGAAATCATCCACTTACCATCATTAAATGTCGTGCTGTGTTATTCATTCCCCCTTTTTGGGTGATGATCTCAGTGGAGCCCTGACCGAGTCCAGCTTTACACTCTCAGATCTGACATAGATGCTACTGGTGTGTCTCCTGTTTGCCATATTCCTGGTTACCAGCTGCATTGGAAGTCTCTGCTAATATGTTGGACTTAGTTGTCCTCTCGAGCTGATTCCAGCCTTGTGGTTTATGGGTTGCCTTTGTGGTTTGCTAAAGGTCAGGCCCTGGATGACTCTAAATTTTCTTAAGTGGAATTCAAACACCACAGATGAGTATGTGTTCAAAGTAGTTGTCTTGGGTGGTATGGATTCAGATTTGGTACTTGTGCTCAGGATTGGTGCCTCTCCTCTGGGGCAATGATCAGTCAAGTGTGCCCCAACCTTTCAGTGTACTGTTCATCCACCATCTTTTGTTCAGATCCCAACAGTCTGGAAATTTCAGGCTCCTCCTGCAGGACCCCAAGTTGCACTTCAAATTGCACAACCCCATCCCCACAATGATGCCAAGATGCTGGTCCCTGCCTTTGCCTGGACTCAATAACACTAATTCTCTCCCATTTTGCTGGCTCACAGGCAGAGGCTGCATCAGCCATAACTCAAAATTGTGAACAGATGACTAGATTACTTACTTGAACTGTACTCAATCATTACATCACCCTCGTACTGAACATCACAGCACTAGCTCCCCATAAGATTTTGCATCCACTTTAGGGTTTGGCTCCAGAGCTACTGGGTTTACTCACTTGCTCCAGCTTACCTAAAGGAGCTGCTTGTGCCTCATAGACATCCTCAAACTCTGAGATCAGTCAGTGCTGATTTATTGATCATTCTAACTCTCTGACTAGAAACTGCTGGTGCTGAAGGCTTGGCTCCTCCAAACATATTTTGTGGAAATCCCTGCAACCTTCATCCAAGAAGGAGGAGGGAAATGAGCGGGAAATAAATCTGCTAAACTGTCTAAACACAAAGAGAAAACATTTTCTTGAAGCTGACAACAGCTTGGCCTCAGCAAAGGGAGAGCTCAGATATTTCTTTCTTCTTTTTCTTTCATCAAACTCTTTCAGTGTAATCTTTACACTCAGAAATTTTCCTGACTCAGGAATAGCTGGGGATGCTAGACAGGGTGCAGATATGAGCAGTGAGAAGCCACAGGACTGTGACTGGCAAGTCAGAGTGCCCAGCCATAGGGGTAAGTCACCGGGAAGGCCCCTGCCTGCCAACAGCAGCCATCCCCCAGATGGGAATGCTCAGAACCTCCTAGCACCTCCAGCCCAGCCACAACTCGGTGCTGAGTAGCTTTTGCAGTGATCCAAACACTGTCAGAGGCGCTGACCTTTGCCCACAGCAGAGTCAGTGCTGGCTGACTCAGTTTGTCCCGCTGTCCGCCAGCGGCTCTTTCGCTGCGGTTCCCCCTGCAGTTGTCAGAACATTGGCCATGACCCTTCTCACCCTCAGGATGGTGTTTGGAAGTGAAGCCTGAGCTATGATGAGCAACATGTTTCTTCTCCCTCGACAAAAAGCACCTCAGGAAAAGCACAAGGTTGTGTAAACCACAAGCCAGGGCACCAGTGAGGGCTTTCCAGTCCCGTCCTCGAGGCACAGCACCCCTGCTGCAATGAGGGGCACTGCTGCCCACTCGGCGTGGGGTGAAATTATTCCTGGAATGCTGTGAGCTGCCAGTCTGGGTCTCATTTCAAAACAAGAGATATCTATGCAACGAAAGCCAGCATTTATGACTAATTGGCCCCTCACTAAAGAGGCTCACATGGAGAGAGGGACAATTTCTCTGTCCACAAGTCAGGCTGGTGCAGAGTCTCATGTGGTCAGCTCTTACTGAAGAATCACACACTGTAAATCCTCCACCCTAAGGACCACTAAGTTCAACGGCAGAAAAAAAAAAACAGAGGGAGGGGAAGAGGAAGGGGAAGGGAAAGGGGAAAGAGAAGGAACAGATTGCATGGTCTGAAAGCATTTCACAAACTTTTCTTTCCAGATACCCATCCCCAAAGAGGTGTCTTCAGCTTTATAGTTGCAAAAAAGATTTTATCTTTAGAAAAAAATTACAAAAAGCACTTCCATACCCCACAAAAATCAGGAAAGGACATTGAGGTGCTGAAGAAGGAAGATCTCTCTGACCATGTGAAGCAATTCAGGACAAAGCCAGAGATCTTCTCTTGCAGTTGGGTAGTAATGTCCTTTTTCCTAATTAATTAGATGCAAAGGAGGAACCAAGCACACCTCCTGAGATGGAAGCAGTTTCAAAGGGAATAAACACTGCGGCCATCTCTCCCACACAAATGCCCACCTACCATCTTTCCTGATTCCCCTGATGAACAGATGGCTGACAGCCACAGGACACACACCCACACATCAGAGAACCAAGGGGGACAGACCTCTGGCAACAGTTCAGAGAGAGGGGATGGTGGTGGCTTCCCACCCACCACAGAATCATAGAAACCATCACTGTTGGAAAAGACCTTTCAGATCATTGAGTCTAACCCTGAACCCAGCACCATCATGTTCACCACTAAACCACAGCCCCACGTGCAACATCCACACATTATCATCTCACCACACCCTGGAGACAGGGCTTGGCTCAGTCCTCAGTGGGATCAATGGTAGCAGCTCCAGCATTCCAACCTTTCCCTTGGTGCTTCCCAGGTTGAGTTTTGGGGCTTGCCAGCATTGGCATAAACCATGTGTGTGTCTGGACCTGCAGGTTGTCCACCCCATTATTAGCCCTTCCCTCTTCTAAATACTGCCACATGTATTTTTGCATTCTCCCTTGAAGCTTTTCTAATCACAGTAGGGCTACAGGGAAGCCTCAGGAATGGCTTCATAAGCTCAAGATGTCACACAATAAATGCCAAATGTTATTAACGAACACAACTCGTAGACACAGGCAGGATTGGCAGAGGTGCCTGACTTTAGACAGGGCCCCCAAAGAGGCTCTAGACATATTTAGCTGCAAGGCTCCAAAACTGCTTCACAAAATCCTGCCAAAAGCTGTGATCCTGTCTCTGCTCAGCCAGGGAAAGGCAGGTTTCAAGTTAACTGCTCAGGGCTTGCTGTGAGCGTTCATGTGATCGCCAGCCCATCCAGATGTAGCTCCGTTCATTCCCGCCCTACAGATGGCCAGAGCAATCCACTCCCTGTCATGTGTAATGAAGGGCAGGAAGGAGAGAGGATTTTTGACATGTTTAAATATTATCCAAAACAAAGAAATAGCTCAAAAGCGAGGGATGCATTTAAATAAAATAAAGCTGCCAGCAAAATCCCATATTTGTTACAGTTCATTCCATTTCATCCTCAGAGCCATTCCTCTGAAAACATGGCAGCCCCAGTAGTTTGGTGTCCAGATGTTCCCTGTCATACACTCTGCACTGCATCCTGAGGTTTTTTTCCCTGATGTGACTCCTTCAAAACAGTGCACTCAGATTCCAGGACAACCTGAGTACACTTTTCCATAATGAGGGGCGATTGAAAAAGCACGGTTGTTGACTTGGCTGGTGAAACACGGGCTTTTTTGTTCTTCTCTTCATCTTTTTGAATTCTCCAGCTGGCTGGTAATCCAGCATCATCAACATCTTTTTGCATTTTATTTCTTAAGCCACTCATATTATACACATTCCTGTTTTTAAAATACAGATTTTAGGAGTGATTTGATGTGGCTTGGAATAGTGACATGCTTACACATTTATAAAAAATTCATTAACTTGGGGGGAGGAAAAGAAAAGATAGCATCTTTTATTTTCTTTCCTTCCCTTCATTTCCAGCATATGACATTATCTGCTGGTTATTTAGGAACCTCGATGTCAAAATGTGGTTGTCCCATAGGAAGCAAAAAAGGCTGTTCATCTTTGCAGTTTTCAAGTCAGTTGTTAAGAAGTAGCTTTGGCAAAGTCCAAAGCCAAACTGACCCTTGAGCTGCAATGTTTAAAGGCTATGTTTGCAATTCTACTCATGCTTATTGAGAACACCTCAGTCCCTAAATCTGCCAAATCCTAACCAAACCAATCTTGTGAAATCCCAGTCTCCAAGTTACAGCTGCCAATTGCTCCTGTCTCTAGGCTTGGTCATTCTCAGACCTCTGATGAGATCAGCAAAAATAATGGCAATTTGAAACCTTTTTCAGGAGCACTGAAGTATCTAATTCATCTAAGCCATAGGGTGATAACTTGGTGTCCAATCCATAGGTGGATTTAAATGGCTAAACTTTCCCTGAACTCAGGAGTTTAAGCACCTGAAGGGGAAATCTGGTACACAGAAGAGAGTTGAAACATCTTGTGATCTCATGTAAAAGTTCTGCACAACTTTCTCGGAAATTGTCATGATCCATCCCTCTGCAATCTCCCTCCTTGTGCTTAACTGTGCCTTCTATGCAAATACAACAAGGTCACATTTATGGGGGGGTTTTTTGCTGCACAGACACTTCACAAATTGGCCACTAGGAAGCCTGAGAGAGAAATTAGAAGCCAAAAATATTAGTTCTGCTCAACTTAAAATGTGTGTAGACTTCTGGCAAAGATACCCTTCAAATGTGGGCCCATTTCCACCAGCAGTGGTGAAAACCCCACTCCAGGTTGCTGGTTCATATGGAAAGGCTTTTAGCAGCCTATCTTATTACCACTGTATTGAGCTCTATTCTCTCATCACCACTTACAAAGTAGGTATAAACTGTTCCTTTCCCACATCAGAGGAAAAGGTTTTGATCGTGAAAGCAACAAGTGATAGAATGTTCTGCCAATTTCTTGATATGAAAATAATATTTTATTTTCCAGGCTAATTTTTTACTTGGACAAAAAGCCCCGAAATCCAGATTTTGTCCTCTAGAAATATTTGAATCTGACAAGTATTTTTAATTAAATTATTTTATTCATTATGACATAATTGTAAATCCACAAGGTATTCATATTTATAACTAGAGCTGTATTTAAAGGACTATCCATAGAATAAAAAGGAAATATCTCACTTTTTCTCTTATTTAGTGTCTTTTACTGGATTCCCTTAGTTGTCAGCTTGTCATGACACTGGATTTAAAGAACAGTGGTGTAGAAACTGAACCTCAGCCCATTTTGATTCCATGCTGCCTAAAAGGCAGGTGTACAACATTGGGAGGCAGGGTATGAATTCTGATTGCTTTGTCTCTGTGACATGAATTTCATACCAACATCAACTTGAAGGCCATGCACACCATCATATTAATAAAATATTTAAGCACATGCTTCAGTTGAGACATCAGGGTCTCTAAATAAACTTGGTCTTCAAGACTTCAGCACATGCTTTAGTTCTCTAACAAATAATACAGCATTATAAAGATGTCCCTTTTTCTTCTGCTTGTGTTGCTATCATAATCAAAGAGTGAAACATAGCATTGTCCTGGAAGAGCTGGAACTCCCCAGATTCATGCCTGAACCAGTATTTTATGCAAAGACCTGATCTCCAGCAGTTTGCCTCTAACATGACAGGGATATTGCATGAAATATAAGTTGCATTCAAGCAGCATCAAGGCTGCAAAAAGAATATAAAATAATCTTGAAATCTTAGTTTTCATTCACACATAAGACAGCATTTTCAGCAGTGTATCATTTAATATCCAGTATGTGTGATGACTTCAAGCCAACCTAAAGTAGCAGAATCTGTCATTCACTGGCTTTGAGCTCCTCAATCTCACGGGGTGAGTCCACTGATTTGCTTCCAATCAGGATCTGTGGTTGTCTCATGCCTGTCTAAGATTGTTCACAAGATGACAGTCTAACACCATAAAATTTTAATATTTGAACTATTGGGTTGTCGAATTTTGTTTCAGCCCAAAATTGCCTTTGAGATTTTTATTTTTCAGTCCATCTGAAGTCATCCAAAAATGACTTTGAAAATCACATGAAAGGGAAACAGAAAGGACCCGCTTTGATTGGGACAATACAATGAAGTTATTAAGGACTGAGGACAGGGTGAATGACTCACATGCTATATAGTTGCAGTAACTAATAAAAACAAGTAATAATAATAAAGTTAGAGAGTCAGTCAGTGGCTCAGTGATCTCACATACGAGCAATCATCGACTGGATTGACATTTTGGGCTGCCTGGAGTATAAAGGCTGAAAGAAGATTATCACTAGATTCTTATAATTGTTTTATGAACCCCCTGGTGAATACAAACAGGGACTAAAAAAGAGCCTTTCTTACATAAGTTGACAATTAAAGCCTTGGCAGGCCAAACAGTAGTTTCTAGTCTTTCAGCAATGAAGTTTAACAGTCAAAGCAGATCTCTTTTTTTTTTCCACTATTTGGTCATGTTTTCTCCAGCTGGTAAACATGAGTCAGGAAGAAAGTCTGGGGGAGGGGAGAACTCGCTGCTAAAAACCCAGTTCACTCTAAAACAGGGCCTCTTCACACACATAAATGTCAAGGAAAGCTCGGTCCATGTTATCTGACTTGGCAGTGCAGCTGACCCTGGAATGGGATGTAAACCCATCAGGCCATTTCTGACAGATATCAAATAACACCCAGAATGGTGACTTTTTCCTCCTGATTATCTCAGACAACTTGTAGCTATAGGACCCTGGATTCCACCGTGGACATACACCTGGAGGAAAGCTACCCCATCCCACCCCACCTTCCTATTTCCCACTGGAATTGCACTTAAAACACAGATTTTCTCATAAGAACCCTTGAGTAATCTGGTCTTACCTCATGGCTGACCCTGCTTTGAGATCTCTTGAGGTCATTCAAACTGGTATTATTTATGCTCCTACGATATTAAGCTAATTTGACCTGGGTACCCCTTTTCTTGTGTTAAACTAGAGAATACAAACTCCACCATGAAGTCCTGTCTTTGCCTTCCTGTAACTTACACACCTTTCTTACATGATAAGAGAAATGAGCACTTAGGCAGCACCTGAAATAGGAGGAGAAGGCCATGTCTTTGTGATACAGCCAGACCTCTTCAAGGGTCATCTGTTTGCCAGACAACTTACCAAAGCTGCCTGGGTTCCCAAGGAACAGATTTAGGCTCTTCTGAAGGTTTCAGAGAAGGAGTTTGGCTTAAGGATGGTCCTTCAGCCTCTGGAGGAGTTTCTATGTGAACTGTAGAAGCAGTATGGAAAGACCTGTCGGCTGTCTTGAGAGCCTAAAGTTGGATAGGGTAGATACCTTACTTGATTAAGTGTTCTGAGCTCCTCTCCCAAAAATTATCTACAGGAAGGAAGAAGTGCTCAGAGCAGGGGGTGGGAGAAGGAAAAGAAAAAATGTCTGAATAGGCCAAGGGATGGAGGGAGGCTGTGGAAAGCTGACAAGAAAAGATATGGGAGGACATAGATAAGGACCACAGATAGGATGCAGATGGTGATGTTGCTTATTTTTCTGAGCATGGGGAAAGTTTAGGAAAATATCAAACCTTTGTTATCAGTTGATCCTGGATTATTTTAGACTCTTGAATGGTGGATTGCACATTCTGAAGGAAATTTCAAGTAAGAACAGAAACACCAGGACAACTTGATCTTGCTAGGCCCTCCTAGATGAGCCAGAGATCTGGGGCTCTGCATCTTCTCCTGATCTGTTAAGCTCATGTTTGTACTACTGTGTCAGCACAAGCACCGTAACAGAGAACAGGCAAGAGGACTCCACACCTAATGGGTCAACATCCCTGTAAAAAGTCCACTAGTGGACAGGTGAGGGGAACTGGGAGCAACTATAGTCTATTGGAATAGAGAGGGTTCAAAACCCAGCCACACTGGGAGGAGAGGATTCTAACAGGGCAGACCTGACTTCTCAAGAGTGTGACAAGATGTGTAGGAGAGGACCAAGTCCCACTTCTCATGTAGGTGTCAGATTCATGAAAAGAGAAAGAAGAGAGTTTTCAATGCTTGTCACTCAGACAGCTCTGCTTCTGAAGGGACACGTGGGTTTGGTGTCTGCTAACTGAGTGGAGTTGCTCTGACCTTTTATTGGGTTGAAACTGAAAGGGATTAAGAGGCGTTTACCTCAGTGTGCCTGTGGCATTCTTTGTCCTTCCCAGCGGGAAATACAATTGGCTTTCAGGGAACTGGCAGAGACGGAGCATCGTTCTTGTCACTAGTTCTGTGAGCAGAACTGCAACTAATGCCCTGGGTGGAGTTATAGGAGGAAGGTGAACACAGATACCTGTGACAGAAATTTTGTGTGGCTCATTAATTACAGGAGCGGAAGATACAGAGTTTTTCTCTTCCACTGAACGCTGAGTTATCAAAGCAGACTAAAAACACATCATAAGGACTTACCCTGAAGCAAGTGTTGGGAAAGGAGTAAGGGAAAGAAGTTACAAAACTAACAAGAAGTTTATGCACCCACCATTCCATCTTGTAATGTTCTGACATCAACCATGGACCAAAAACGCCGGTCACTTACAGCCTTTCCCCAGCTATGATGCCTCCGAGGAGTGTTCAATAAGGCTGAGCTGAACAAAGCCCTTCATTCATTACAGCCCAGTAGGATGCAAACAACTTCACAACTTGATAATCCCTTTCAGCCCTTATTAAATCAGCAACGCGCTGCAGGTGGGAAGTCAGCCTGCAAAGGAGAGGCGGCCCTTTACGCACTTCACAATAAAGCCTGGTTTTAGTCACCGGGAAAGATTTCCAGGGCTTTCCCCGCCCGCCTCTCCTCCCGGGAGGCAGATTCCCAGTGTCCTGCGGCAGATTAGCCGAGCATCGTGTTTGCATTACGCGGTGGCGATGATGTGTTTGCTCTTGGCACCGAGGGGCTCTGACCCCACTGAGCTCGAGCAGTGACAGTGGAAATCTTTCAAGCCTTGAGCTGGATTTGCAGCTTCCCCCTCCAAGCTGCAACTCAGACACACGGTGCAGAATACAAGACTCTTTGCGGGGAGAGGGGAGGGGAAAAAAGAGAAAGAAAAAGGAAAAAAAAAAAAAAAGAAAGGATCCCACTGAGATTTGTTTTCCATCAAGAAAGAATGAATTTACAGCCCTCAGGACATGGCCTGACTTTTCAAACACAGGCCTCAAGCAGTGGTCGGATGCTCATATCAGTAGTTAGGCATGTATAGGCTGACTTTATGTCCACATTTGTGGATTTGATGTCCCATTAATGAGCCCAACATATGGGAATGTAGGAAGCGAACAACCCGTGGTTGGTTTTATTGACAGTGCAAATTTTCCCCAGCATGGTGCAGCCCCTGGAGCCACCTACACAGTGTTACCAGCCCTGTCAGATGTGGCCAGATGTTCTACTGTTTGATCAAAATACGGCAATTATTTTTAATTGAAGATATCATCATTTTAACATAAGCTTATTTGTTTAAATTATCCTCACAAAGGTTTTCTAAGTTGATTCTCTACTTGTCGCCTTTTAGTCTTTTCTTCCTTCCCAATCAAAAACTCTCAGAAAAAATAAGCAGGTTCTTTTAAAAACTAAAGTTTTAAAGGGAAATATTTCATTTGAAAAAATCTCAAAAAGGTTTTTGGTCTAAAGCCAGCATTTTTAGTGAGAATGTTTCCATGGTTGGTTTTTA
>JAOXXN010000446.1:113515891-113537576 GCA_026770055.1 Myrmophylax atrothorax | reverse complement strand
CCCCCCCCCCCCCCAAACATAAACAAAATTTCAGATTGAATTAAAAATTTCCATTCTGGTTGAAAAGCCAGTCTTTTTCTGTTGGAAAAATACTTTGGTGCATTAAAAGAAAAAAGAAAAAAAAAGTGTTTTGAAAAACACCTGACTTCTATTTAGATGAAAACTACCCAGCTGAAAATCTCAAAACCCCAAAGCATCAGATACTAAACCTCTATGCAGTTTGCACTCACACTGGCAGGCAGCAATATCTTTTTCTTCCAAAATGCCTTCAGCTTTCTGTGTGTTTGTAGGCTTTCCTGCATATGGATTTAAGTTTCAAGATTCCTAATTTATATATATATACATACATATATACATGTGTCTGTGTATATATAAAAGTCATTCTGGCTTCATACCCTCAGACTGTACATAACTGTCTCCTCTCTTGTTCCTGGCATTGATATTTCGGCCCTATTTGTATGGGGACATTGAGAAAAGGAGCTGGAACGAATTTGCCATGAAGTGTCTTGGGGCCTACAAACAACTACCTATGTTTAAACTTGAATTATTTGTCATCCTGGGTCCAAAGAGGTAGCTCTGTCTGGAACAGAAGCAACTCTGTTTCAGAATTGAAAAGGCACATTTGCACACCTTGTTGTTAATGTACCATGTTTAGTCAAGTTTATGTTTCATGAGGTAAATCAGGGAACAATGACATTTCAAAATCTACAGAGATTTAAAGAAAGGCTTGTGTGCCCCAAAGCACTTTTTCTCCCTCCCCCAACTTTATCAGCTGCAATCAGGAAATAGAAGATATTACTCTTTCCTGCAAACTCTGCAGTTACTGAGATTTTAAGGGCATTATGAAAGGATTTGGCTTTAAAGCAATGCTTTAGCTATTAATGTTGTATCCTGTTTTCTCCCAACCTTCAGATGTCATAAAAGAGAAGATAAAGCAAAAACACCACTATCTTTTCACAGGGACAATGCAAGCCAGGTGAAACAAGTCTTAGGGGAATCCCACATCAGTGACCTCTTCTTTCCTTTGTCACAGCAACACAGGCACAACACAGGTGTCTGTATTCCCAATTTGCCTTTGGCCTTCTCAAACAGGGCGTTTTTGAAATCATCTCAGAATCCCAGAATGGGTCAGGTCTGAAGGGTCCACAGTGAATCATCTGGTCCAACCTCCCTGCTCCAACAGGGTCATCCCAGAGCACATGGCACAGGATTGTGTCCAGACGGTTCTGGAATATGTCCAGTGAGGGAGACTCCAGACCCTCTCTGGACAATCTGTCCCAGTGCCCAGCCACTGCACAGGAAAGAAGTTCTTCCTCATGTTCAGGTGGAACTTCCTGGGAATCAGTTCCTGCCTGTTCCTTTTGTCCTATTGCTGGGCTCCCCGAGCAGAGCCTGGTCCATCCTCCACCCCTTCCCTGCAGACAGACAGTGGTGAGGTCCCCTCTCAGTGTCTTTTCTCAAGGCTGAGCAGGCCCAGCTCCCTCAGCCTTTCTGTAAAAGAGATGCTCCAGTCCCTTCATCATTTTGTCACCCTCCACTGGACCTGCTCCAGGAGCTCCATGTCTCTCTTGTCCTGAGGAGCCCAGAACTGGACACAGCACTCCAGATGAGCTCACCAGGACTCAGCAGAGGGGCATTGCCTGTCCTGCTGGCAATGCTATTCCTAATGCATCCCAGGATACCATTGGCCCTTTCCTGTGAGACCATGATTCATGTTGGAGGGAGAATGAATCAAATTGGATGCTGATTCAGGTGTTGTCAAGAGCATCTTGCCTTATGACTGATGAGAGAGAAAAAACTAGCATTGACAATACGAGGAATACGAGATGGGAAATTAAAATTGTGCAAGAATAACAAAAAATCTCCCAGGAAGTAGAGTAATCATGGGCAACTGTAGCTGCAAGACTGTCTTGCTCCAGAGTGAAGACCTCTGAACAGATCTCTGCCTTTGAGAACTAAGGGCAATGAATGTTCCTGCAGCCACCACCACAGCCCTGTTCCATGACAGCTCCAACAGCAACTGGAATGAGGTGAAGCTTCACTCCAGCTCCAGTACTTGCTGGGAGGTTCATACTTTCCTGTATCAGACCTTCCACATTTGTTCTTCATCCTAGAGGAATGGGGGCTGTTGTGCCTTTCACTTTTAGTTATATCCCTCCATCTACAATCTTATTGATAAGCAAAAGGGAACAAACTTTCCAGCACTGCAACACTGCTGACTGTTGGACCTGAGTCATGGAGAAATTACTCTGCTCAGTTTCTAGGGAGGAGCCTTTCCATGAGCTCTGCTCTCACACAAAAGCAGTGTGCACAAAATGAAGACTTATTGTCCCCACCAGGTCTGAGCTGCAATGGTCAAACTGGTTCTCAAGCCCCGTGGTGGGCTCTGAAGTTGGGACTGAGGCTCTTCAGCTGGCGTGGCAGCTGCTTCATGGTCCAGATCACTGGCTGGGGAGAAAGCAAACACCATGGGTCCTCCTCCAGTATGGAAGGATGAGATCAAATCCATCAGTGATATGAATTCTCAAGCCACCAAGTCTCAGATGTCCAAGGTCATAAAGTCATAGAATGGTTTGTGTTGGAAGGGACTTTTAAAGTTCATCTATTCCAACCCCCCTGCACTGAGCAGGGACATCTTCAGCTAGATCAGATTGTTCAGAGCCCTGTCCAACCTGATCTTCAATGTTTCCAGGTCCTATGGTTGTGGTTCTTCATTGTGTCATTTTGGCATTTGGTTCCCTTGGGCTGTCAAAGTGTGAGATCAGCCCCCAAAAACAAGGGCAGATGCTTCACGGGCAGACTCCACGAGCAGTTCAGAACAGATGTCCATGTTTTACTTGGTTTGAAGAGGGTGAGGCAAGAGTCAGTTCCAGACACGGTGGTGATTCACTTGGCATTGAACCAGAGCAATGATGATTGAAACTGGAAGATCTTTAGGCAAACCATTCTATGATTCTATAATTCCATGATTCTTACAGATGCTACCCATGGTTGTTGGTTTGTTTGGAGGGTTTTTTTCGGCTGTCTAGAAGCTGACTAAAGGAGTAATTAATTTAGTTTCCATTTTCAGTTTGTTGATTTGTTTTAAATTGTCTCTTTCATGGAAATGGCAGCTCATCTGTTCTCAGGCAGCACAGGGTATTTATAGAGCATTTGTTTCCTCAGAAAGGTTGGAGTTGTCTGAATGACTCCTGAAACACACCTTTAGTCCTTTCTGTTTGCTCTCCGTTGGAAGAGAAGCTACATTAATATTGACAAGGTTTTGTAAAAAACTCACAATACTTAGGGATTTGGGGGAGAGATTTTTTTTTCAGCTGTTTTCTGCCTCCACTCCCATTCAGAGGCTTTCCCCAGGGAGCTCAGGACATTTTGCCAGGTGAGGTTTGAACTTCTCTTGCTGCTGCTGGGAGCCCCTCAGATGCCATTGCCCCAGGCTCTTCGCTCAGAGCACTGAGTCAAGCTACCAGGAAAATGAAAAGCATTTGCTGAATTTTAGATGAAGGTGGGCTGGTTTTGAATCTGTATAAATTTTTTCTCCAGAAATAAATATTTAATTTTGTCTGATTGTCAGGTTGGAGGGGCATCTCTATGAAAGCTGTTCCTGCCCACAGCAGGGGGGTTGGAAGGCGATGATCTTTAAAAATCTTCCAACGCAAACCATTCTGTGATTCTATGATTCTCTATAAGTACATGTTGCAAGAAAAAAAAAAGAAACAAATTCAGACATTCATCTAATAACTTAGGACAGAACTTCTCCCATGCACAGCTTAACAAGTCTGTCTACAAAAAAAAATAAGGTAGGATTGTGTCCAGTGTTCACAGCACTCCATGGATCCTGAGCTGTCAGAGCTGCAGAGAGTTTCTTGAAATGTGTTGAGCAAGGTAGATATACACCAGCTGAGGATCTGTCCTGCTTTA
Organism: Myrmophylax atrothorax; assembly: GCA_026770055.1. Lineage (NCBI taxonomy): Eukaryota > Metazoa > Chordata > Aves > Passeriformes > Thamnophilidae > Myrmophylax > Myrmophylax atrothorax. Next base: position 113,533,658 of record JAOXXN010000446.1, on the reverse strand, counting down.
TTCTCTTAGCCTGTACAGACTTCATTGGTATAAGCTAAAATACAGTGATTGGAAAAGGCATTTACAGTGGGAAGCAGAACAGAAAAATTCGAATTGGGGCCAACCAGGGGAGGAAAAAAAAAATCACCTGCCAATAAAATTGACACACAATGGGAATAATTGCAAGTCTAGGGAGAAAAAATGCATTCTCACTCTTTTCTCCACAGCATGGTATCTTCTCTTAGAGCAGAATGATTGAATTTATTGAGGTCATTCATCCCCTGGTAATTTGGCTACTGTAATATATTTCACAAGTGAGAGGGAAGCAGCCTGATGAGAAAGCATGTGAGGATCCAGAGCACTGGGGGAGGAGGTTTATCCAAATTTATAGCCGCCAGTAAGGATGTGGCTTTATAATTCACAGTTGCTCTCTCTCCCTTTAGCATTGAAAAATCTCTCCTGTTAATGGCCTGTGCTTAACATTCTGGTGCAAATTCAAATCTCAGTGATGCTGGTGTAAAATCCTCAGAGACTGATGGATTCAATTTCGATTAAAATCATGACCTTCTCTATATTCAAAAGCTATTTTGGATGAGCTTGAGCTTTCACAGGCAGTGATGCTTTCTTAGAAATACCTAGAATATGAATGAGTATGGAACAATCCAATCTGGACATGGATTAGCTCATATTTGGATGAGTTGCTCCATGTATGATAGAATTTTGGATGATCTATTCTGCTTCTGACTCTCCCCCCAGGGCTGTCCAACACTGCTCTGCCCACACCATGGTCTGGCTCTCCTGCCTGGCTTTATCTTCTGCTCCTCTGTGGGCTCTCAGATGGGATTTCTCTTCTCCACTTCAAACCTGGTAAGTGGATCATTGCCTTTCTATTTCTGGCTCCTGACACAAGCTGGCCTGGCATTCAGCTTCCATGGGTGTCAGAGAACCTTTTGTTTCAACTCTGTTTTCTCTTGATTCCTGTGAGGAGAACCTGTCTTGCTGCCACATCAAACATCAAGATGACAAAATATTCCTGAGATTAAGAGGCACTACCTCTCCTAAGACCCAGGCCAAGGCACAAACACAACACAAATGAAACGAGATGGGATACCTGTAAAAATGTCAGAGATAATAACAGAACTGGCAGCAGAGATATCAATTTTTGCAGTATTTAATGTAAGTTGCAAGAGTTTTTCCTTGTTAAAAAAGCATTTTTTTTCCCCAGGTTGAGATAATCTTTTTAAAGTTTGAGTCAATAACAGAAAAAAAAAGATTAAGAAAATGGATATATAAGCCCTACAGAGCATGCAGTCTTTGGGATTTAGAGGACACTTAGAGTAGAAAATGAAACTGGAAGCCAATCAAGTGCAGATAAATCGGATTTTGCAAAATAAACCACTCAGAGTTTTCCTGTTGCAATTTTTACCCCAAAATATAATACTTATACTTTCCCATTAAACACACTATTTTTTTTTTTTTGTAGTTGAAAAGGTCTATATCTGGCATCAATTACACAGGAAGGCAGACAAAATTACACTGATGCTTTTTGGACTTAAAATATCTATTTATTAAAGCCTTCATTTCCAGCCTGCACATCCCTCCTGCATGGCAACCTCTGTTTGATAAGGTTAAAAGTATTAATTAAGTCATTCTAATGAGGACAGAAAGAAAGGGTTTTCCCAGCTCTCCCACTGTATTTCAAGCATGGCCAATGTCAGGTCTCTCTTGTATCTCCCTCCAGCTTTGCTGTCTCCTGTGTTTCTTCAGAGGGGAAGGAGAGTTTAAAGCAGCAAGTCATAAATCACCAGACATCCTTGTTGTAACAGGATGATCCCCTGTTAGAAGAGGATTTCCCCTCGTCTTGTGAGTGGGAGTAATTGTTCTGTGGCTCCTGGTTTCTCTTTGAAGCACGTGGGAGAAGAGCATCCTCTTTTGAAGCCCAGCTGTGTGACAGGACCAGCAGCAGAGGAGGGAGATGCTCAGGATGATGCTGGTCTGTGCCAGGGTTGTTGCGTGGGAGAGTTCCGACTGTCTGGTGTGTTGCTCCTCTCCTTGGACGTCACCACTGAAAAAAATGCAAAAAGATAGCCTGCAGTCTTCTGGAAAGGAGATTAAATGGGACAAAGAGAATATGAATGCAAGGCTAACATCTAGCCTTAAAACACGTGCCTCAGTTTCCCCCAAATTTCTAGGATAATAGCATGATCTAATGAACCATTAATCACAGAATAACAGAACCACAGATCATAGAATCATGGAATGATTTAGGCTGGAAGGGACCTCAGAGATCATCTCGTTCCTACCCCCTGCCATGGGAAGGGACACCTTCCAGTAGACCAGGTTTCTTCAAGCCCCATCTAGCCCAGCCTTGAACACTTCCAGGGATGGGGTAACCACAGTTTCTCTGTGTCAGTGTCTCACCACCCTTACAGAAAAGAAGTTCTTCCTAATATCTAACCTAAATCTACTCTCTTTCAACTTAAAGCCATCACACTTTTTCCTATCAAACTAAAAAAACACGAGGTCTGGGTTAATCCTATCCCCTTCTCTTTGGTACCAGCATAATCATTACATTTTTCTGCCCTTCTGCCCCATGTTGCTGCCTTGATTCTGTCTGTTCAGTTAGGGTTTGAGGCTCCTTGGACCAGCTATCATATCTCTTTAGAAAAGTGTGATGTAGCTGCCCCCTCAGGGTCCCCAGGTGCTGCCTCACTACCAACACACATACACAAATCCTCTCTTTTTCAGTCAGTCTGAGGTTCAATTCCTCAATAAAAGAAGCTTGGATGGCAGCAATGGCAGGGCAGCAAGCCCCATCACTGTGGCAGGAAGCAACACAAGCTCTTCCTTTCAAAAACAAACAACCAAACCTGTGGAGAAAGTCCCCCCCCATCCCTCCCCTGCAGCGTCCCTGGGCAGCAGTGGAATATTTGAGCAAGGTCTGTGGGGATTGCTGTCTCCAGCCTCAAGGGGTGGAAATGTTCTGAGGACTTTCTGCTCTGTTTTCCTCTGTTCTGGACAACTTCCTATGCATAGGATAAAAATAAGCCCTGAGCCCTCCTCCTTCCTATTCACTTCATTAGACACATCCCTCTGTGCAATAACAAAACAGGCCCGGAGGAAGTGACACAGACCGAAACACCAGGACGATAATTTTCCCAACACAAATAAGCAGGCAGAGGAACTCATCGGAGGAAACAAGGGAGAGAAGGCAAAGCCACAGATGAACAAGCAATGGAGCCAAGAGCTGTGCTTAGGCAACACAAGCCTGCCTCCAGCATGTCTCCCGAGCCATCCCCGCCTGGGAAAGGCTGAGCGTGGACATCCCTGCGAGGGGCTGACCTCCCTGAGCCCACACCCTGTGAGCAGCCAGACCTGAAGTGATCCTCACCCCTCTTCTGGGCAACGTGGCGACAGAGTCTCCTTCTTCTCAGTGTCGACCTGGCCTGACCCTTAGCCAGCCCTGACTGTGTCTTTCCCAGTGCTTCAGAAGCACCAAGAAAAGCCACAAAACAGAAGAGTCACAGGTTAACAGGAGGAACAGCAGTTCTCCAGCTCCAGAAAAAAAATGCCTGGGCTCAGTTCACTCTATTATTTTCCATTTGGAGGCACTGACACTGCCGTTCTTCAAAATAACCTCATCCCAAGTGTTTATTTATCTAGAAATTCATCGTGGATATTCGTCGTGTGTTGTAGTTCTGTTTGAAAAGCTTCAATCATCAAATCAAGGAGAGGAAAAACAAAAGTAGATCTCTCAGCTGGCCGGTCCCCACTGCAAAAACGGAGCAAAGAAAACAAACCAGAGGCTGAATGTTTCTTGCTGTAAATGATCAGTGAATGTCTCTGAACGCTGGCTCAGTCCAAGGGAGCCAAGATGAGTTTGTGAATTACTTATTAGGTTAAAAAGAAGCATATCCATAATAAATAGTCTTTGAAACCATTCTTTGATGCACGCTCCATTTTCACAAAGTCGTTTTTATAGGTAAACAGCCAAACCCTCACTAGCCAGGAAGTAGTTAATGGCAGAGATAAGGAGGAGACCCGAGGCCATGTCTCTTTTGGGAAATGAAACCTGGGCCGTCCTCTAGCCTGTAGGCCAGTTGGCACAGAAATACCTGCATCAATTCATTAAACTCTCCCACTTTCCAAAACAGAGCAGCTATATCCAAATGCCAACTGGGAATGGTCCTGCTGCACTGGTTGCAAACGGTGCCTGGAAACTGTTTGGACAGATGCTGGTGAGCCAAGGCCAAAAGTATGCAAGGGACCAATCTGAGGACCAAAAGCATCTGGGAATGCTCCTTTGAAATGTGCAAAGTGTGGACAATGCCCAAGAGTTTGATGCCTTGAAGCAGCATCACTGGGCTCATGTCATTTAGCCAGAAAGCTTTACTCCTTCATTCACATCTTGACTCCACACCTTGGGGAGGTGTTGAGAAACTGGTTGGAACTTGGCAGGTCTGAAGGCTTCAGGGCCTCGTTCACATCTGTATTTTCCTTTACCAGTATCCCCAATACTGGAAAAGGGCACTTGGGACATGAGTGTTTGCAGGTAGGGGTTCAAACCTCACCTGTGCTAGAAAGCACAATTTATAGTGCTTGAAAACCATAAAAATTTAGGCACTCCTTCTGGGAACCTGAGCCTGATGTCTCATCCTTGTGAGCGAGCATGTCAACAGGCAACAAGGCTCATACCTCATGTTAAGGGTCCTCTTGGGGAAGGTCTCAGTGGCACAATCACCTATTAACAGGGGAAAGAATGGGAGGGGACTCAAAACCCTTAACAGCTACACAGGCATTTCCCACAACAACCACTAACGTAAACCATGGAAAAGCCCCGCTGGGGCTTTGTGAGATCCCTTGTTTCCTCTGGCTTAATGAATTATGCAAGTCAAGAGGGGCTGGACAGAAAGGTGTGAATGAGAAACTTACTAATTCCCCACAGTAATCACCTGCAAAAGTGTTTAGGAACAACATTTATCAGGCATTAAAATGTAAGAAAAGCAGCCTGAAGGAGTAAAGTATCTACAGCTCCTCGGCGAGAGACAAGGGAGAGACCCCAGCCAGGGAAGTGTCACCTTGACACGAATCTACTCCGGGCACTGAGCACACAGCAGTCATCAACTGCTCGCCCGTGGTCCCAGGGTTTGTTCTGCTCATATGGCAGGCACCTGCACCTTGCTGGAAACTTGTTTCCATGCATGCGAGGCAGGCCCAGCTTCAAAGCCAGCCTTGTGATTTTTGGTTCCTGTGTGTGAGGAGGGTATTAATAAATGTTTTATTAATAGATCATCCGCTTACACGCTTCCTGTCTTAAATAAAGATATTGGATCGACCCCCTTTTCCCTGTACCTTCAGGCTTCTGGGATGTTGGAAGTGTGAGGAAAAGGCAAGATGGCAACAGCTGAAATGGACTTTGAAATCCAAATAAATAGAAATTCAGACCTTAATGTGAGGAGAGTTCGAAGACCAGTTCATAGCTGAATTACAGAGCATGAATGGATAATAGCTCTTGAAATGGCTTGAATCCAGGCTCAGAATTGAATATTCCTCCTTGCAGTTCATGGAAGTAGGACATCAGAGCCAAGATCTGTTACTCTTCTGGCCTGGGTTAACACTCCTCCTAAGCTGTTTCAGCAGGGTGGGAAACCTTCATCCCTTCTTATTTTGATAGACAGGACTCTTTCCTCATCATCTTCCACATGATTTTTCCAGAGGATAGAAGACAAGCAGTATTCAAAAAACTGGATCCAGTCATGTCTCCATGGATGATGTTCTCATCTTTCTACAATCTATTGAAAAGCTAGTGATCATTTTCTCCAGTATCCTGCTTTTTTAAAAAAGCTTTGTGTGAACAAATTGACTAAGGATGGCATTGGACACTTTAACTTGATTTCATCATCCAGCTCTTATATGCAGTGTTTAACTCCTTCTGTTGATGCTGCCTTTGCTTTAAAAATTCACAGGACATTGCTGTGAATCATTTTTCATAAATACTAGAGTTGGTTGGAAATTTTAAAATAATTTTTCATAGGAAAAACACAATTCCTAGTAACCAAAACAGTACAGGAAAACACTGGTTTCAGTTAATCTCCTGACTCAACATAAGCCAAAAAAAGAAATCACTGAAGTGCCATATTGAGACATAAAAGAAAAATTGAGTGTTTTCTTGAGAAAATTAAACTTAGAAAAGATTAAAAGAATAGAAAACTGATAAAAAGCAAAGTATTATAATTAGTAGCATCAAATGTTTAATTTAGAGCAGATTTAAAATTGTTGCCCAGAGAAGCTGTGGCTGCCCCATCCCTGAAAGTGTTCAAAGCCAGGCTGGGTGGATCTCTGAGGAACCTGGTCTAGTGAAAGGTGTCCCTGCCCACGGCAGGAGGTTTGAAACTAGACTATCTTTAAGGTCCCTTCCAACTCAAACCATTCCATGATTCTATGAAAATATGAGTTTTAGTGCCTCAACATTTAGGAGTTTTTCAGACCTTGGGTGTTTGTATGAGCATTGGGGCTGTACTGCAGAATATCAACTATTGTAACAGAACAGCAAAATTATTTTCTGCCCAGCTGTAATTCAGACCTACTCTATAGCAATGTTACCAACTCTGCTTATAACTACACCTCACAGGAAAGCACAGAGAAGGCTTCAAGGGAGAGAAAAAGTGGTCTCAGAGAAAATAAATCTGTTTAGCTGCCATTTGGCAGTGCAATCAGTGCTGTCTCACATTGAGGGAAACTGCAAGTGTCATAGCACGCTGACTTTGGGGGGTTATTGCTGTGCCTTGCCAGGAGGTTCAGCAGCTTTTGAAGTCAGCCAGCTTTCTCTAATGCAGCGAAATTCATCACCCATCACAGAGATGTGTGTCCTGCCAGAATCTTTGATCTTCAACTTCTCTATCCATTTTGCTCTCTCTGTTCATTGGTCACAATGAGTTATGGCAGCTGTATCCTACATATTGTCCAAAGCTCTTTAGCCATCCAGCACATCATGGAAAGTTCCCAGGAAAGCTCCCTAGTTGAAAAGTAACAACTCTGCAACATAACTCTCAGCACCATGTGCAGTCATTCATCAACAGCACTTCTGTGGAAGCCCATGGACAGATCAGTTACAGAGCAGAGCTGTAATGTGACCTGCCAGATAGATGGAGCTCCCCTTGGAGAATTCACTGACTCCACAAAGGAGAATAGTAACTCCTCTAGTGTTTCTGCAAAGAGGAAGAGCACAGCACTTGGATTAGGCTGGGCTGAGTGTAAGGGAGTCCCCCTCCACTCCACATCACTCTGCTGCATAACCAGAGCTCCTAGAAATAAATGAGAAACAAAATTAAATAGAAGTATTTTTAAAAAGGAGCAATTTTCCTTTGGGAATTCCAATGACATATTAAAAGAAATAAAATTTACACACGACTGCTCTGTGCCTTAGCTTTGGCTGTGCAATCACTCAGTGCTGTGCTAACAAGAGGCTGCTGCTAACAGGGGACCTCAGCCAGGGTACAGGCTGAAATAATACCCAAGACAAACCTTTTGTTTTATTTGTGCATTCTCTGCCCAGAGACTTTTTTTCACCTCAAAAAGTCATGCCAGTGTATTGAATTACTGCCTAATTTTATTGCAAGTCTTCATTTTAGAGGATTTTTTTACCTTTTTTTAATATATTGCTTTTACTTTTTAACTTTGCCGTGTCATATATTGAATTTTAACAGGTTTAGACTGTAATGTGGCTGTGATCATGCAAGGGTTTGGGTTGGAAAGCACCTTAAACATTATCTTGTTCCACCCCCACTGCCATGAACAGGGACAGCTTCCACTAGACCAGGTTGCTCAAAGGTCTTATCCAGCCTGTCCTTGAACACTTCCAGGGATGAGGCAGCCCCAGCTTCTCTGGGCAACCTGTGCCAGGACCTGACTACTCTCACAGTAAAAAATTTCTTCCTTATAGCTCATCTACCCTCTTTCAACTCAAGGCTATGCCCAAGTCTCCTTGGTAAGGAGATGCTTGCACTGACCCCAAAGCCATGAGTAAGAGGGGAATGTTGAGAAATGTAGGACTTCTTTCTAATACTTTTGTTCTCATAACTTCCCAGCCACGAGGCTGCACCCAGACATGCAGAAGGAAAACACAGTTCATGTATCTTGTATAGCATTTTGAAGGGAACATTGTGATATTGGGATTGGTTAGTGCAATGTACTTAGGTTACAAAAGGCTTAAAAAAGAAACTGAAATCTCATCTTTCCCCTTTAAGAAGTGAGTACAAAGACACAGAATTAAGAGTCAGCTTATGTCATAGAGGGAGGTCACATGAAGTTCCATGCAGACGAGTGTTGTTCAACATATTCATGAAGTCTGGGAAACAGTGACTCATGAAATAACAGAGTTTGGAGATTATAGGGCCTCACTAAGATCTCATGACACTGAGTGATACTCATTGTTGATGAGATCTCACGGCAGTGAAAGAAATGCAGTGTTGATAGATGCAAAGTAATGAATAGGGGATAAAAATAACCCTAATCATAGATATGTCACAATACCTTTAATTAGCTATGACTGCTCACAGAGAAACTGAGCTTTGTGGATAGTTCTCTGAAAACATTAACCCAGTGCTCAATGATAATTGAAATGGCTGAAAAAGCACAATGGATTATTAGAAAAAGAACAGACAAAAAACAGAAAACCTCATTATCTCATAGTAGTAAACTGTGTTTATTTCTGTCTGTCCTGATTAAGACATGCCTTCTAGGCAGACTTCCTTGGAAGAGTACAAAGAACTGGAAATTTGGCATAGAAAGAAGTGAAGTGAAGGCACTGTCTCACTGGCCAGTTCTGCCTCTCTTCTGCTCTGGATTATCAGGACAACTGGGCTCCCTGGACAGTGTTCTGGATCAAAATTTGGCACTAGAAAAACCAGGAATTATTGGGATGTTAGCTCTGATGCCCTCCCCCCCTGCACCTCTTGTTACCACCAACCCTTGCAGGACACATCCTATGCCACACAAGTTACGTTCTGCAATAATTTCTCTTGTGCTGAGACCACAATGTGCACCAATCACTCCACAGGACGCAACAGGAAAAGTAACAGAATTTTGTAGCTACTGCATGTTAGTATCCAGCACATTGCCTGACCACTGTAAGACAGGTAAGGAGGACTCCTTCCCAAAGCTGGTTTCTTGAGAAAGAAGAATCTTTTATAAAATGAAGAGCAGGTAAATAATAGAACAGGATTTCAGAGCCTGAGGTTAGAGCTTTTTAAAGGGGAAATGTGAGATTTACAAAGAAAACTGAATGGACAAGGTTGCTGAAGAATTTTGCCAGGGGATACAACTAGTGGAAAGCATATAGACTTTCAGATAAACAAAGATGTTCACAAAAATGTTCACTACTTTTCCTATTGCCTTCACAGAAATCTTTTTCCCCTCCATAGATAAAAATCTCCAGATTTGTCAAATTAGCACATTTCTTCCATTCTGCTCCTTCACCTTTTCACTGAATACAGCAGACACTGAGGGCTTGTTAGTGTAAAAATATCTTCAGTCCAGAAGATTGCTGACATTTGGTATAGAGAAAGCTTCTCTTCATCCAGTTAATCATGCAGCTCTTGCACCCAGGCAACGAAGACTGTACACATATGGAAAACTTGCTTCCAGTGAGTTCCTGCTTCCAACAAGTTTTGTACTAGCTTTGCTGTATTTCCGGAGATTTATGGTAAATGCATCAGGACTCTCTTAAAATCTAGAAGCAAAAGATGCTGCAAAAAAGGTACATTCCTGAATCTTTAACATATGGTGAGAGAGAGAGAGTAGAAGAGGGGGAATATATCAGAGCTCTCAATGCAATAAAGATTGAACAAAAATGAAAGTGATGCTCTCTCAGGGATGCTTTAATGCTTTCAGGGATGAAGAATTAACACTTGTGAGATCATCTTTGGTGATCCTGTGTTCGGTTTCATCTCCTAGTTTAACACCAAGTTTCTAAGTGCAATAAATTACTTTTGCTGTCCTTCATAGATATGTTGTCTGTTCTGAAATACCATTTGATCAGCAAATGTGAACACCTCATTTTTAATTTCCTTTTCAAGATCATTTATGAATCTGTTGCCATCACATGTCTCCATGACACTTGCTGGTTATCCTCTTCCTCAGGGAAAATTGCTACAATTTCTTCATATCCATTATCCATTCCCCCTACCATTATCCATACAGGGGTCTTCAACTGATTATTTGCCTAAAATCCTTGGGCCGAGAAGGGCCTAAGGTTTTCACAGAGGTGATTCATGCCCTGATCTTGCTTGCCCAGAGCAGAGCTGAGCAGTCACACCTTACGCTTCCTCTGTGCTGAAAGTGGAAAAGCTTGGCACTTAATCTTAAGCAGAGCTGAGTCCTTTAATTCTTGATGCCACCAGTAGACCAAGGCATAAAATACTATCAAACTGGATAACTCTTCACAGGTGCTTGGTGGCATGCGGCTCTTTCCATCCCAACCACCTTTGAAGCTGAGGCTGTGATGATGTTCATAGTCACTCCCTGCCCAGGAGAAAGGCACCTGCAATTCCTGTAGGCAGTGTCTTAATGAAGCCTTTACCTAGGGCAGGAGACAAGCCCCATTTTCAAACACAGTCTGCATTCTTTGTTCCTGAGCCTGCATTTTCACATTCAGCTCATTTTGAGCCTTTTCCCTAAACTAACCTGGTTTGTCAAGTGAATTATTGGTCATACTCCTGTTTACTCTTAGTTAGCCCTCCACTGATCCCCAAACACATTTTCTTGATAGTGATGCAGAATTTATTTCCTGAGCTCACTGTGAAATGCTGAATGTACCAAACCTTGGAGCCCTCCCTCAGAGCCTCAGTGGCTCCCCACTGAGTGAGGGATTCTCCACTAATGACCCCTTTCTGGCACTGTCCATCACCCAGTCCCAAAGCTACTCTCTTTACACTCTACTGATACTGCACTGTGCTAATCTTCAATCAGGATTTCAGTCCTGTGCCCTCAGGAACACACACATTCAAGCTCTGCTTTGGCATTTATTTATTTCTGCCTACTCCCAATTCCCTCTCTGCCTCTATTGCCTTAAAGTCTTGCAGTTTTTGACCCAAAGTCAATATTCTCCTACCCTTCCCCAGTGATGACATACACATTGATGAAGCTGGATCTTTTTTGTGCTCACATCCCTCTGTAATGAGCAAGATTTGACACTGATGCCTGCAGGAAGGCTAGTTCATACTACTGGAAAAGGAAAAAAGGCTGTAGAGTAAATGCACATCAGGTCTTAGAGCTTTTTTGCTTCATGTTTTATTACAGTCAAGTAAGTCAGAGGTGTGGGAACTGCTAACTTTTTTCACTGGGGAGCATTGTTAGTGACCTGCATGAGAAGCCAGGAAAGTGCTATTGCTTGAAATGTAAAATTAAAGTTAAAAAAGTTGCTCTCTTTCTCATTTCCCTGAACTGGACCATATGTTTCCCTAGAGTAAAATCATTGTTGAAAAAATGTTGACTGCAAAATTTTCTGTTAATTTGAATATCCCTCTCTTGCTCTGAGCTGCGGGGTGCAGGCACAATCCTGTCCCATCTGTTCTGGAGTGATCTGTGCCAGCTGCAAGCAGGACCCTGCTGGAGATGATGGACGGCCCAGCACATGTCCCTCACTGCTGTAGGATTGCACTGGAAGGACAGGTTGAACCAGAGAGCAAAACCAGTGCCCAGGATCACGTGGTCAGCCTTGCTGCCAGAGGAGTTACATTGACTCCTAGTGTCCACCTGTGCTGGCACTAGTTCCGCTGGTGGCTACTTGTGAACCTTGGGACTCTCCTTGATGCTTTCTCATTACTAGACTCATGCTAGATTAAAGCACAATGGGAAAAACCACAGTAATTTAAAATATAAAATGATGGCCTCAGAGTTGGCCATTACTGTTAAGAAATGAGATCAGAAATTAACCCCATTGGACAGGTGAGATGGATGCTGAATTCTTAGTAACAGATGGAAAAGTAAATTGGCTGTTAGGAATTAGTAGCGAAACATTATTGCCTGACTCAGTTATAACAGTAAAACAAATCCACAACGCACCTATATCTTCAATACTATGTGCAGTTCTCAGATTAGCACAGGTGAGAGGATCACAATAAGAAGGATCACAGAATGTGAGGAATTTTCAAACTTCAACAACTGAGGGCAGATTTATACAGTTGTATGAAACGAATGATGTGGGGAAAATGAGTGGCATCAATTTTTCATTGTCTATTTCAATGCAAAAATGAGGGACTATTGAAGTAAGCAGTTGGGAAACACACAGGAAATAGGTTTTTTTAGAGGACTCATATCTGAGCCATAGGACTTGCCAACAGAATGCTGTAGATGCTGAAAATTCACATCAAGGAGAGATTGGACAATTTGATGGAAAAGTAATCCCATTTGCATTACATAATAATAAAATAAAATAAAATAAAATAAAATAAAATAAAATAAAATAAAATAATAATAATAATAATAATAATAATAATAATAATAATAATAATAATAATAATAATACAGTAGCTTCTTGAGCCATAAATTGTTGGATTTTGGAAGAGCAACCTGGGGAAGTGTCAGTATGTGCTCAGCATAGTCTGCTCTGCTTGCTCTCTGCCAGACCGTGCTCCTCTAGTTACTCATTCAAAAGGGGAACATTGATACTTCATCACCTCCACAGCCCAATGCATCTCCCAGGCACAGGAAATGAGGTTTAGTCCCCTCAAGCCAAGCATCCAGGTCTGCCACATTCAAGGGAAGTGCTTTGCCCCTTAAAGCTGCTGTGCCAAAGGTGGGCACCGATCTCATCTTTAACTGTTCTGGCCTTCATCAGCAGAGCACAGAAATGCCACTGCTTAAAGCTGGCGTGGAGCCACGTGCCAGAACAGGCACTTCTGAGCATATGTTTGGCAGGAGTTTTGAAGAAACTCCAAGACAAACTCAGAGATGCCTTCACTGTTAGATGCCAGAGAACCAATCCACTTGGAGCAAATTCCACCCCAAGAGCCCAAGCTGCTGAGCTCAGTGACAAGCAGGCTGAAAGAGACAACACGATTGTAGCATGTTAATACCTCTGAGTGAAGAAATACCAGATATTACAAGGCCTTGTAGCTGGAAATGGAAAAGAACAACAAGACCTGAAAACCAGGGAAATTCCAATTAGAAATAAGGTACAAATTTCTAGCAGGGATTGTGGTTAACCAGTGGAACAAACTACCAAAGGGAAGTGGTGCATTCTCCATCTCTTAACCTCTTCAAACCAAAAGAGGTCCTGCAACACAATATACTGTGCTCAATGCAGGAGATCTGGATGCAATTCAAGGCCTTCAGATATTCCAAAACTCAGGTTAGACTATGTAATTGTCCTTTCAAACCTGTCTTTACCAGCTTTAACTCCAGCAGAAGTCCTTTGCGCACAGAGGAACTACAGAATGAGTTGAGGGCGCTAAGGTATGGGCAGGACTGGGTTTAGTACCCCTTCTCCTGTAGGAAACTGCCCATAAAAACAGCTCAAAGTGGAGCTTTCAAAGACCAACCTATCAAAAAGTAAATGCAATAAACCACTAGAACATTAAAATGGCAAATCAATTTACAGACATAGAAACACAGTCAATATTCCTCTAATGCCCACAGCTCTAGAGCCGTTTGTCCCCAGCACTTACAGAGACCTGCAGAACTCCCATTTCAGGTGCTGTATTAATTTCCAATGCAAATGGGAAAATACAGATGCTTTATATACGGCCAGGAAACCACTTCCCACCTCTTGCTTTCATCCCACTAACCAACACAAGTGCCTTCCCTCCACAGTGTGGTGCCACAACTTGTTCCTTCTCTGTTTCCTTATATATTTCACAGCACTTGGGTTTTTCCACTGCAGATGTCACCACAAAACATGTAGTTACCACCTTTCCAACCACACCAGAGCAGCACCACCTGCAAGAACTTCTTGTGCTCACCTCAGAGAAGGCTTCACACCATTCAGGTTAAAGGGCTTAGTGTAATTATATCTATGGTAAAGATCTGTGATGAATTATGCAGTCCTGGTATCTACAGATGAATCACACCAATGGAACCACAAGGATGTGGTGTCAGAATCAAGCCTGGAAATGGAAAATGCATACTCCAGCATTTTAAAGGTTTAATGCAGCCAAGATTTCAGAATTTCAAGTATTTTTTTTTTAATCTTTGCTTAAATCTGGATTTGGGGAGGGGATTGGTTACGGTATTTAGATTATTATTTTTGCTGTAACAGGATTATTCTTTTCAGTAACTGTTAAGTCGCCACAAGCTTGTTGCTTTTTCTGTGCAGGAAACAGTTAAGCATCACAGATAGGGAAATATTATTAGAACCAGTTTACAGCCCATTTTGCCAAGAATAGGACTGGGAATGCTGACTCTCAGCCACCTGCTTTCACAAGTGAGCTAATAAATGAGGAAGAAAGCTAATAAATGAAGGCACTGTGCACATTGACCCTCATATAATAGCACTTACTCCGTGCTTGTGTTACATGCAGGAGGTCAGAGGAGATGAACAGAGCAGTCCCTCCTGGCCACAAAGCCAATCAGCCTATATTTAAACATGAGGCTGCATTCAATAACCTGCATCAGCTTTGATTAACTGTTCTGCAAGATTGAAAGCAACACAAGCAGAACTAACGTGCACAGTGGGCAAAAAAAAAAGACATCAAAAGTGCAGCTCATGATGGCAAGTTTTTAGTGCAGAAATACTGGATGGGAACCTTGGCTGTGCAGTTCCTGCTGACCCTCTTGATGTAGTTCATCATGTCCCCAGACCTTTTCGGCTTGGGCTCTTAGAGAAAGGCAGTGACAACTGGGCACTGTAGCTTTCCTCAAGTCTATGGCTAACCCCAGCCTCTACCTCTTAAATACATAAATACACACATATATATAAGCAAATACTATATATGACCCACTGTGAGGCAACTAACTTTTTTAAACTTGCAAACAAACTTAGTATAAGGTCTATAAAACAGCTCTGCTTTCTCTGGTATTGATTTTGCTTATTTTGAAGTTAAGCATATCCATAAATATGCTCTATGGTCCCTTGAGGTAAGTCTCATAAGGTATTTAAAAAGGGAAAAAAAAGGACGAGGAGGAATTTTTTGGCAGCAATTACCATCTCAGATAACCTGCCTGGGGTTGGGAAAGTGTGCCAGCAATCTGCTCAGAAATAGCTTTCATTTGGGCTGTTTATTTTCATATGCTTTGTCTGACACTTTACTGCTGTGGCTGGGTACTTAACTGTCAGCTTCCATTAAACGCTTTGTCAGTTGCTTCCACTCCAGGCAGAAACCAAAATTATTATCTCCCATTATTCATTAAAGTCAACCCACTGGCAGGAAGCAAGCAGGATGACAAAGGAAATCATCCTTGTGCCAAATGGTGAGATTTCCTCAGGCTCCTGTGCTCCAGTGCTCCTCTGGTTCCTTGTCCCTTCTCTTCTCGACTGCCCCAGTCAACTGCCTTGTTTCTGTCAAATAAGTGGGGGACTTGAGGGCAGCTGTTCCATTTTAAATCAAAGCTGGGGGGAACTGAACTCCACAGCAGCTTGAAAAATTGGGATATTCTGAAAGAGAGCAATGCGTTTGCTTCAAATTAGTTCGGACTGTCAAGGCATAACCATATGGGCGAGTATCCCTTCCTGTGGCAAGATAGAGTATGAAATATGAATGGGATGCTAATAAAATAGCTTTGGGAGTATCTATTACATGATTTCTTGTTTTGTTGTTTCAGGGTGTGTGGATGGTTTAATTTTTAAAATTATTTAAACCAAGTTTTCTAAGTCCCAGTGTATAAAGAGAAAGAAAAGGGGGTTAAGCAATTTCAGAAAAGGCAAAACGTGTCATTTCAGGTCAAGCAAAACATTTTAAGACAACCCAGACAGATCCTCCTCCTTCCAAATTTGGTCCCATCCAACCCAATGCCGCTGTCCTCCCAACACTTTAGTTCACCCTTTGAACCAGAGAATCCATTACATGCATTGCTTTAATTATGGTCTGGTTTCTTTTAATGAGCAGATGTGGAACTGTATAATCGTAGCCCCAGGCTACTGAAATGGTGGACTCTAGCCTAGATCTGGACCTCACATAAATAGGCCCCATGTCTTGCCAAGGTCCCAGACGTGACGTCTCCCACATTCCTGAAGAGATCCTGTGTTTCTTAGCACTTTTTCGTGGCGTGTACCGCCAAGCTGGCCCAGCACAGGTAAAGCCAGTGTGCAGCTCTCTGCTGACTGTCCCCTGGTAAGAATTAGCAGATCTCAATAAAATTACCCAGTGGGGCTTTATTAATAATTTAACCTTTTTGCTCAAGCTTGCAAAGTGCTCACCTCTAGTTCAACAAAAACCCTCTCAAATAAACCCAAATGTTCCTCAGCAGAGGATCTCTATTGCTGTTCTTCTTCCCAAAGAAAAACATTCAGTCTTAACATATTTGTTCCCACTCGTGCTCCTGGGATTTTCAATGAAAGTCTTGAAGCTGTCCAAGCAGCTCATAAAACGGAGCCCCTTTCTGATTCAAGTGTGCCCTCCTGTTCAGATTTTGGGAAACAGGATGATTAATTGATTTCCATCATCAGACTCCCCATAAGTCACGAGCCAAGCTGCTATTTAAAATTTCCATTGACAAAGATTTCATTATAAGAAGCCATAATTTTTATCCAGCACTGCGCA
Source organism: Myrmophylax atrothorax (assembly GCA_026770055.1). Classification (NCBI taxonomy): domain Eukaryota; kingdom Metazoa; phylum Chordata; class Aves; order Passeriformes; family Thamnophilidae; genus Myrmophylax; species Myrmophylax atrothorax. The sequence goes on along the minus strand of JAOXXN010000446.1, from coordinate 113,516,982 downwards.
AACTTTTTTAGTCTTCAACCTGAATTAGGCCCATATGTTACACAAAAACACAGTGAGGGCAAGTTGGGAGGGTGAAGTGGTGAGGGGAAGGGAAGGGAGCAACTGGTCTATCTCAGTGGCTGAACAAACTTCCACCCACATCACAGCATAAAGGGCTCTGAATTGGTCTTCCTAACCTTTATCTAAACAGAATAAATCAAAAATACAATTTTCCGACTGATGCTGAAGGATTTGCTTTTTTAGCCAAAAAGCAATTTTAAACTCCCTTGCTGAGTAAGCTCTGCCCAGATACTGAACTGCACTCAGAGCTCCTGCAGTCCCCGGTGGTATTGTTTAATCCTCCTTCTTGTGTCCTCCAACAGCACCTGCCACAGGATGCAGATGAAACCACAGCTAAGTGTTGGGTGTCAACCTGGTGGCTGGGAGACCCTTTTCTCCAGAGAGCTGGACAAGGCAGTTCAAAAGACAGGAAAAATGGGAGAGGGATGGTGCTGCAATCCTCATTTCACAGAGTCAAACAGGCAAGGTGTATGCTGGCAAATAAAAGTTTACTGTTCATAAAACAGGAGCTCCAGAACCTGCCAAGACCATCTGCATTGTTTGAGATGATAGCACAGCCTGTGGCCAGGAGCAAGAGACTGCGAGTAATGACAATTTTGTTATGGCCACCCTGCTGAACAGGCTTTAGTGGGGAAAGGACAAATACAAGGATGCAAAGCACATTCAACACAGTCTGTTTTATTCAGCTGCATATACAGAGTCTTAAGCAGAGGCTCCGTCTGCATTGTAGCTCCAAATCAGAGACCTGGAGACTGAGGACCCCACTGCATGATAAATGCATCACAAAAAGACCTCTTCTCTTCCATCATGTGTGCTTGAGCCCCTCATCAGTGTCAGATCTGTTGTTGCCTAATGGGATGGGAATCCTTCAAGTGACAGGACTGGGGAGCAGCAAGATCACGGTGAAGATGAACCAGAAGTACCAAGATGGTAGTTTAAGAAGTTTGCACTAAGCTGAATGACTGCGTAATATGGCTAAGCCAAAACCTACTGAATATAGAAGTGGGAACTGCTAAGTCCCAGTCTCTCAT
>JAOXXN010000446.1:113482432-113515791 GCA_026770055.1 Myrmophylax atrothorax | reverse complement strand
AAGTCCCAGTCTCTCATTCTCTATGGTTTGCAATATGACCTTGGACAAACTACAACTTGGTTTTGTCCCCAGCGAAACAGGGATAAATGATATCAACCTGCCTAAAATGTTCTCCAAGGGATGTAAACAGAATCTGATGTACAAGTGCTATCTAATGATGCTCTTGCAGCTTGTTCTCTAGAATGTCAGGGCAGCACCTCAGCACGGTGCTGTCACACAGGAGGGCTGCAACACCCAGCAGCTTGGGAGAGCCAGCCAAACACCACCATGGCTGTTTCCAGCATGACAGAACTATGGCAGCAGCACAAGCCGTGTTAAGATCTGGAAGGGCCAGAGGTTCATTTGAAATTTCCCTAGATAAAGAAAAATATTTAGCAATCATTGAACACAAACAGCAGTTTTTCTTCTTTGCCTCTGGAATGAAAATTTAATCAGAGTTCCAGGTCTTTCCTTATTTTCTTTCTGTCCTTATAGCTGAGCCCAGGCTGGCTGAAAATGCTTGTTCTAGCACAGATTCCTCTGCTTCGAGGAACTTGTCCCAATTCAGGTTGGATTGGTCAAACAGATGATGTTGCAATAAGGTAGTGGTAGACCAAGAGTAATATCCTGTATTTGACGTGTTTTCTCTCCCCACTGAGACTTTGCAGCCTGTACACCCAGTGCCTGTCCTAGCAACCTCTCATTTGTTGCCAAAAATCCAGTTGTTCTCATTGTGGTTCTGTCACAATAGAGATATATTTGAGGATACCGCAAAAATGTCATCAGCTGCAGTGGCCTGTCTTTTGGATAAAGCCAGGCAAATTGGACAACAGAAGAGTAGAGAGTTTTGGGTACCCTCAGGATTTCAGAGAGCACGAAAGGTGAAGAAGTTACATCCTTTGCACACAGGTTTTGGTAAGAAACTTCTGGTTTATGTCCTTCAGGCTTCAGAAAGAGGAGTAAATCCAGAAATGCAGAAGAAACTATTTACCTAACACAGACCCTTAACACATTCTACTCCTCTTGCTGTGACTTCAGTGCCTTGTGCTCAGGTAGACTATTTGTTTCAGGATGACTCAGCCAGATTAAAAAGAACAAAGATGGAAAATCCCCCATTTGTATCCACAGTTGTTGCTAATGATTAATCACCTCTATAGTTAAAAACTTGGCCCTTGTTTCTTGTCAGGATATGAATTCAGGTGCAGCTTTTCCTACCAACTTTTGTTATGTCTCTGTGTAACTGGCCAGAAGATCTTAATTACTGCTGTTTATCCCTCTGAAGATAATTCATCTGGCAGAAGCAAACCGCCTAACAACCTTGATTTTCACGAACTCAGAGCCCAAGACATTTTAAGACTTTCTCTGCAGCAAATTTTCTCTGGCCCTTAAATTATTTTTACTCCACTTTGTGCACCTTAAAATGTAATGTGTGCCTGAAAAGGGCTCTTCTGTCTGTTAGCAAGGAACAAGCTGCTGGACAGATCCATGACCTTGGGGATATTCAGCCCAAGGTGTCAGTTCACACCCCACTCCATGGTTCAGATGTGGATCTGTGCTCTGTTGATGATGCTGACAAAGAAACTGCATTTCTCCAGCTTTCCTTCAGGTTTCTCTCGAGTTGTAGTTCATGGGTAGTTTCATCTAAAGGAACATCTGAGCCCAAGGTGCAGCAGCCTGACCTCAACAGAGTCCATGGTGATGTCTAAGGTTTGGGAACTGCAGTCAGTCAGTAGCAAGAGGTGAATTCAGCCAACCCTTTCAATTCTGGAGGTTGACCTTACAGGACAAATCTCCACAGAGCTTTTTTGGCGTCTCTGGTGCTGGCACACAGACACGAAATGTAGTATATGCCCTTCCCTGTGGGACACTCCTCCATGAGTTCATTCCTGGCTTAGTTGGAGGAGCTGGATTTTACATTATTAGGTATTGAGTTGCAACATGAAATTACCAAAATGTAAAACATGGGAAAACATACTGTAAATCACTTATTGGCAGGTCTCTCACCTCTTTACAAGTGCACAACTGGATACATATGAGTCTTTTGGAATTTCCAAATTAGAGCCCAGAAGACCTTCCCGAAGAAAGGTATTTTCTGCTGGCACCAACACAATTTTATCTGAGCTAAACAACAGAGTTAATGTTTTAGCATTCACACGGCTGTTTGCAGGCTACAAATCCAAACTTCATTTCACCTCCTTCTTGCACTGTAGCTCTATTATTATTGCTTTTTTAAATGAATGTTATTCTTCTTGTAACTCTCCTGCTTTGGCTTTTCAAAATATACAGAGACCCAAGGGACTGACAGTGAGAATGCAGAACCTTTCACATTCAGGTGAAAACACTGATATCTTTAATGGCCTTATCAGAAAGGGAATTTCCCTAAACAGAGTAAACATATGTTCTCACTACTGTGACCTCTGGCTCTTTTGTAACCCTGCTTGTGACCCTCAGCTTGTGGTGGCAAAGGATGGTCTGATATGAGCAAAGGGGGAATTTTGTGGTTAAGGAACTAAATTGGGAATCAGACTTCTGGGATTTATTCCAAGCTCTGCCACAGTCTGCTAATACGCAAGTCACTTAATCCTTCTCTGCCTCAGTTTCCCATCTGAGGGAATGAATAAAAAGATTTTATTTTTTCAGTTCCTTGTCATTCTTATCTCTGAGGCCAGAAAGATCGTCTTCCCTGGAATTATCCAAGGCCAGGTTGGAGCAACCTGGTCTAGTGGAAGGTATGTTTGGAAAAAGATGAACTTTTCCAAACCATTCTGTGATTCTATGAAATATTTGTCAGCTGAGCCACAGAACAGCTGAGCCACAGAACAGCTGAGCACAGACTGTGTTACACAGTTCTGCTTGAGTGTCCAAGGGACTGGGCTATGCCTTTGGTTAGCTCGAGCTTTCAGATGGGCAGGGAAGGGACACATTTCTTGTTTCATAATGTGTCCAAGACATGTTACTGTGCTTTTTCTGTGAAGACTGGGGTCACAAATTGAATGGTAGCTCCTGAGGAAAAGGAAGGATTTAGGATCTCTCAATCTAGGAGCTCTAGAGTAAGGATTCAGAAAGCAGAAGTAAATACATAACCTACACCCAATAATGTCCATCCGATGACTGATCCCAAAATGCACCTTGACTTGCAGTTCCACCATGACAACTGTTGACTAAAGAGTTCAGGGAGACTCCACCTAGAGCCAGAAGTTCACATGCACATGATAAGTAGGCTTGCATCCTAAATCGAAATACCTCCATCTGCAAGAAGTTCACTCACCAGTTCAGATTGTAGGTCACAGCAGGACACGCTGAAATGTTCACCTGAGACAAGGAGTGAAGGTGCCACCAGGAAAGCCTCCCAAAAGTTTATCCTTTCATGTGCAAAGGCTGCAGCTCAGAACAGAGAAGACATAACAGATTTGTCAAATGCAAGTCCTGCCATGTGTGGAGACGGGGTTGGAAACCCCCACCTGGCACACCAAACTGTGTTGGTAAGGGCACTTCAAAGCCCATGGAAAGGAGCTGGAACTGGAGCCTCCCACATCTTCATTTATCTGCACACCAGTTTAATTTTTCTCTACTTCTTTTACTCTTAGAATGTGGGGAGCTGGTGTCATGCAACCTGGGCATGAGTTCTTCTTACACTCCTGTTTTCTGCTCTCCGTGTGCCAAAGATCCCTCATCATGAACAATCTTTAGGGAGGAACTGGCTTACAAAGCACCTAGAGGGGGAGGTGGGGCTGCAGAATAACAGTGAGCACAACCTGATGGGCAGATATCCATTACCACAAACTGCACCTTTCAACTCTGATCATCCCCCATAGCTGCTAATTTTAAACTACTGGATTTATTTAAAGAAAAAAGGTAAAAAAGGTTATTTAAAATAAATGAAGTTACCAGATACCAGCATAGATTACTTTCTTGCTACTCCTCTGACCAGTTATTTTCTCCCTGAGCGAGAGAGACACGTCTGCTGGCCTTGCAGAGACCACATCAGATCCCCTGGATTAGCAGGTCTTTCCATGGATAACTTGACGTGAGGCTGGTGTCCCACAGGAGCTCCCAGATCACAGTACTCATTATGGACAACACTGCACTTTAGTGCTCAACTTGGGTGATGTCTCAAGAGATAAAATACAAAGTTATCCATAAACCATCAAATGTTTCAGACCTTTCAGAATACTATTCGCTGATTCCCTTGGAAATTTATTAGCTCTACCAATATTTTCTTTCTTAGTTTTGTAAAGCAAGCTCCAAGTCAGCTAGTACTGACTATGCAGAGCCCTGAAACCACATGTTTATTTTCCTAAGTTATAAAAAGTTTATAAGGGTAGCTGGTATCCTTATGGGCCACTGTACAGTGATTTGCTACTGCATTCCACACTGATACAGAAGAGCTCTGTGTTCTATACCAGAGGGAAGTCCTTGTGATGCAGCTGTCCAGCAGCCAACAAGAGTACAGACACCTTCAAAAATATAACCCTGATTTAAAAAAAAATCTGAAAAGGCAGAAAACATTCCTTCTGAGAAAAGTCAGTTTGAACAACCTTGGGCATGGCAAGATCTGTATTGTAATCCCCCAGTGAGCATCAACAAAGTCCTTTCATCCCAGACATAGTTCTTTTTTCAGACTAGATCATAATTTCTACTTGAAAATGCATGATCACAATAATTTTTGGAAGTAGGCTGCAATGGTTGCCTTGTCTCTTTGCAGTTAACATTTATCCCCAGGCCCTCAGTTTTCACAAATTCATGTTGCTTCATTGACATGAAGAGGCTTTGGTCAATTTACACTGGAGAATGGAGACACTGTTATTCATTTATCTCTTAAAATAGTGAGTACACAGCTGCACAACCTGAAGAATTAGGTCAGTATGTTGCTATGTCTGTCCTGGAAGGAGAAATTCAGAGCAAACAAGGTAGATTTCAGGAGAGAGCCTGGAATGTGTGAAGAGTTAGCAAAACTGACATAGACTCAATAGTGAAAATAAGTAATTTTGCAAATCCCTAAACCACAATGGTTGGATTAGGGCCCTTGTCATACAATTCTTGGGCATGCGAACAATCCCTTTTTCACTTGAGTTCATTTCATTAGCTTCTCTCAGCTACATAAATACTTGTACTCTCAATGGGACTACTCACATCAATAAAGTTCTTCAAGTGAGCAAGGATTGCAACCCAATTTTAGTGGAACAAACCCAACTGATTTGATTGCATCCCTCACTTTTCAAAACCCCCTTCATTTCCAGCGAGAACAATCCCTGTGGAGCTTTCTCTCACCACTTCCAAGCACAATTCCAGTTACTTGTCTTGTCAAATACAAAAACAAATAGGGCTTTTCTGAACTCCCCAACTTCACCTCCCTCCATAAAAACACTGCTGGGCCTCGAGCAGGCCAATTTGGATGTCTTTGAGAACTCCTGGGCTTTGCTCTGCTCTGACTGATAGATCCCTGATGGGGTTATCCTGCTCACCATGAATCCTGATGTGCCTCTGCCAGTCAGCAACCTCTTAAAGTCAAAATACTGGTCAGAGTAATATCATGAGAAATCACAGTAGTATCAAAGCAGTAATTACTGAGATGTAAATTGTTTTCTGATTAAGCTTGTAGCCTTTTTTTTAGTCTTTGACACTGCTGCACAGTGTTGACTGTGATTAATTCACTTGTAGTTAATAGAAGTGTCACAGAAAATTGCCCCTCTCCCTATCAGTTCCTATCATCATTCTTATGGAGTTCTAAGTTTAAGTTTTGCTGTAAGGGAGACTGGATTGCCAGTGCTGGAGTGAAAAGTGCATTGAACTCCTGGAGAAAGCAGCAAAACAGACAATTTTACCCCCAACTGGCAGCAACCATCATGGGCATCCCTAAGTATGAAGAGCAAATATTGAGTTGGATGTTTCCTGTATATTTTTCAAACAGGTTTTGAGTTAGTTCCATTCTGCCAAAAACATAGAAGGAATTTCTCTTTTGCCTCCCACTCTCCCTGATCATCCAGAAATAAACATGAAAAGCTGCAGAGAGCAACAAGTAGGATTGAAATCAATAAATCGACTTGCTGGCTTCTTATGTCAGTATTTATCATTTTATCCAAGAATATACAATAAAATCAGGACATCTAAACTCAGCCATTTCCTCTCAGGACTTTGAAAACTCTGCTGACATGCATTGTTTCCACAAATATCCACCAGATGAGACACATTCCAGGTAAAGGCTCAGTGGGAGACATGAACTCTCCTCTGGTGTCCTCTCTTCCCCTCAAAGTGGAAAAAGAGAAGTGGGGAGATGATGAGGAAGAAGATGAAGCAACATCAACTCCCTCCCCTCCCTTTCTATTGTTTTCAGAGACTACAAGGTATCTCCAAAGAGCTTTACATAGAAAATAAACACACAAAGGTGATTCTGTCCCAGAGTTATCAGACACAAACCAGTAAATAAACTTTTACTCCTACAGAGAGAAACAAAAGAGACACCTGATCTCTAAGTGCAGTTATGTTGCACCAAGTACAGGTTGCTGCAAGTAATATCAAGGGCTTCAAAGGACAGGAGAAAAAGATTTGGTAAAGTAGAAAAGACAACAGATTTTGGTTGTTGGGTTTTTTTGGTTTTTTGCTTTTTTTTTTTTTTTAATTTATTGTTAAGTACAGTGACAGGAACGAAAGGACAAGGATGTCTGAAATACAGGGAACCCTGACTCACTGAGTGCCTGAGCAGGACTTAAGTCCAGCATTGAAGCACTCATTCCAATGAAAGTGTTTTATCCAGAGCTAGGAGTCACAGAAACCATCTGCAGGGCAAGAAAATTCCCGTAGCATCCAAACCAACTTGTTCTGCAAGATCTTGTGAGTGTGCAGACTTGTTGTATGTGAGTAAATGAATGCTAAGATTGCATTTTCTGGGGAAAGGGAGAAACCTTTTACATTGTAATATAAATGCAATGAAATGTAAATATAATACATATAAATGTGAAACTAGTCTCTGCTATGACTTTCTTGCACAGAGCAGCATCTTACCATTCATACATTCAGATCCATATGCAGTATATATATATATATTCACATGCATAAACATGCTGTATTATTTAACTTAAAGCATAAACATGTGCTTAAGAGAGACAATTTTGACAGCCCAGAGACCTAATCTTTCCATTAGCAGCCTTCCATCTCTATTACCTTGTCTCACTGGATTTCCCTCTGTGTCCCAGTGAGAATGGCTTTTGTAGCAGAACAAGCAGAAGAACACTCAGATTTACATAAAGACTGTGCTTGATGTTCCAAGATGCAGCCACACCATCAGCCAAGGGATGGTTTTCTCATACAGGAGGAATCTCAGCTGTAATCATCACCCACACTTTTCACAACAGATTCCTGGGAGTCCTTTACTTCCTTCACTTGCAATTTGTCCAGCTCAGAGATTTACATGAAAGGGTTGAACTAAATATTGAACTTCATGTGGAAGTGTGTTGCTTGAACTGGAATATCAAAGAGTATCTCTGGAGTACAACTTTGGACATGGCAAGAGGATGAAATCCTTTCCCCCAGCCAAATGCCATCTATAAGAAGGTCATGTGAGCTGTTAATCACTATGATTTCTTGTTCTTCATCCCATTTACCTCAAGTGCCTTCAGGACAATTAATATAATTTAGCAGTTTAGGAAGGGCTATGCTAACTAATACAGGGGTCCCATTAGGTCCACGGAGTTTCATTGTCAGGACTGAAAACTGCATTGCATTCTCAGGACTAAAATTAGACCACTAGCCTTGACTATTAGGAGTTGGTAGACTGCTTACAAGGGGCACGATGGAGTGCCAGCAGCTGTAGATTAGTAATGCAATAATGCAGGAATAAAGTAGAACTGGAAGTGAGACATGGGTCACCTGGAATGACAAATACTACACATAATAAAAATGTTTCTCTTTAGCCATGTGGGTAAAGAGAGAACAATGGCAGAATCATAGAATCACAGACTATCCTGAGTTGGGGGAGACCCACACGGATCACTGAATTTCAACTCCTGGCCCTGTATAGGACAACTCCAAGAATCACACCATGTCCCTGATAGTGTTGTCCAAGCACTTCTTCATCTCTGGATGGATGAAGTAGGTAGAGGTACATGAGGTAGATAGGCCTGAGACTGGCTGAAAAAGTCAGGATTTTCCTTTTGTTTTCAATGGTGATGATGAAGAACATTCTTGGACCCCATGGCAGCAGAAGCAGCCCACCCATCGCGGGTGACATAAAAATCTCACCTGGGTTTTGCTCTTTGCACCTTGCAGCCTGGCAAAAGGTTGGAGACTTCAGGAAGTTTGGGATTCTGTGAGTTTTCCTACAGATTTTCAGTGCATGTTCATCCTTGACACAAAGGCCAGTCTGCTTGCCAGGTGTCACGTCCTTCCTGCAAAGCACAGGGGGAAAAGGAGCAGTTCACACAAAGGTTGTCAGATTTTTTAATGCATTTTTTCCCTGATTTTATCTGACAATTTCTCAAATGAATTCAGCCTGAGGCAGACCCTCAGCATGAAGAATTTAAATCCAACTGGTTACAGCTTGGCAAAGCTCTGAGCAACTGAAAACAGTCTTGTAATGGGAAGTGTCAGACAACCCCAGTAACAGGGACTGAGCCCCATCTGCAGCACTCATTGTAACACACTGGGAATGGATGGGATCAGACTGGAAATTGCACAGTTAAGTAGCTGCAGTACCATTAATCCTCCCTGGTGAAGAAGGTTGATGTTAAAGTCCATCTGGTCTGTATGTACAAGGTAAGATTATGCCCATCATGACAAAATTAATTAAGAATGAATTCACCTTTCTTGTTAAGAGCAAGGAGTAAAATTTGGGCACCAGGGATTGACTTGACATCGCACACTTTGTCTCAATGACAGGAATGGGGTGTGGCAGCTTCCACATGAATATAAGTTGCTGAGATCTGGATTAATTTTTTTTTTAAAGTGATTTTTTTTTTCATTTACTTCTTAATTAGTTAGGTCCAGCTTCCACCTGGACATTCCCATGAATGAACTTCAGAGGCCTAAATGGGCAAGGACAGGACATTTTAGGGTTGAATGGAAGAGCATCAAGAGGAATAGAACCTTAAACGTGTGCACCTGGATATTTTTGCTGGAGGCTGCTGCTGCAGCAATATTTCAATGAAGTAGGCAGGAATAGCACCACGTGACTGGCTTGACCAACACATCTCAAATTTTGCTATTCACGAATGAGCCAGAGGGCAAAAAAGCTCATAATGATATTTGTCCAAGGCAGCACGGCCTAGGAAACTGCACTTACCTCAGAGCAATTCCCTCAGCAGGTAAAAACAGCAACATTTGAATAAATTATTTGTGGTGAATTATTCCATTAGCTGGAGTCATCATAATTCCATCCTGATTTTTATTTAGCATACATAAGAAAATTCTCCTTTCCATATTCTATCTTCACTTAATTTGCTGTGGCTGGAAACAACAATTAAGCACTGCTTTTCACGAATTTGATTACCTGAAAAATGCAGATCATAGCTAATGTTTGCTACACAGATGCTGCAAACAAAACCAAAGCTCACAGTGAATTTGAATTATGAGGGTGAACTTGAATAATGAAAAATATTTTTAAATTTATCCATGAATAGCTCTGTGGGCAAAACCAGAAATGCAGAGTAGCACTGTGATAAGTGAGGCTCATCTTTGTTAAAAGAGTTTTGATTTGTTGCTTCGTGGAATTTAAGGACTTAAATTAGCATCAGTTTGCAGTAGTTTTCACAGTCATAGAATAGTTTGGGTTGGAAGGGACCTTTAAAGCACACCTAGTTCCAATCCTCCAGCCATGGGCACCTTCTACTAGACCAGGTTGCTCCAAGCCCTGTCCAACCTGGCCCTGGACATTTCCAGGGATGGGGCATTTAATTTCTGAGTTCTCTAGAGAGGGCTGGTGTGAAAGGTTAAGCAAAAATGCCTTTGCTTGTGGTGGCACCGGCAATACTCAGACTGAAAGAGCATTTCTACAGCTTATGGCCACGTGTGGGACTAGAGTGCTACAAAGATCAGAGAAGCAACGTGAGGAGAAAAAGAGACATGGTTAGAGCAAAATGAAACTCAAAAAGATACTTCATCTCTGGCAAAGATGGTTGTGTTCTTTAACCCTACTCTGTGAAACGTCAAAGGGGGGAGCACTCGGGTGGCACCATCAGGGGAAGCACCACATGTCTTGGAAGCACCTGAGAACAGCCAAGATGCTGGGACTGAGGCATGGGGTAACTCACCCATTGTTGCAGGTTCAGCTTGCAGGCACTCCTGCTAATCCCTGCTTTGGCTTTGGTTTGTGTGGGTGTATCCCCTCTGAGTTTTGGTTTCCTATGAACTCTGTAACTCGCAGCACATCTGGCCAAAGCCAACGTTCTTTGCCTGGTTTCAGGCTGAAGTAACTTCATTCCAAACAGTGCTCATCTGGCCCAGCTGCACTCAAAACTTGGCCTACAGCTGATTAAAAAAAAAAAGAAAACCCACCATTTTTTCATCACAGCATACCCACACCAGATCATAACATGTTCCTGCCAAGGGAGGGAACTGGAAACAGCATGTCCATTTCCTTGGCACTAAGTATGCCTGGCATAGTCTGCTAGAGAGAAAGGTACAACAGGTTTGCCCTGGACACATGGCTGGATGCAATTGCAATTTGAGATAATCATATTATAGGGTAGAATTACCCCGAGTTTCTTCTGTCCAAATCTGGATGTCTAGAAGGGAAGAATCAATCTGGTGATGACCCTTTGTTAATGCCAAAGGTTTATTCTTCCCCCCACTCTTCCATTCCCCATTCTTCGTATGACTGTGACGATAATGCCCCTGGATGAAAACCCCTGCAAATTATAAAACATGCAGATGTAATGTACTTCTATTTGGTAACTTACAGACTTCACAACCTCCTTCAGGAGTATGGGCTCTGGAAAACAAATTTTATGCATCATTTATATTTTAGCAAACTTTTTTCTTTTTTTTTTCATAAATTTTAGCATTAATACTAAAAACATAGGAAGGAAGAATGAAAGAAAAAAAGAATGATGAAAGCCCAGATTTCCTGGTCTGAGTGTCTGGGTTGAGTCCTGAATCAATCTTTACACATGCAAATGAGCAACATGTTTATCCAACATGCTCAATGCCTGCTGGTCTCAGACAGGGTTGTGGGATGCTCTGCACCATAAAAAAAGACAGGTGTCTTTCCTTGGTCTGGATTTAGTCTCATATGTGTACATGTCAACCACAGAATTAAATTCTAGTCATTGTGGGCTCCATGTATTCAACAACAGTTCAACTGTGCTTCTTCAGATATTTGCCATTATATGGGATAGATTCCACTTTAAAAGTCTGTTTATTTGCTCTGACTATGAAGAGATTCCACATATCCAGGTTACAAACAGATATGCATCACCTGTCAGAGACATCCCATCATAAATAAGTTTAAACATGGCATGAAGGGCAGCATTCATTGATCAAGTGCAGACAGCTGCAATGTTGATGACTACATTTACTCTCCTTTTGTACTCAGTACAAACAAACTGGTGTCTTTTGGATGTAGTTCATATAATATTAAAGAGATAATTCAAATGGGTCATACTGATCAATCCCTGAAAGCATCTGTTAGTCTGCACTGGCTGGAAGGGGAGTGTGTGACAAGGAGCCGAGGTGTGAATGCTGCGTGGGATGAGCTCCATACTAGAAGTTCATCTATAGCCTCATTTTGGTTGGAATAGGGAACTAGAAGTAGCCAAAATTTAGAAAGCTCATGGTGTGACCAAACCTAAGCAATGTGGGACAACCAAACTTTCCAAGATTTCTTGGGAAAACACAGGTGCCTGTGAAACTGCTAAGCTTGAAACTCTCTAATTTTGCAGAAATATCATCTTCCTGCGGGATCAGGACACAACCATTAGCTAAAGCTAATAAAACAAACTCCTCTGATATTTTGTTAGGCAGGTAAGGATCTGCTGCTGTTGTAGCTGTAACGAGGAATCAACCAATAATAGCTGATTCTGTATGATATGAATCTGAGGAAATTAATCCAGCTAGAAGTGATTTAAAACATTAAAGCTCCAAATCCTCATGGGATCATTGTATTAGGCAATTTCTTAGCAGAGTGCACATCACCCAAAGCTTATGAAAATATTTTTGGAAAGAGCCACAGGAAGTGTTACATCATTGGAGACAGCACAGAATGCAACAAGGCAGGAAATGTGACTCCAGGCCTGTCTCAACCTGGCACTCATGTCCTGAATCCAGTCAATTTGTCTCCTGTTCCTCTTCCACTCTTTTCTTACCTTGCCTGTGTAGGACTGTGAGATCCTCTCTCATGTTTATCTGGAGCTGTGCCCTGTGAGAGCACCTCTCAATAAAAACGTGGGGCTGAGGATCAACATGGATTGCCCATCTGTCCTCCTCTGTAAAAAACAAACCCTCGGAAAGCTACTATTATCAAAAGATAGATTAGGGACACACTGAAGGTGTTTAATCCTTACACCCATGGGAGATGCAGATTGTGGGAGGCAAATTGGTAAGGAAGTGTAAATAACCAAACCACGGCTGCCAAACCCTTGCTGGTTTCTGTAACCAGACACGTTCTCTGCAATGCAGTTAATAGTTTTGCCAAATTCTTTTTTTCACATTTTTTCCCTGAACTGCAAGTGGCTCCCAGGATGTGTTTGAATGTAGGGAAAGGCAGCTGTGTCTCTTTGTTGCAGCTTCTTAACCTGCAGCAGGGAGGAGGGAGCCAAATTGAAGATTTCCAGGTCAATCTCTCAAATGTAAGAGTCACCCTAGAGTGACATTGCCAGGGAAGAGTCACAACCAACTTGACTTTGACTCCCTCAATGGTAAACACGACCTTATAATCATAAACTTGGTTTCTAAGTCAGACAACATCTGTTATGGCTAGTGGTTCACCTTCACAGAGCAGAGCTTTTTCTGTCTCATGCACAGTTTAGACTGGAAAGGAATTCCTATTAGATTTAAAAACCAAGAAAATAAAAAAAACCTACAAAGACACGTGAGCAGGGAAGCCACATATCAGAAAAAACCTCCATGATTTCCCATCTTCTTTTCCACTTTTCCTAGTATTTCTAATTACATCCCTTTAAGTATTCAATCTCCCTGAGCACTGCAGGTTTTGCCATGACAAAGATGTCAAACTCCTGACTCAGACTCCTGGTTCAGACAAGTGTGATTACAGTGAAAATCTGGGTTTAACATTTGCCATGAAAGAAAAGAGGAAAACATTAACCCACACTACAATACTAAGCCTTAGCGTGCCAAAGCCTTATGACTTTGGGCTTGGTTTAATCACAAAATAAGTACATCTCAACACAACAATGAGAAAATTGTTCCATTTTTTCATCAAGAAAAATGTATAGGTGGAACCTATGTTGTACCTACTACACTCTGTGAAATCCCACATGGAGTAAAGTGCAACATGAAGTCCCAACATTTGCCTTTTGCTGTGTCTGACTGCAGGCAGTGCTGTACCAGCTGGGTGCCAGTGGCTGTTTGAAGGGATAAGATGTCCTTCAGGCTGCATTACTAAGAGGAAAAGTTCTTTTCAGACGTATATTCACAGTATTCAACTAAAGAAATTACAAAAGTTTTGAAAACAAACCACCTATTTATTTTTTCTATTTCAACTTCCATGGTGTGAAGGATCTCATGACCATCAGATTTGATCTTTGAACAAGAGAAATACAGTCTTTTATCTATTTAAGAAATGATAAAGAAGCAATTTAATTACAGGCTATATCCATAAATATTCATAATACTGTGGTAGGGGGAGATAAATAATTTATCACTCAAAATTGACATAATTCCGTGGTGGATACATGGGGATAAAACAGAGTTGACTTAAAAAATTTGTGTAAAATTTTTTTTACACAAAAAAGGTGTAAATTTTGTATTGTTGCTTATCATTAAGATAATTTACTCAGGAATGAAGTAGCATTTTTTGAAGACCTTAGACTAAGATTAAGGTCTATATAACCCCATGAGAAGTCATGGATGGAGGAAGAATCATAGGGTTAGAGCTAAAACTAATTATATGTTTGATCATAGGAAACTCCCATAATGGTGTCCATCAGCCTTAGGCCTAACCCACAAAAAACTTTTACTCACAGGTATGTCATCTTTTTATCCACCTGCCACACCTTATTCTTTACCTTTTAACCAACAAAGAGTATCATTCTCTCTGTCTCCCCTTCCTTCTGTTTGGAATGTTTCCTTTTCATCACTTTGATTTCCTTTTCACCCAACTGTGACACTGCTCTAACAGGAATGGTGCTTTTGGCCTGCTCTTCCTCTCCAGTGTCCAGCCCTGTTACAAGAAGGAGTGAAACCCTTGTTACCAGATGCAATAAGGCCACCAGAGAGATCTTGTGTGTTTTCCTCTTCCTCTCCAGAGCCCATGGCTAAGGGTGGGGGATAAAGATGATGCTTCAGGCCTCAAGTCTGTCACAACACACAAAGAAATTATATTAAGGGCTCAGTTCTACAAAGCATTGAACCCCTTGCAGTTTGTGTACCCCATTAGAGGGAAAATTGTCTAATAAAGAACAGGATGGAATAAGTTCTTGAGAGATGACAGCTCTACAGAAAACATGTGTAGAACCTGCACATCCATGACATGGGCCAGTATCCCTCTGAAAATACTTTTTAATCTCTATCCACTGACTATTCAGCCACTTGCAAGGGGAAAATTTATCTCTGTCCATCACTTGCTTTTATTCCTTATTTAACACACAGTTGCTTCTGCAAGACTCCTGCATCCAAATGGTCTTTTGGGTACACTGGCATCATTGCTAAACCCAGTGTTAACCATATTTAAGGAATCACTAGCCTTTCTCATTAAGATCCTATAGGATTTGGTTTTCCCCAACTACAGCCTCTCCATAGCCATGTTAAAAATAGGCTTGGTAATACTTTTCACATTTGTAGGCTGTCACAAATGGTTAGCAGGGAAGGAGTCGTTCAAATGCACATGACTTTATAATTAAGGCACCTAACTCTTATAAACCCCATTTTTCACAGAAGCAGTGACTTTTAATAAAGTGCAGTGGAGCTGTGGGGGATTCTGTGGTTTCTGCGTGCAGGCCTTGTGCGAACATTTCGACCCTCAGCCCTGACCACAGAGACCACAGTCATCAGGAGGGATATTTATTTCCACTCCAGCACTTGTCTGGTCTGGTGGACAAGCCCCTGAGCACAGAGAGGCCGAGGGAGGCAAATGGCACTCATTTCCCTTTGCTGGGCCTCAGTTTCTCCATCTGTGAAATTGGGATAGTGATTTCCTCTTCTTTGGAAAGCTCCCTTGAGAGCAAGGGATGAATTGAGCAAGATGTTAATTTTTCGGATGTGGTCACCGAGGTGTTCAACTGATGAAGTTGCAGAGAGAAATGGAACTGAATTCCAGGATCCACGAATCCCATTCCTATGCATGCTTCGAGGGATGAAACTTCTTTTATTCCCTGGCCTTCTGAGGAGTAGGATGCAAGAAATTAAAAACTGGAAATTAAATTGATGAAGCTCTTTTATCAGGATCATAGGAGGATCACATGATGAAAGCACTCTGGCTCTCTCCATACTTGTAGCAACAATACATTCAAAGCTGGAAAACCCAGACAGAGAGAGAGAGCCATCAGATAATCACTAGAAATTAATTTAACTTCACTGTAACAGGTATTATTTTCAGTTCACCTGCTAAGCAAAGTCAAGGAAAATATCTGATTATCAACAACAGGTCAGTCACAGCGTGATAATCAGATGATCAGATGCTGCAGGTGCTGCCAGTCAGTATTCACTGACTTGTTACAGGGCACCAGTACTGGGCACTTCAGGGTGAGAAAATGGGATTTTGGAGAGACATGGGCCACCTCAGCCTGTCTGGCTGCAGGGCACGGTGCCCTCCCTGGGACTCTGGCACCTCAATCCTTCTGTTGCCCAGTTCACCAACAGGATGACAAATCCTCACTTTTAGCTAATCCTTTGTCTGCTCTTGAGTACACAAAGTGTGACTTCTGGTGGCCATTTGAACTCTTGTTGTGGGATCTCTGTGACAGGTAACAAGCCTTACAGTGAAGCAAAAAGCAATAGATTCATCATTGGCACTTGCAGACTTCTGACACTGTCTCATATTCACTTTCCTAATCAGGTGAGGGAAACATGGGTCTAGATAAAGGGGCTGGAGCGGGGACAGGGCTGCAGATATATGCACCCAGAGAGCAGTTTTCAATGGCTCATTGTCAGAACACAAAGCCAGAAAGCACAGCCTGGGAGGACAGATTGATCGAGTTACATTTATTAGCCAAGAGAGAGCCTCATTGGGATGTAAGTGCCTTTGAGCACAGAAAAGGCTGTTCCAAAGCACATGGTACAATCCATCCTCAGCAGCAGGGTAAGGGAAGCCTCTGCGTTGCTGCAAAGAAAAATTCAAACCAGATAGGACAAAAATTTATGAGGATTAAGAACATCAGTAGACTCAAGACTGTGAAATCTCCATCCTTGGGGGTCTTTAAACACAGGCTGGATAAACTTTTGCCAGGAAAAACAGGTATAATGCACCCTGTTTAAGACAGGCAGTGCTGCTACAGGCTTTGTGTGTGTGTTTGAGTGATGCCCTGAGGCTTGAGGTGCTTCTGGCCAGGCTTTGTGCACCGGCAGCCCTCAGGTAGGGGCTGCTGGGAGCTCAGTGCAGCACACAGAGATAAACGACCCTCGAGATGCCTAAAAAATAGGAGCTTATTTTACATCAGGCAAGACTGGGCCTTTTCTAGGAGATACTGTGGTTGTGTGAAAGGGGGCAGCAGTTGAGCAAAGGCAGGAGGATGGGTCATGGGTACATCTGAGCCTTTTCTCTGTGCTTCCCTCAAGGTCATCTCACTGGCAGATGAGCTGGTGTGGATTTCCCCAAAATGGTGACTTTGACCTTTGCTGGGCTGCTTTAGGAATGCAGACTGGGTCTTGGGCTTACTGGGGCTGAGTGCAACACCCAGCAAAGTGAAAAGCATTGGAGAGTGGGAAAGTAAAATGGTAAAATTACCCCAAGGAACATGTGGAGGGGAAGTAGCACAGAAATCACAGAATCACAGACTCATGGAATGGTTTGGCTTGGAAGAGACCTTAAAGCTCATCTCATTCCAACCCTCTGCCATGGGCAGGGACATCTTCCACTAGACCAGGTTGTTCCAAGCCCTGTCCGTCCAGACCTTGAAAACTTCTTGGGGTGAGGCAGCCACAACTTCTCTCGGCAACCTGTGCCAGGGCCCCACCACCCTAATGGTTTGGGGCTTCTCAGCAAGGGTGTTATGTGGGTAATTTGGGGCTTTAGGAATCACACGGACAAGTGGCAGTCATTGCAAAAATGCAATGTAAAATAGATTTAAATACAAAATAGAGCCAAACATGTAACTGCTTCGATCTCTCTCAGTGGCCATGTGGCAGCAGCAGACATCTTTGGGGAAGGTGCTTTGCAAGGATTAATGGCCAGATGGGGGGTAGCCGGCCACAGCTGCACTATGATCCCCAGCTCCACTCCAAATTAATGATCTTCTGAGGACATATCCTTAAATTAGAGGAAATGACAGGTTTAAGTTGGCATGTGCCACACACAGTGCAGTGGCAAGCCCAACAGTCAGTATAATTTTTAATATGGCCATAGAAAACACCTTTTTATACTAATGGAATAAATCATGTTCTCAACACCTGGAGTTTACACCAGCCAACCTGTAATAACGCATTAATGCATAGCAGTTGCACATCCTGTTACAGAGCAGCTGTAAATGCTGAGGGACCCAAGGGGACAGGTTTGAGCTCCAGCATGACCCGCTGCTGCCTCTAGATCACCACCCCCCACCAGTGCAGCTGTACCTTCAGCACCACACAGCTGATCAGGGACTTACTTTCCTTCCTAGATGTCCATGGGATTTTATAATTTTTTTTTCTTCTTTCCTGATCATATAGAGTCCAATTCAGGAGAACATTCTTATTTCCAGTTTTCCTTTAAGAGTGTGCTCTAATTACACCAACTATCATGACTATTTCAGGTCAGATGGATGGCAGATGCTGCCCCTGGTCCTTGCAAATGCAGCCATGGTGGCAAATTGCCCTATCCATGGAAGTGTCCAAGGGTTGGATGGGGCTTGGAATGACCTGGTCTAGTGGAAGGTGTCCCTGCCATGGTTGGAATTAGATGGTCTTTAAGGTCCCTTCCAACCCAAACCTGCCATGATTCTATGATCCTACATACTTAAGGGTACCTCTGAGTAGTCTTCAGGGAGAAGTAGGTGGAAAAATGGATCATTTTTTTCCTCTCAGAGGTATTTATTTCTCCAAGCTGCCCATGGATCCAGGCAGGCCTCAGTAAATTGGTTCAGCACAGGTCCAGGTGCTGCTCTGAAAGCAGCACCTTCCTTTCTTAAATGAAAACCTGAAATTCTGATTTCAGTCATGAAGCTGCTGCTTCCAGGAGGAAATTGTTGTAGATTTACAAATATCATCTGTCAAGAAAATCCAAATATTACCTCTAGTGATACCTTTATTGTTCAGCACAAAATCACAGATCTGAAGAGATAAACCAGAACCCATTCTGATAACTATGAAGGGTTTACAAGAGATAACAATTTCTTTTTTCTTTCTGTTGTGCAGAATATAAGAATTGTGTCCAAACCACGGAGGGAACTCTGAGCCAGTAACTGCCTTTATCAGGACTCAGTGTCTTCTTGAGGCACTAAAATATTTGGGGTTTCCAAAGCAGAAGAAACAAATTCAGCACCTGAAGCAGCAACTGTGCTGGATTCATCTTTCTCTGTGCAAGAGGAAGAAAACCAGTTTTGCAAAGCCTTGGTGGTCAGTTTTCAGTCACAGAGCTATTGCAGCTTCCATACCATCATCTTTTCATTTGACTTTGGGGGCCTGCAGGCTTCTTGTTATAATTATTATCTTTACTGTTTTAAATAGACTGGGTCCACAAATTCATTCCCATGATAGAGCTACAAAGAATTAAGGCACTGAGAGGTCTGGATGGGAGCCGAGCACTCCAGAAAACCATTTCAGTGCCTTCACCTTCCATATGTGTTGGTAAGGTGGGGGGGTAGGAAAGCATCTGCTTTCCTTAAAAGCTAAATTAATGAGTAAATGTGCCAAATCTGATATGATGCAAAATCAATATAATAACAAATGGATGAACAGCCAGTCATGAAAAGCAGCAACCCCCTTATTTCTAGACTTGGAGTGATATCACCAATGACCCCTTTGACAAGGAGGTAAACAGGAAAAGCTGAGTTGGCTGAAAGTCTAAGAAACAGGGAGGGAAAAGTCCACGTTTACCACATGGAAAAGGACAGACAAAGGCAGCACAGAGCTGAATGTTATTTTCAACTATCCCAAAAGAGGATGAAACAGGATAGAGGGCTAAAGACACAACAACATTTAAAAAAGACTTTAAACAAATACTTACCAGTGTTTCTTTCTGAGTGGATTTACACTCTGGCTCCCTTTGCACAAGGAAAGGAGAGAAAGAACCTCTGGCTCATGGGCATTGCTGCAGTGGAAAACTTGGATGGATTTTGTCTTTTTTCTTAACCCCACAGCAAACCTTTATCCAGCCTGAAAGGAGTCTGATGCATCTCTGAAGATAAACTCCCAAAGACACCTACACATGTTTACAGTCTCCACAGCCTGCCAGCTTTCCTCCTCTGGAAACACATTAGGATTGCTCTCCTCAGACTTACAGAGACAGTCACTGACTTTGGATGAAACAGTCAATCAGCAATTGACAGAACAAGGGTGAAATATTCGTTATCTGGGACCCACTTCTGCAATCAAGTTCAATGTGAAGTCATTGATAATATGATAGTAACTCTCTCAGCAGGCTGAGGGGATTGGGGTTGCTCAACCTGGAGAATAGAAAACTCCTGGGATACTTTAGAGCCCCTTTCAGTGCCTAAAGGGTCTCCAAGAGAGCTGGAGAGGGACTTTGGACACAGGCATGCACTGATAAGACAATGGGGAATGGCTTTAAACTGACAGAGGGCAGGATTAGATTAGATATTGGGAAGAAATTCTTGCCTTTGAGGGTGAGGTACTTGCCCAGAGAAGCTGTGGCTGCCCCATCCCTGGAAGTGTGCAAAGCCCAGCTGGATGGGGCTTGGAGTAACCTTGGACAGGGGGAGGTGTCCCTGCCCATGGCAGGGGGTGGAACTGGATGATGTCTGCGAACTCAAATCATTCTGTGATTCTACCATGGTTAATGGAACACAGGGGGCAGGGGCCTGCATGGCATCCACGAAAAAACTGTCAATATATAAAAAAATGAAGCAATCCAGCACTTCTGAGCAGAATCTGCACCTCTTGTATTCTGATTACCTCAGTCACCTGACCAGAGATTTCATGCACTGCTTTATCTGCTGGTTGTTGAATCAAACCTGGGACTGCACAACAGACTTGGTTGGCACAGGCTGTGCTGCAGAACTGGTGCTCTTCACGTGCAGTGAGGAGCCTTCCCCCACAGAAAACATTACAAAGTGTAGCCTCAGACTGGATTTCGTGGGTCCCACTTGCCAGGGAATTCTTTCTGCCAGAAGAACAACGAGATATAGCCCTGGGTGAGCAGAAAACCTACGCTGTGATTTACGAAATGGTGTAGCCCATCCCACCAACTCCCAGAAAACTCCCAAGCTCTGGACTTGCTGGCTGCCAGTTGCTGATCTGGGAGATGCTCTGTTGGGGCTCACTTCTTTTCCCACCTAAGCCTCAAGAGCTGTCATTTACTTCAGTGCAAATAAGGTTTGACCCATAATATGAGTATGTATGTATGTATGGCCAAACTTTGCTAACGAAGATTTGGGAAGGACTCTCCCCCACGTGGGTGAGCCCTTCCAGCCTGCACAGTGGATTTTTTAGGTGAGGCTCAGCGTGCGCAGAACTGGCCCCACGGTTTAAGTCCCGAGGTCCATTTGCCACGGCCGAGCGAGCTTGGACAGTGACAGTGAAGTCCTCGGGACTCTGTCTGGTTTACATTCACAGAATTCCATGTATTTTTTATTGAATATCTATACAGATTGTTCTTGGAACACATTAAAAATATTTACCTTGTAAACAATTCAAGACATGAATGAAACACAAAGAACTGCTACACCTATTAGTAACAGGGTAGAAATGTTGTCAGCAATGTTAGGTTGTAAAAGAGCTTTACTGTATTTCCCTGAAGCAGCTCAGTTTGCCTCTGCTGCTCACTCCAGCCAGTGTTTTTACTTCAGCATCTACTAAATATCAGAAAAGTTGCTTTCTCTTGACATAGAACAAGGAACTTTGTTCAAGTAAATGTTGCCCCCAAACTACGCTGTCTCTTTCTTTGGAAAATTTCTGCCTAGAACATTCTTGTGTCAATAAACACGACATTCCAGTGTAGTGAAGCTGCAGTGACACTGCATTGCTCTGTACTGCATTTGGCTCTTAAAAGGGGACATTGTAGTTGGAATAAATCACAGTCCTTGTCCCAAACACAAGAGCTCATAAAATTCTTGCAATTATGTCTTAGGCCAACGCTCTGGAACACTGCAGTGATTTTTAAAAGCTGCTGTGGTATTAGTTCATCTACAAATTACTTGTTCTGAGACGGCATTTCTGTAAAACTTATGTAATAAAAATTAAATAGTGATAATGTTTTTTAAGAGAGAGATATTAAAACTGCTCTATTCTGCAGACCAAAGCAATAATATGTTGGACAGCATCAAAGCATTAAACAAGATGTTTTGCATCATTAACATTAAATGAAATGGCTTAACAAGCCAATAAATGATGAGAATAAACCAAAGTTATCACACAAAATAGTTTTTGAAAGTGCCAGAAACAGATTTTCTGAAGGAAATAATTTTCCAATAAAACTAGATGGAATTAAAAGGAACATGTTTTCTGATTACTGAATGTAAGATCAGTTAAATACTATTTTGCATATTCAGAGTATTGTATGTATGGTCTTCATAGCATCCCAGTGACACAGAAAGGAAGAGTGAGCATCATTTTATTTTGTAAAACACACAAAAAAAGGAATTACATCAGGAATGCTGGAAAAAGTTTTGCCTTGCTTTGAAATCCAAATCTTTATGTCCTGCTTTTTCTTTATATTCAATTTCTGCAGAAAGCCTTTACACCTTATGTTCCATAGCCAAAGCTGTGGGGAGAACAGTACTTATAAAAGGATGGGCCATTTTGGAACCTATGGAGTTCTACTACAGAAATCCTAGTTTTTACAGTGTGATATATATGTGTGTTAAGCTTTACAGTTACAGAAAAGAAGGTAGGTTTCATGCTCCACAAAGCTTTGTCCAGGGCAAGGATGGGAAATACTTGCTGTTGTCTGGTTGTGACCTGTGACTTAATTTCATGTTGTCAGATTCTTTAAATTTTTAGGTAAGGTAAGTGGTAATGGAGCTAGACAGTTCCCTTGGACCCTCAGTGAGGAGAAGCCCATGCCTAGGCTAACACAAAGTTGGTCATATTAGCACGTTTCTCAGTTCTACTCCTTGTCTACATGCATAGCTACAGTCCTGGGAGCTAAATATTTTTCAGATCCAAAATGTATTACTCTTGCTTTGGAAGATATTTTTCCCAGGGCCACTAAAGAGTACAGGATGGCACAGATGAACCTGAGAGGTTTTATCAAACTCATTACTGCAGAACCTGCACACAGTGTTCTCAGACAAGAATATATCTCAGTATACTAATTCTGTCCTTTTGACATTCTTGTGTTTTTAAAACAAACCCTTCACATATGTGCATGCCCAGCCAAATTCAACCATGGCAGTGCCAGGCCTTCTCCAGTGACTTTGGTAGGTTATAATTAGCATTCAACTGTTATATACCATTTTCTCTTCCAAACTCTGATTAAGGAAAACACTTGCAGTAATTATGAGCATCTGTTAAAGTCCATGGTATAACCCCACAACATCTTCTTCATAAGCAGGAGGGTGGGAAATATTTATTTTCTTACTAAAGTAATTTCCTGGTGGGGAAAAAAGTAATTTTGCCCATTCCTAGAATAGAAAAATGGGAATATATTGGGTATGGTGGTTTCTTGGGTCAAGCAAGCAATAAATCCATGCAAAGTAGCAGCTGAAAAGACTCTAGAGGAGTTCATGGACTATATTTGCCTTCAGTTAATTTTTATTTTATTTAACTTTACATTAGGTACTCGCTTAAAGTTTTTATGAACTGGTGTTCCCATCAGATATTTTTTCTGTCTCAACACACTGCCTTGAAAGGAATTTTGAGACAAGCCCCTCATAATTCCTGAAACCCCTCCAAGCACTGATCATACATAATTTGAATTATTTTGATTGCTTATTGCTTCCTTTTCACAGCAAACCCCACCCTCCTTTACCGAGGGTCAGAGAATGCTCCAGAGTCTTTTCCCCTGACAGAAACAGGACTTAGAATATAATGGAAATTCTCCTCTCCCTCTCTCTGCCGCTGAGTGGGGCAATGGGCTGCTCCATTCCTCTGCTGGGAGATGACTTTAACAGAAGTGCAAATCCAATGGTGAGAGTTTGGAGTTATTTCTCTCACTGCAGGGGAAATCCCCGTCGTGGTGGTGACTTTCTTTGCAGAGAAATCCCACTGGAAACTGCCTGTTTCCCATGGATGGGTTTAGACAATAAAACCATAGAGGTGGATTTGGGCAAGTCTGTGATGGATGCTCCTTGCAACCAAGTGTGATGCTGCTCCATACTCTAAGGTCTAGGTCACAGATACAAACACCAAAATTTCAAACAAATATAAAGGGCTGCAAGCAAAATTAAAACTAATATGAAAAATAAAGCTTTAGAAAACAGTTTTCCACATGAAACTTGCAATTTATTGTGTTTTATAGTGTTTTAATTGATGTTTTCTCAAAGACACATCACAGACCTACACCACCAACCCCTACAGCAACGACATTTTCTTTCTGATTACAGGGGGAGCTTTGAGTCAGGCCCTAGAGCTTTGAACTTGCTCTTGCCTGTCTTTAAAACAAAATGATGTATCTGTTGTCAAAATGAAGAACAAAACAACTAAGACTTTTGGAGATCCCTTTCCACCCTGAATTAATCTTCCAGAGGTGCTCAGCTCCTCCTGGTGCCTGTGCATTGTGGTCAATGCTTTCTATGCAGTGTCTGCACTCTCTTCATATTTTGGTGATTTCTCCATTGGTGAGTGCAGTTGAGCTGGATTTTGTAAATGCTTTTAGGATCTTGGAGCATTGTTGGACAGCCTTCAATGGTGTGGATGTGACAGCATGAGCATCTGGAGGGTTTGTGTGCAGATAAAGCATCTGTGATGTTGGGAAATCATTGTAGTGTTTTTGCCAAAATGAAGTTGAAATGTCCATGTCTAATTGAATGGCAGCTTTTAAATCACAAACTGGAACTTTCCATGCTACAAACACACACATGAATCTTATGGCAGAAAGAATAGTTTCCAAATCAACACAGGGAAATTATGCTGCTAACTCCCTAGCTCAATTAGAGAGTACTAAAGGCATGTGAAAACAAAAGTAGTTTTTAAAGCTAACAAAATAATGGCAGGTTGAGGTTTTCCACAGCTTTATAAAATGAAGCCAAGGATCATTTCTGTGCCAGGTAAAAGTTTCGGTCCATAAAGAGCAGCTGTGTTGTGCTACTTTACACAAAACAAACAACCCAGTAAAGTTTTCAGGACATGGTTAGACCAGACTCAACATGCCTAACAAAGAGGCTCTACTAAAGAAAAAAAAATATTTTTTTACCTAAAGGAACTTGTGTGTTTCCATACTTTAGGGAAGATGATTTAAGGGTCGATGTCTTCTTGGTTATGCTGCAAGTTCAATGATCTGAGAGACAATGTAAGTGGAGAGACTGCATGTCAGCTGATGGATGAAGCTGATGTAATTAAATTCAGGTCATCATAATGTAAAAAGAGCTTCATTGAGATAAATAGTGTCTGCATACCTCAGCCTTGCAGATTGTTGATAATACATCCCCTAAAGTGCTAATCCCAGCTCTTGTTCTTTCTGGAGCTCTGTAGAGTGACTGAAAGGCAATCATACTTAAAAATTGGACACCCTTTGTGAATTAGCAATGGTCTGCCCATAAATCATCCATAGGAGCTTTCTGAAAAGTGTCTGCAGCTTCTGTCCATAAAATATTTAAGTTTGAATCTGTTTGGTAGAAATGGAGTACATGGGGAAGAGTTGCAGAGACTGCACTTAAAATCCCAGTTTGCCTTAACTGCAGCAACAGTACTGCAGTACTCCTGCATTCAGGATGGAAAAAAGTGGGGAACTCCAAGGTCTGTCTTGCTGTTGTGAGTGCTAAACAACAATCAGGGCTGCTTCTCAAGTTCCTCATCGCTCTTGGGCTGGTCAGTCTGGCAATGGGGAATTCTCAACATGCCAAGAGAAATTAAGCTGGAGAGGGAGAAACTCCACTCTCATGGCACTTCACTGGCTCCAGCCCTGCAGGGGCCCTGTCCAGTTCTCAGAAGCTCAAGCACCCTATGACAAGAGAGGCTGTGTGAGGGCCAGCATCATCCAAGAATCAGCACAGGCCTACTAGCATCCCATCCCTTCTCCTGGGCTTAACATATCTTGGAACAGTGAGCAATCTGGCCCCCTCCTCAGAAAGTTCATGTCATTTCTTCCATGTCCTGTGTTGGCTGAGTCCCTCCCCAGTGAGCAGGAGGGTCAGCTGTGCACAGTGCAAGCCATTTTCGCTGGGTTTCTCAGAGAGACTCTGTTTCAGCTGAATTCAAAGCAGCTGGATAGTCAGGAAAAACATTTCTTCTTGTCCCTTGTGTCTGCCTGTATCTGGCAGTCAGTGTTTCAGCACATTATTATCTTTTAATTCCCATAGTTATTGGGCATTGTCCAATTTATAAAATACAGACTTACTTGGATCTTGGAGTAAGTATGGTGAAAACATGAAGAAAGACAGCTGAGGGGAAAGGTTCTTATTTTCCTTAAACTGTAGGTAGTTATTTCAGGTTTGGAATAAAGGTTTCAGATGATTCATTTGTTATCCAAGTGTTGTGGGGGGAAAAAAAGTCTTGTGTTTGTCAGTTTGCTTTATTGTGGTTAATGTAAACTTTTGATTCTTATTCCAATATTGAGAAATAAAAAAGACAAACACTGAGGGAAAATACCACTTCACTCTGTGAAACCTTCCTTCCCTCATGGCACACCATGCTTCGTCCCCTTGATGAGACAATGGGCATCACAGTATATGGTGATCTGTGCTGGTTTTTCCTTTTCTTTCACTGCTCCTTGTTTCTTACTCAAATGCTCTGATGAGGTTCCTCCATGGGCCACAGTCCCCACAGAGGTGTACCTCCTCCAGAGAGGCCTCAGCCTTGCTCCAGCCTCTCCTCTTTCTCTGCTGCTGCTTTGTCCTGGATCGGGCTCCTCTTGCTCCTCCCTTTTCTCCAGCGTCTCCCCTGCACTGCTGTTTCTCTTGCCCCTGCTTGGGCACGTCTTCTTGTCCTGTGCCTGCTCTGGCATCCCTCCTTCCCTGGCATCTCTTCTTGTTTAGTGGCTGCCACCTTTCTTAAATATGTTTTTGCAGAGGCACCATATGCTCCTCTCGTTGTTGATCTTGATGCACAAGTGGGTCAGTGTTGTCTGTTGCAAAACCAGCTGGAAATGTCAGTGCCCAGCACAGGGCAACCCCTCATCTCCCACACAGGTCATCCCTGCAGCCCCTTCTCCTGCCAAAACCTTACAGTTATGCCCAGTATAATGAATCATTCCAATTATATCTCTCTTTCATTTAACACTGACTTCTGTGAGCACGTTTGTTCTTGTCTTCAAGTACATCTAGCTATGGTGCTCAGCACCTTTCAGAATTGAGCCCTGAGTGGAAATTACAATAATTGTAGCAATTCTGTCTGATAGTTTATCTTGCATGTACACATACTTTTACACTTTATTTGCTGGCAAAAAAACCTGGGAACTATCCATAAATAAGCTCAAATAAATTAGAATATGTAAAGCAGTTTAACACAAATGTGAGTATTTTTGAGGTCTGAGGAAACATAGCTAATTTTCAACAGTAATTTTTCACAATCCTCTAGTTTCTTCATTTGTTCATGAATTTAAAAGGCAGTGAATGTAACTGTGACATTTCTAATTTAAACAACCATAAGAAATCTATCATATACATGTTATTACACACATAAAAAATACCAGTTTATAAAGTTGACTCTGGTTATTTGATCAGATCAGACTTGAATCTCTGTGTTGAATACAAGCCAGATTGCTAGGTCTGTATGTAAATAAATACCTGAACTATTTCTGGGTGATGAGGTACCTGGGTGCCAGACAGGCATTCAGCAAGCCTTGTGGTCTGCTCACATCTCCAGTTGCTGGAAGTCTGTTTATAAGTTCCGGCGATCCTGTCTGGTGTCCTCTTTTCTCACGACTACTTGGATTATGGGACAGTCTGGGGCATGGATGTACCTGACAAGGAAAAATGAGTTTGTGCAGGCCTTAATGACGGCAAGAAGCCATAATCTATGTGTGTGCCCCACATGCTCTTTCTTTTATAGCTATATATTTCAAAGCTTTTATCTTTTATTGTTCCAAGGCGGGTATAAAAAGTTAGACCTGCAGAAGGTCATAAGCCACCACAAGGCACATTAGGTGATTAAGTCTGATATTTAGAGCCTCAGCCAGAAACTTACTGAGACAAGACCCTGTTACAACCATCACTACTTCTTCACCACACCACTCCACTCCTGCACATGGCACTGGAGTTCTCCTCTCTCTCCCTGCCTGCGGCCCAGGCACACCAGGCAGTCACCAAACCACTGTTCCCTTCCCTGGACATCACCCTTAAACCCATCAGCTGGTAATGCTTTGGTGTCTCTTAGTAAATGGTAACTCTTGAGCTAGGTGAAGCTCACGGCATGATCTATGACACTGAAAAGTGGACTTCAGCAGCTGCCAGAATTTCTGCATACTGTCACCTGAGCAGTCTAAATCCCCAAATAATTCACCTTAGAAACATAACATAACATAACATACAGGAATATATATATGTGAATATATATTTTTTTTAAACTCTTATGTCCCTGCTCCTTGAAGGGGGGTTGGACTAGACGACCTTTAAAGGTGCTTTCCAACCCAAACCATTCTATGATTCTATGATTTCTCTTCTGCTGTGGTGGAGGCAGTTGCATGCAAAGCTAGCACAGCTCCATTGTCCCAAAATAGCCCTATCCATGCTGTTACTTATTTTAGGAACACATATGGCCTCTTTCTGTAGCATTTGAGCATCTCAGTCCCAGTGAGACTATTTTGCTATTGTCTCCCATTTTACACACGGGGGAGTGAGACACAGATACGGGGTGACTTAAAATAATGCCAAACACTTTGCATTCCCAAGGAGGAGTTCTGCAGATAATACAAGGACTGCTCTCATGCCTCTGGTAGGACAAGGAATGGACCCTGTGCTTCCTGAGCCCGGACTTGCTGCTTAACCTCTTGACCATGCTTTTTCATGGCAAGCCATTCTTTCACTTTAAAGATACATCATGGATTGCCAGCAGCCACTTTCTGATTCATTTTCACCATAATGTGTAGAGCAAAAGCAACTTTATCACATGTATTACAGGAAAAGCATCCTAATTGCCCTGGTTAATTCCAGTTTAGAGAGTAATAGACCCTTCCTGACTAAGAAGTAATAGGTAAATCATTCCTATTCCTCTCCTACTCCACACACATTTGCAGATGGATCCATATAAACATTTTAACTCCAGATGAAAAACCTTGGTCCCATCTTAGGCTTTCCATCTTTGGCTTTGCAGTGGAGTGACAGCTCCAAAATTGATATTCTACCTTAATTGATATGATTTGTGGAGGTTTAGTCCTGATGAAGCACAGGCCAGGCCAAAATTTTTGACCTCTGCTTCCCCTTCTTTCAAGGTATGAGGGCCCCCTGAGCCCTTGCACAGCTCGCTGCCCCCATGTCACGTTCCTTCCCGAGCAGGACGGCTGCAGAGCTCCCAGCCGAGCAGGATCCCGTGGCACGCGCCGGCGTCTTCCCATCAGCTTTCCATGAGAACGGTGCAGCTCTGGTTGGCAAGTGCTGGCCAGAGGCCTGGGGCTCCAATTCCCTCCCTCTGTGCATGAGGAAGCTGGCCTGCAGCCACATTCTCACACTCCCCAGGCAAGGGAGGGCTACTGACCTGGGACAAAACACTGGCCACAGACCTGACTTCCAATGTCTTTTCTACGAAGGAAGATCACTCGTGGCCAGGCCATTCCTATTCTGTATTAAAGATCTAGAAAGCACGGTGTTATTTGTTTACAAATAGACTAAAATGGAATCCTTTGGATATGTGGAGCACTCCCATCTCTGGATCAGAAAGCACTTTGTAAAGCGTTGAATTAATTAAGCTTAAGAAACACTCCAGGGATACTGAAGTATTATTACCCATATTTTAAAGATGAGGAAATGGAGACAGAAAGAAGATAAGGAACTGGTGTGAGAACACACACTTGTAAACTCAGAAATTAAATTAAACTTAAATTAAAGATTTTATATCCTTTCCTGCTTGCAACTAGAATTGGCTAGAAAATGGCAGTTTACATCTGTGAAGACATATACCCCTTTCTATCATAAATATATTATAAACCTTTTCAGTCAGAACATTTTATAGGCTAGAATGTATCTATAATTTTCTATAATACTCTTCATAAACATTCAGTTCTTTGGTATCCATAAATCTGAAGTGCGTGTTCTTGTCCAGGTGATGAGAGGAGAGTTAAGGTACAATTTCCACTGGTTCTAAATAACAGGACCATGTTCCTTGTAATAAAACCAAACCAGATAAAAGTTTATGTAGGTCCAAAAATTCAATTAAGACCTGTCAGTGGTGAGCATAAGAACAATGGATGCTTATTTCAGCTTACACCTTTGATTTCTAATTTGCTTACTTCCCAAGAGGTACCTTCTCCTAATGATTTTCCTTCCTTGCTCACGTTGGTTTCAAGAATAACACCATGGTCTTTTTCACTTGCTTATCATCGCTCACAATAAATATCCTCAGGGGTATATAAATTAAAGCTAGAAAATAGAAGCAGGTTTCCCATCATCCAAATAGTGATGTCCTGGAAAAGTGTCCCAGGAAGAGCGGTGGTGGCAAAAAATTTAACTTATGATTAGACTAGACTTGGTAATTTTATGGAAAAGGTTTTTTGATGTAGTTGCTGTGATAGATAACCTCAAATTCAGTGACCCACGAGATCTCTTCTACTCCAACGTTATTAACAGAAAATGTTACAGATAAAGCAGGACTTGGGATAGAAGTGAGCTCATTTTCTCAGCTCAGAGTTTTCTCAAGTGTGCTGGGGGTGTGGTGGTGAGCAGCTGCTCTTGTCTGGAAAGGGGGTAGATGCATCTAAACCATGGGAACCAAGGAGAAGTCCTGAATTCTCGCGCTAAGTGCCCTGGTGGTGCCTTGACTGCATGTGGAGGGGAGGTGTGGATACTCATCTCCCTGTGTGAGCCCATGGGCAGAGGCGCAGTGATGCATTTGTGGTGCTCTCCAAGAGGTCCCTTGGGAGTAACTGGCTTGGTGCACAAGGCATGAGAAAATATCATTTTTGCACAGTCTTTTTTCTGTACTGCTCTTATACTTGAAGAGTTCTCACTTATTTGAAAGCCATAGAGAACATCAGTCAGATTAATGCTGGGGGGCTGTGAGCAATATATTCATTGGGGAAGTTGAGTTCAGTTTCCAAAAGCAAAAGTTAAGATTAGAGAGAACAGCATAAGGAACAATAACATCTGAATTTTTAAAAATAATTATTGCCTTAGAGAACTCTCTTTTAATGTTACTAATTAATTGATGTTCTTCCACTAATGTGTATATAGAAATAACCCACATATCAAAGTAAAGATTAGGAGATTATTACTGGTTTTAATATGGAGTTTTAATTCCAGCTAAAACACTGCTACTGTTCTCACCTTCATTACCTTTTTCGTTTGACTTAGCCTAATGTTGGAGGGAAGTTAGTCCATGCAAGTGACATCATTCTTTAATCAGACTTTACTACTTTAAAATTAATTTCAATTAACTGTTGGGGAAAAAGCTTTTTGGTGTCATTTTTAACTATGGAAGTATTTCTTTCATGTTGAACTATATATCTCAATTAAAAGAAAGAGTGTTGCCAAATGAGTTGGATTGTGGGCTAGACCCAGCCTGTAAAATATGGATTTGAATCTAGATTTTAAATGCTAGAAAGTGTCACGTTCCTGTCTATCTTCATACAAAGTCTATTGATTTGGAGCTTTTAAAGGGAGAAAAATGCTACTCATCGTGAAAGGTATCAGAGTCTGGCCCAAGTGGTCAGGCTTCAGAATTTGATCCAATCCACTAGAAGAATAGGTACCATGCAAAATGCAGTGCCAGATTTAAATGTACCAAAGGTTTGGAAGTTTTTGTGCAATGTCTGGGGTTTGAATCTAACCCTATGGGTCCATTAGCAAATGGTTTTACTTTACAGTTCCAGGAGCATCTGTGTTGTGGTGAAGGGTAGCTAAAGGCAAAAAAAAAAAAGACCTGTATTAATCTAAAGTTCAAAGCCTGAAATGTGCAAGTAGGGGAGAGGAAAGATGTCGTTTTCTCCATGGTAACATGGATGTGTACGCACCTTTTCATCTGTGAAATAGAGAATGGCTTGAAATGCTTTGGAGAATCCTCCCTACTTTGGGAACGTTAGGGCTTTCTTTTTGGAACAGTGGGCACAGATCGGTTGATTGAACCATCTTCCACCATTTCTCATTGTTAACCCTTCATAACTTCAATTCATGTTGGGGGTGTAGAAGCATCTCCCTCTGAGTCACTTTTTTCCCAGCTGGTAGCTTATGTAGCTGAATGCTCCAAAAGTAAATATAATTTCTCTAGCTAACTGACCTTTCCCTGAGCGAGATCACAGGAGGGGCCATGCTGTTACCCTGCATCCTGAAACTCGGTGGAATATCCTTTTATCATATGGTGAGGACATGATCATTGACATTTCATTTTATTTTGCAAATAATTCCTCCTCTTAAGTGCAACTTTCTCTGAAAGTAAACCAATTGTTGATGTTCAACTTGGCACCTTGCAGGATGGAAAGCAATAAAGACTTATATGTAAATTTGGATGTAAAGTTTGTGTTATATGTATTGTATAGTGAACCAAACATGAGGGTTCTGTAAGCACTCTGTTTTCTTTTGTTCTTGGAGGTCTTGAGCCACAGTACTGCATGCTAAAGAACCCCAGTAGTTTGTGAGAAGATGTGTTTATACTTGGTAAAAGTGGTGGTTCTTTTGCAGTTATTTGTATTTATTTCACCTTTCTGTAAACCAAGGCATCTGTACATGTAGCAGCTCACCTACATCAGGCAGATTGCCAACAGCAGGGAGATCTTCCATTCAGGGTATCTGATGGCTTTTTTGCTCAAATAACCCTACAGTCCACTGGAATGTAAGCTTGGCTGGTGTTTGTGCTCATTCCCAGCAGACGAGATGCTGTCACAAGAGAGTTGTTTCCAGCAGCAATTGGTTGGCAACGCTGCCTTGTTGTCTCCTCCCTGCACCTCAGGTTCCCTTTCATGATGCCCCACCAAGTACCTTCCTGAAAATCCTGGTTGTGCTACTCTTGATTCCTTATTCCAAATGAGATCAACTGAAGTCCCTGGCCCAGGGAACACCTGTGTTCCTGGAGTCAGGGGTCCTGAGACTAAACATCCCAGCAGCACCACCGGTTAATGACAAGAGGGTTGGCATGGACACTGCCTTGGATTATTCTCCATTTATGCCAAATCTGTTCCAAGAGTTGGCTGGCTCCTTCCCACACTCTGGGAGCCAGCCACTTCTTGGAGAGTCATTTCAATAAAACCACATCATCTCTTTTGAGGGAAATATTCCAGCTCATTGGCTTTTCGGTTTGAGAATTCAGCTGTTACTTCTGGATTCTCTGCCTTCAAAGAGCTGTGGGAGAGGGGCTGATACATCACATACAGAGGCAAAAAAGGGAACATTCATATTCTTCAGCTGTAAGTCTTTTAATAAACCACCAGCACGTGTTTTCATATTACTTAGCTGGTTTTGTCCTATTTTCTGCTTCTTATGTATGTAGCTAAGTGCCAAACACCCAGAAAAAATAGTTCACTTACATCAAATTTGATCCTCCCATGTGCTGAGCACTTATTGGCTTACAGGCATTTTTCCAATATCACCAAAAGAGATTAATGTAGGGATGATATTCTGAGCAACTGTCTCAGTTTGAGAAGAAAAACCAAATTGTTTACCCAGAAACGGGGAAGGAGAATTCCTCCACAATGATCACACTACCCTTTATTAAATTTA
>JAOXXN010000446.1:113459895-113473158 GCA_026770055.1 Myrmophylax atrothorax | reverse complement strand
CAAAAGGAAATATGTACAAGATGTTCATTACAGCATCCTTTACATTCACACCACACTCCAGTATAGAGATCTGGCAGCACATGGCATTAAAATCAAAGGGCAGAACATCAGCCCTGGGATATACAGCCAGGCATCAGACATGACAGTATCACCACAAACAAAACACAAAACAAACCCAAAGGCTCTATACTCAAACATGAAATGCCCAAAACAGACTAGCCAATAATTTTGAAAGGATCCGATGTATTCCCACAACCACAAGCAGCAAGTCCAAGGCAGTTTGGATGTGCAGCTTGCCCAAACCATTATGACTGGTACTTGGAAGTCTGTGCAAAAGTGATGTTTTTAGCTCCTTGACCCCAATATTTTTACAGAGCTTTATAACCTAAGTGACAACCTTTAGCACATAAACAAAATATTCAGGACTATTGTGCAGTTTGCTTGAAGTTAAATGATCCCGAGTGTAAATCTGGATCTACATGAAAGATAAAAGGTTGACTTTTGAGAAAGGAATTTCACTTGCAAAGCAAAGTTGGGCTTGGCTGGGCTCACCTGGGGAATAATGGAGTTTAACATTTCCCAACACAGGCAAGGTTACACAGGCAATGCATCTCTGCAACGGTCATTCCAGAAGCCAGTTTCAGCTGAGGGAGGTTAACACCTTTGGAGACCTGGACACACCCACAGGTCTATATTTAGTCATACATTATAACTAGTGTGACTATGGCTGGGATTGAAAAGTATTTCCTACTTCACTCCCCGTTTCACATACTTTAAACTTTCTGAAACATTTGCCCTTGGGCTGAAATTTCCTCTGCTTTAATCTCTGCCTTAAGTTCACTGCCTTTGGAAAGGACCAACAAAATTCCTGAAGCCATTTTGAAGTTTAGCAATAATGAAAGCAACACCATTTTCCTTCCTATGCCAGAGAAAATGATTCTGATATATGCATATTTTATTAGGGAATTTAGCCATGAATTGAACCATTTTACTCAAAACCATCCTTACCTTCAACCTCAGCTTAAAGGCAACTCTTTTGGAAATCAGAGGAAGGAGTTTGATTCATCTCATTCCATAACATGATAACACTTTGTTCTCATTTTGATACATTACTAGATAATAAAGGCTAACCTCTGAAATGCTTTTATGCAGAGAAAAACTATTTTACAGTAATCCCATCATTCTGAGTGATACCAGCTACCTTTAAGATCTATACATCTGAACTTGTGATACTGATAGACAGATCTCTACATGCCAAGACTTGTGAAGAGAAACAGCAAGATGTTTTTTATAAAACTTGCATGTGTATGTGCCCTTGCAATAGAGTTTAGATGTATGTGGCAGACATTTTATGGGGCTGGAGATAACGCAAAGGGTTTGGATGACACTTCTGGGTGCTTCATACCACTTTGGCAGTATCCAATTTTTATTTATTTATTAAAATAAGATTATTTGGCTCAGAACTACAGATGTTGTAGCCTCTTGATGTGGGATTAAAATCACAGCACCCATTTTGCTGGATCTGTCTTGCTATAGCCCAATGTCAAGAGGTAACATAAACCCGCGGTCCCTTCTGGAGCCCTTTTGGGAAAAATGTTTACTGCATCCAAATTTTCTGTGTGTTCTCTTAAAATTTACTGTCTACCAGCCTGTGCTTTGATTTTTCCTGCTGTGGGCTGAGTCTCTGCCATGGCTGAAGGTCATCAGCCTCTTACTGTGCCCGCTGTGTGTGCGGGTGGTCAAAGGACCACCTTTTAGACATGAGAAATCACTGAGCTTGGCACAAATCACACAGTTCAGCTTCCCAGACTGGATTCCATGCTCTGAAAAGCTGATCTAACCTTATCTGGCCAACCTAGGTCTCACAGAAACTTCTTGCTCCTTGCTATCATATGACAAGATTTTGCCCCCTCTTCTCTGATGTTGTTGAAGGTGGAATGACAGATTGTTGCAATCCAGAACCAGAGGCTATGCAGGCTGGGCCAAAGTGAAAGCAGAAACAAGACCTTTATCTTGTTCAGGCCACTCTTAGCACTTGCTCCCACTTGAGAGGTGTGATGATTTTGGTGCTTAGTCCTCTACTTCCCAGTCCTACCCTGATGCAGTGCATGGCACCCTTGCCCATGGCAGGGGAGCTGAAACCAGATCTTTAAGTTCCCTTCTAACCCCAATCATTCTATGATTCTACTCCACCTAAGGACCTCATGAAGAACCTTCTCACAGCTTCTCAGGTACCCTCTGTATAGGAACTCTACCTTGAAAATGTTGCTCCTTCAAGTTATCAAAGCATATTGGATTGTGATTTAACACCCTCTCTGGGAATGTACTATTATTTAATAAATGAAGGCAGGGTTTGTTTCAACAATCTGAAAGGAGGCACAGTGAAGCAGAAAAGATGAGCAGTGTCCACTGCTGTCAGTCACCTAAAAGCAAGACCATGGTTTGCCCTTTGTTTGATGAAAGGAGCAAAAACTAACAAATTCAAAAGGCAATGTGGCACAAGAGGCCTTGGTTAAGAAACTCCTCAAGTTTCATGAAAAATCACCCGTTTCTACTCTCTTTTTTTGGTCTCATTTCTTTCCTTGTAGTGGTAGCCCAAGGCACTGTTATTGTGAAGAATCACAAAGGACCACTCCAAGAAGAGGACAGCAAAACTCCTGTCCTCACAGAAGGTCCCATGAAATGAAACAGTTCACCGAAGAGTTCACAGAACAAGATATACCATGATTTAGGACTAGATGAAATGGTTTTAAACTGAGAGTAGGTTTAGACTGGATATTAGGAAGAAATTATTCACTCTGAAGGTGGTGAGGCCCTCACCCAAGTTGTCCAGAGAAACTGTGACTGCCCCATCCCTGGAAGTGTCCAAGGACAGGTTGGATGGCACTTGGAGCAACCTGGGATAGTGGAAGGTGTCCCTGCCCATGGCAGGGGGTTGGGACAAGATGATCTCTAAGGTCCCTTTCAACCCAAGCTATTCTGTGATTCTATGATTTACAGAAACAGGTCCCAGACAAAACTGAAGATGTGTGAGTGCTCCTCAATGACATAACATATTAGATTAAACTAAGACTTCTGAATGGGCAGCTCAGCTAGAAATGTTTTCCAGTTAACAATTTACACCAGTGCATAATTTCGCAGCTGGAGCACGATGGGAAAGAATAACTTTGGCAAGAGAAAGAAAATAGCTGTGATTTTTGAGTGGGCTGATGCTTAATTTTTATTTGGGATAAAATTTGGAAAGTCTGGGGTAAAACATCTGCAGTGGGCACCCAAGACACAAAAGTTTATTGGGCCAAATCCTCCACCGGTTTAAGTCTGCAGTTGTGCTTACACTGAAGCCCAATGTCAAACTGCAGGTCTGTTGTATCACTTAGGGATGTTAAATCCTGAATTATAGGCCCTGTGTAAGCGAGTTACAGAACAGCATTTATAAAACTTGGAGTCTCCCTTTCCTGGTGTCCTCTTGTATGTGTGTGGGCAAGTGCTTTAATTACAGTGCATAAAGTGGAATGGGAGACAGAGACATCCAAATCAAAGAGCAAGCCCTGGCTGAAGTTCATTAGCAAACATAAATGCAAATAGGCACATCTTGTTTGGGACATGCCATGGTCCTTTCCGCCTTTGGTGATTTTACTCTATTCTCTGACATTTGCATAAATGTAAATGGAACCATATGACTTGAGCAGGTTTATGATAGGGGAATCATATGCAAAACTTCTTGCCATTAAACAATTCTCTTCATGCAGCTTTACAATGTTACTGTGAAAGTCAGGGCGGGTTGGATCTCAGACAGTGAGAGCCTTTATTTAAGAACAGTGGAGGGAGCCCTGCCCTTTAAATAAGAGACATTCTTGGATCAGACACTGGCTGGCAGGATGGAAAAAAGGATGTAGCATTAACTTTCATTCCATTCCAAATAACCTGGAACCCATAAACCACCAAGATTCTCTAATTTTAAATCTGCTCCTTTTCTCCCTGTGTCTTCTTTCCATTTTATTTGGGGAATGTTAACTTTGAAATTTCATTAGCCTGACATAATACCAAACAAGTCACCCCGGACAGATTCAGAGCTCTTTGTACATAAAAACATCTACATTAAACTCCTGTGATTAAAAGGTTACTCCTCTAATTTTTCCCAGCCTGCATAGACAAACCGCATGCAAAGAAGTGTCAGCTTATTTAGAGATTAAAATAATAATTAGAGAGGCAAAGTAGAACCAACATTGTTTAAAAAAGAAAATCCATCTGTTGTTTAGAATTAGTTGCTTCTGTTTAAGTTTAAATAAATTTGTGTGGATTATTAAAAGTGCATCCATGTTACAAAAGAAATATAATGGATAATTCTCTCTCCAATTTAAAACAATAGCACTGAAGGCTCTAATTCCACACACCCATCTTTAATCAGTAGCCAAAGCACAGCTGTCTGATATTACTCAAAGGATGGGGGGACGTTTTATGTATGTAATGTCTAGAGCATGGTCAGTGATGAGTAACACATCCCAAATACGTATCCATGGACACCCAGGGGCAGTACATTACGAACTTGTATGGTGTTCTGGGTGATCTGCCCTGCTGTATCCGTGAAATCCCATGGATTTCATTCATGATGAGGCCAGACCAATGTGTTGAGAGATACAGAATCCATTTATCCATACAGCATTGGTCCCTCTGGAAGCACAACCACATTGAAGCTTACACCAGCTCCTGACAAACTGCAGTGAGGTGTAAGGAACACCATCAACACCATTTCTCAGGTCTGTTCCCAGAGTCCTCAGCCTGAGACACCAGGGACAGCAGCAGCTTCCATGCCATGAGTACGTGCCCTCCAGGAAGGGGGCAGAGATCCCCACTGCTCTTCATGGAGGTGCCCACAAATATCACACACTGATAAAAGCACTTCTCCAGTAAACCACCCATCAACAGCCTGGAACAAAATGCTTTCCAGCAGAGTCAGCTCTGGGCTTTGGTTTACCTTCTATCTGCCAAAGGCGTAAACTTTTTCAATAGTCACATAAAACTGGGCTGCTGTGTCCAGGAATAAGATATCCAGGATACATCATCCAAGTCTGTTAAGGAACATAGTCTAGATCTCAACTATCCAACTATTTTATTATTGTTCTCTGCCTCTGGGATAAATGACATTCCCAAGGCTGATGGAAATGTAGCATCAATGGAAAACAAACACCAAATGTATTTCTCAGACACCTCATGCAGTACCACCAGTGGATGGAGAACAAAATGTAGGACTTGTACTGCTGCCCTTCAGATCATTTGGCCAAATTTGCAATGCTGCAGTTAACCAGCAAATACTGTTCTTGGGGCTGGAGTGGTGTTGTAAGAAAGAAAAACGAGGCAAAAGTATCATGGCTTTTGTTGCAGTAAGAACTGGGGTGTGGGAGTGGGGCACCAATGTCTGCCAAGAGAAAAAAAGAACTAAATTGGTGGGGAGGGAGGGATCATTTTAAGTTTCTCAGAGGGTACTGTAAACAGTGGAGAAAGAAGGAAAAGATGGAACTATAAAACAATACTTGGCAGCCAGCTTTGCAAAACAAACATATTTTCACGAAGTTCTTCCCATCACTGCCACCAGCTTTAACAGTCTTTATTTGTCTGAGAAAAGGCGATGCTGCTTCGCACACTGACAGAAATTCCTACTCCAACTGCACGCTGCTCTCGCTTCACAGTTAGGGAGAGGAATTCCTTCCCCCAGGCTGCAAAACCTGTAGCTGGGCTCCATCACCACCCTTCCATGGACAGAGTCAGCTGCTTCTCCTGTGGAGCAAGCTGAAATCCAGCAAGCTGCTGTGGCCATGGATCTAATGGCCACAATTGTCTGTCCGTGACAATGTATAGGCAAAGCACACAGTGGGTCTCCATGAGGCACCAGACCTTCATGGATATGACCTGATGGACCCCAGCAGAACTGGGAAACTTAATATCCCCACCACAATGGAAATGCAGTGGTTCCTGAGTGTCCATGATCTCCTCATGAGCACAGAAATTAGTTCACTTATAATTTTATCATCTCAAGTCAAACTGGTCAAAACACCTTGAGTTGCTCAGGGTCAACTTCTCCTCGTCTGTGTCTCAACTCGCTGTACAGCAGCAATAACGTACTCAGGCAACTTTATTATATCTGAAAATAAAATTAAAACTAGAAGCCTTGAGACTTTAGGTATGGTTGGATACTGAAAGCTCTGGTTTATGACTCAGGGTACTGCACAATCACAGCAATCCCACGTGAAAATACACCACTAACAATAAAAATTCCTTCCACCTGAGAGTAATTCAGCACGAAACAACCTGGATGGCTCCCTGTCTCCAAGGATGGCTTCTCTCGACATTTTTAAGATTTTCTTCTACTGCTGTAGAAGCTCAGAGTTTTTTCTGTAGGAAGTGACAGAAGAGGTTAAATTCCCCATCTGTGCCACTACTGCTCATGAGCTCAGCATAGGAGCTAAAAGGCAAATTTATTTGGAAACAATATGGTGTGGTACATTCGTCTGAGTGCAAGGGCAGGAGCCAGGGCTGGGCTCTGCTCCCAGCTCTGACACTTACTTGCTGTGTGGCCTCAGACAAACCACTTAGTGCCTCTGTGCTTCAATTTCCCCTG
Source organism: Myrmophylax atrothorax (assembly GCA_026770055.1). Taxonomy (NCBI): domain Eukaryota; kingdom Metazoa; phylum Chordata; class Aves; order Passeriformes; family Thamnophilidae; genus Myrmophylax; species Myrmophylax atrothorax. The sequence continues at coordinate 113,466,542 of JAOXXN010000446.1, read as the reverse complement.
CCTTTGAAACAGAAATACTATCACTCACTGAAAATGGGGGTTTTTTTGAGGATTGCTTGATTACAGAGCTAATACACAGCATTTTGAATACACTGTATAATACACCAGAATTATTATTTTCATTGCATTTTATCTTCCTTTGTAATGACTAAAATACCAGATGTTTGATGCTGAAATAGGCACCTATTGGGTGAGGGTATTATTTTGAAATTAAATTATTTGGGCAAAACAAGACAGTTCACCTACATTCTTCCCTTAGAAATTGTAATGAAAAGCAGCATGTAATGACATTTTGCAACATACTTCTCGTCCTCCACCCTCTGAAAGCATCCTGTGAACGCTCTCTGCAAAGGGCACAGCATCTCAGCTCTCGCCTTGATTGAAGGAAGAATTTCACTGGGGAAATGAGAACCCAACCAGCACCTCAGGTCTGTAAACAGAGGAATTTTCTCAAGCTTTGCTGGTGGCAGCACTGGGATGAAGCCACTTCTGGCCCTGCTCTGTACTGACTGATGTGCTCTGTCTGCAGCGGGGCCGGTGCTCCAGAGCGGTGGGAGGTAAGAGGAATTAAGGTAATGCATCAGTGGTTGCCAGTGGAGGAGATGGGAAGAGAGAAAAAAAAAAAGGCAAAAAAAAAAGGCAAAAGAAATATACTGTTTCAATCAAAGTCTGAAAGTTGTAGAAGTGGTTTTGGTCTCAATATAGAAAAAATATTTATCCAAGAAACTCCTACTCGGGTGCGAACATCCTACTTCTAGTGGGATTTTGTTTGGCAAAGTGCTGTGAAAGAGTGGAAGCTAATACAGAACATGTCTATAAACAAATATATTTATTTAGTACAGATTGACACATTCACTAGAGTATTTCAGTGATTACACGTGTAAAACTATTTCCTATAGTGGTTTCCTTTTGTGATTCTGCTAATTTATTCAATCCACCCCATTTTCATGCATTGAATGCTATGAGCCATTTCAGCCACTCAGACTGAAATGCACATTTGGAGACTACTTGCCTGTTTTTTCATTTCATCATCTACACATAATTATTTGGTGATATTAGGAATTTGAACTCAAATGGAAGCCAACCAACATTTTAATAGCTTAAAAATCATACAAAATGAAGTCTGCCCTGAGGTTAATGAATAAGAGCCAAATCTTGAGGCTCTCACTCAGTTTTTACTCACTCCTTATTCAGGCAAAAGTTGAATCAATTGTAGTTGGACTGATTAAAACCAGAAGAACACATATTTGGACCTTTCTCTCAGGTAAAACTGAATAAATTACCTGGGATTAGGCTGCAGAATGGCATCCAATCGATCTTTCACATGTATTTCTGCAGCGCGCTGGAGAAAAAATCCAAGTGCTGAGGCAGTTTAACCAGTTAAACCAATATTTTAGCAGCAGAATTTATTATTATACACTACTAGGTTTTATGACATTTATATTAGAAATAGCCCTGAATCAAAACACGTTTCCTGGTCTCTCCTGAACTTCTGAAAATCAGAATCAAATCCAAATTTAAAAAATGGCCCACTAAGTATGAAAGCCAGTAATACTTACCCTTCATAACAAAGCTCCATCCCTAATTTGAACTTTAATCTAGGCATATATCAATACAGGTATTTGATTTTTGATGATGGGAAGCATTTATAATTTAGGCAATTAAAGATTATTCTTTAATTACATGCAGGATGTCCTACTCTTTATGCAAAGAACAAATTGTGCCTGTAACAAAAATATAAAGCAGTTGTTTCCTTTGAACAGTTAACACTTCACTAGTAATTGGTGATAATCTCAGAAGGATGCTTCTCCTTAAGTCACAATTAATTTAAGTATTGGGCCAACCATTGCAAACTAATGACACACTTATCCCAGTCAAGCCAGATCTAAGCAGGAGGATGTGGGAAAGAAAGGAGTATGAATGACAGATTTCTTCAGTATATGTAAAGCAAGTAAGAGAAGGAAAATATGGATAACTAGAATGAACTGGTCAACGTGTAGATGTGGCACTTGGGGCCATGGTTTAGTGGTGGGCTTGGAAGTGCTGGGTTAATGGTTGGACTCAATGATCTTAGAGGGCTTTCCCAACCTGAATGATTCTGTGATTTGTGAAAAATGCCAGATCCTGACTGGGTCTGGTGGCAGTGGCCCTGCTCACTATCTCCTGACAGCCTGCAATTAGATTTCAATGCTGAAACATGCCGAGCATACAAAGAGCTTGACTTGGGGGTGGCTTCAATTTGCAAAGGAGCAAGTGGAGACATGTGAAGAGGACAATCTCCTCCTGACTCCTACTCACACTGCAGGGACTGTCCTGCTGCCCCAGGACCTGGGTCTGTCCCCACCAGCTCCAACCTTCAGGACAGAAAAACTCCCTCACATATTTAGACAGGGTCTGATGAGCACTAACCATGCTAGGGGCACATTTGGCCAGCGTGCAAAGACTGCTCAAAGCTTCACAGGCTCCTGCATCAGGCAGCCTGCACAGAAAAGAGCCCTTGCTGCAGTTTCAAAGAACTGCTGGCAAGTTATGAGCTCCAAGGATGTACCAAGAAACTTGGGATCCCAAGGAAGGGCAGACTTATATTTTTTAAATGTATTATATCCACATTCATTTGTTGGAAAAGTTGGTTCATGAGATGAGATGGGCTTCTAGTCTCCCTAATGTGAAGCTCAAGTTATGTATAATTTTTCTAAATGTCTTTCTGTTCACCTGTCTGTTACCTTGACAACATCTTGTCCAAAAGGGTCATTCAAGAGACACCGGATGGTTGCTGAGAATAGTAGAATTCCAAAATGTTCTTCCTCGAACTGACTAAAAAATTCATTTTCATAGTTTCTGATTGATTAGTTGAGGGAGGCAGGGGATGAGCAAATAATATTTACTTTGCCAAGAAAATGAAAGCCCATGTCAGACTCTGAACTTCCATGCTATAATCCCCCTCCACAGACCCACGTGTCACTTGCTATGGCACATGTTACTTAAATGAAACTTATTCTGAAATGCAAGGACAGGCCAATGCCTTCAACAGCACCTCAGTGGTCTGACCCTTCACATCAAACTCTCTTCTTTACCACATCTCATTTTTTTGTTTTTGTATGCAATTTAACAGCAGACACACATTTATATGCACATCTATAAAAGTGATACTTGTCTGAAAACAAACCATCCAGGCCATGAGATTCTTCTGGCTGGTTGCCACTGTTCAGTCCCTAAATGTGGGTTTGGGACTGGGGAGATGGATTACCCGCCTGTAACCCCACCGATGGCTTTTCATGATATCGGAGCCCATATTTTTTTAATAACATTGAGGAATATTTAAATCCTGTATGGAAGTTTTTTCATAGGCGCTTCTTTGATGTTGGAACATTTTGATTTGTGTGCATGCTGACACCAGAACATCTCGATTATTGCATGTTCATTTATCAGAGTACGGGGTCCATCCCCTTTGGATGCACAATTATCACATCAATAGATAACATGGGCTAATTATGGTGACAGCAACACTCCCACATCCGGTGGCTGGAAACGCAAGAACAGGAAATAATTTCAGTAAAGGAAGAGTTAGTTAGGTCTCACTAAATGTTATTGTTACTAAAACAATAAAAGAGTTACATTTAAAAAAGAAGAAAGGTGGTAGGGGGGTAACTGAGCCCCAAACCTAGAACACATTGCAGTTCCTGGACTGAAGGCTAATGGGACCCAGTGGATCTGGGCTTCAGCAAAGAAAGAGCATGTTGTCTCCATCACATTATTTATTGTAATGGTGTAACTCCCTTCTCCTTTGTTTCTCTCTTCCTCCCAGCAGAATGGCTGTTGGTAAGATAGGAATGTGAAATCCAGGTTTTTGTCTCTCCAGTAGCTCTGAATTCTCTGGTCTTTGTGGACTGAAATCAGACCCTCAACGTTGCTTATGTGCATTTTGTTTGGGGTAATTGACATTAATTTTTAGGTTGCATCATTGACATCAATCGGCGCAGCTCTCAGAGGACTAGAGTTAAGGGGCCACAATAAAAGGGCATGATATTGTTTCTTTTGTTTTATTTTTGGAGCACTTTGCCTAGTCTATACTTTTCCAGTAGATGTTGCATTCTTTTTGGGTGAGACAGTTTAAAATATTACTGCCTGTCTCGTTTAAAAGAATACTTTGGTATTACGGTAAATGCCTGGCTCCAGAGGCTGGGGCGGTCAACCCTGGCAAAAAATTCAAGTGATACCTTTTGTCTGTGTAACACTTTGAAGAAACTATGAAATGGCAACAAGTTTCGTTAGGGAGAGCTATGCTGCCTGGTACAGATGGTTTCCATATGGTATGTGGAAGGTTGGTCCCTTCCCCCTGCACTCCTCAGTGTTCTCACATCGTAGCAGGCATCCACAAAGACCCCACGGCTGTAAGTGATACTGCACAGAAGCCTCCAGCAGCACATCCTGCCCATGAAGAAGCTGATTTTCATTGTCAGGGCAGGAATACACACCATTGCAGCCCATTTATGGTGAGGATTTTGACTCTTCAGCCTCCCCTTTTACCAGTGTACAGCACAAATACCCTGAGGCAAGAGGTCAAGAGAAACCAGACTGAGATTCAGATGCTAAAATGATGAAAGGGAGAAGATAAATTAAATCTGTAGAGATTACTGCAGATTATCATGCTGCATCACATGGTGGGCTGACACCTTCTCCCTCAAAACTTCATGGGTGGGAAGGAAAATTCTAACACAAGATCATGATTTTTAGGGAGGAAGAATCTGAGGCACCTCAGCAGGGCTAAGACCTGTTTTTTAGACACTGGGACATAGTCATGCACCCAGGTACATTCACAGGCATGTCTTGGTAACAAACAGCCTTTGGGTAGAAAATTGACCTGTTGCCCCTTCAGGTTCCTACCAATGGATAATAATAGCCATAATTAAAATGGATTTAGAAGCTCAGTCAGACTTCTAGGAGAGCAGAGTTGTGTTTCCAAATGTTCAGCATTTGTCAGGGAATCTCCAGAAGATCTTTGAGCTCTAAACCACCATGTTTAGAGTCCAGTTCAAATCAGTTCATCATCCAAGGTGTACTCAGGGTATTTTCTCCTTTCATAAATCCCATTATTTTTTGGATGCCAGAGCTATTTTAACACTCAAGTCTTGAATGCAGGTGTGACTTTCTAAGAATTTAATGTATAATTGAGGCATTTCCTCATCTCAACTATTCCTTTCTCAAAACACGTGATTACCTTCTCTCAAAAGCAGCAAACTTCAAAATAAAAAAGAACTCAAACATACATGGAGTCTGTGATTAAAAAAATTAAATCTAATCCTTTTTGTCTATTTCCCTGTGCTTTTGATATTAGACAAGGTATGGAAAAACATCTGTGTTAGTCTATATTTAATTTATAGCTGGACCATTCTTTCTTCATGCTAGCCAATATTACTAATATACAGACATAATAGTGAGTATATTCAGCCATTAGTTATTATATACTATTGCAAAACAGTAATATAATATTTAAGATTTATACAAAATATACTCTAATGATGAGATTTTGAAAGCCAGCTACTGATCTTTTTTTATTTCACTTGTGGTCATTTCACCAGGAGCTACGTGGCTAAAATGTTGTGTAGACTCAGAAACAAACCTTAAATAATATCTACTTAAACTTTTTTCTTTGCATTTTCATTATTACTTCTTTCTCTGCTTTCTAAAAGGTGCAACCACTATTTACTCATTTCTTAGAAAATACAAGACACTCCCCAACAAACTGACATATTTTCATTTTCTTCTCTCAGCTTATTTTCCTGCTCACCTTTTTCTGCTCCTCATAACAGCATTTCTTCCTAGTTTTTTTCCTTGAATAGTTTTCTTTAAGCAAACTGAATAATTAAAACAACATGCTTCATTTGTATTTCATATCCAAGATTGGACTTAAGTTTCCGGGAAGTACTAAAGCTCACTCAGGGTTCTGAGGGCTCTATTGTGCCCTGGGTTTTGCCAAAACTCTTCTTCTGTCCTACAACTATCATAACCAGTAAATCCAGTTTTCTACAGTTTCTACAACAACTGCATATATAGTTACAGACCCCAAAGGGAGGTAGGAGAGGGTATATTAAGTTTTGGATGGAATTACATCAAGACACAGAAGCCCTTTGCTTCTTTACAGAGAGATGATGTCAGTGAGAGACAAGGACCTGCAGAAATAAGGTTGGAAAGCAAAACATCAGAGACAGATACACTGGGCAAAAGTGAGTGAAAATGATGATTTATGCAAAGATAAGAGTGTGGGCTGGGAAGCAAGGGGTGGATAAGCTGAAATGAAGGGCGAAGACAGGGATAAATAGAAGGAAAAATTTAAGTTACACATAATAGAGTTGGTAATAAAGAAATAGAAAAAAATGCTGTTATGAGGAGCAGAAAAAGGTGACCAGGAGAGTATGCTGAGAGAAGAAAATGAAAATATATCCGGTTACTGGAGAATATCTTGTGTTTTCTAAGAAATGAGTCAATGATGGTGCACATTTTAAAAATCTGAGAATGAAGTAATAATGAAAAAGCAAAGAAGAAAGTTTTAAGTAGGTATTATTTAAGGTTTATTTCTGAGTCTACATAACATTTTAGCCAGTGACTATTCAGTTTGGTTAAAGAAAAAAAAAGCGAGAGGGAGAGGC
>JAOXXN010000446.1:113419789-113459795 GCA_026770055.1 Myrmophylax atrothorax | reverse complement strand
ATTCAGTTTGGTTAAAGAAAAAAAAAAGCGAGAGGGAGAGGCAAAAAAAAAGACCAGTCACCACCTTCATGTCAAAGAGAAGCTGGTGCCACACCCATTGAAGAAATGCCTCAAAACCACCTCACCTTTATGGGAACATTGCCCTTGTGAAGGGCTGGGACTTCTGACCCAGAAATTGTGGCCCTGAGGTTTGCCCTGAGACTGATGAACTCACGAGCCATCATTCCTAGCAAACTTCTAGTTATCCTTGATAAATTGGGGTCACTTAACTGCTATGGATTTCCTCCCTTGGTCTTTACCTGGCCATGAGTCAACTGGAAATGCATGAATGAGTCTCCCAGAGCTCTTTGCAAATGCAGATATTGTGCAGCAGAGGGTGTTTTGGGGTCATATTTATTCCTCGAGGAGTGCTGTTGATGGGGTGAATCACTGATACTGTCTCTCTGCAGGGTGATGAAATCCATCCACCCTCAAGGAAACAACACGATTTTGCTGTGCCCCATGTAGTATTTCTGACAGGTGTTACAGCGATCAAAACAGGGGACATCAAAATAGAATAAATAAGTAAATAGACACAATAAAACTCATGGTCCTCCTTATCTGGAAGAGGATATGGCAAAGACAGCTGCTGATTCAGCTTTGGCTTTTGAAAGGACTAGCCAGATTGCCAAGTGGGGTGGCATTTGTGTCTTGTGGGCAAATTTTATCAGGCACCAGGTGGAGTCAACCAACTACTTACTCACAGCCCACTTGCCCAGTCTGAACAGGGAACAACTTTCAGCCCTTGACAGATTGGACTTGAACAGGCACCAGAAGTGAAAGCATCTACTGTCAATTGTCCATCCAAGCCCTGAGACTTCCAATTTCTTGTAGCCTGTTCAAAAAAGGTTTGTCAAGAAACAGCCTCTCTAAACAAATAATATCAAAATTCCTTATACTATGCCACATATTGATGTCCCATTCCAAAAAGAGCCACATAATAAGTTTCTAACAAGGACACTGATAATTAAGGCACTCTAGATTTTCTAGGTCAAAGAGGTGAAAGGCAAAGTCAAAATAATTGAAATAATATACTATAAATCATGAGTGTTTACTTACAAATGTATATATATATGTGTGTGTGTGTGTGTATAAAAGAGGTATGAAGAGACCTGCTGCTCCACTAACCAAAATTCAGCCAACTATTTTGAATTACCACCTTCTCCATGACAGCAAAATTTAAGGCACCAAAGTTGGCATTTGGAAATACCCAAACAGGTCAAACCCAAACAGAACTTAGCAGAAACCAGATCCTTCTTTCTTTTCCCACTTCTTCCTCCAAAATGTGTAAGACAGACATGGCAAAGAATTACACTGGTAATGCATGCTGGTTCTTTTTTATTCATTTAAATGCCAACAGCAGGTACCTCTTTTCACATATATACTTGCTGAAGGAACCCAGGGATCTAAACTGAGAAGTGCAGAAGTTCTGAATGTATTTTGCAATGAGGAAACTTTTTAGAATTGCCACCTGTTATCTCCTACTTCTTAGAAACATTAAGATCTGAATCTTCTGAAAAGAACCTCGTCTCATTTCAGTATATTTTAAGACATGCTTTTTCACAGTGCTGCAATTTCATATTAGTACCAAGGAAAATACTTTTTTGCTGCTGTTTTCCTCTTCAGGAGATATTCCTTATTTATCTGCTTCTCAACTGTATTAAAACCCTTACTTATGGTGAAGACTAGGGGAGTTTATAATTTTTTTCCAAGGAAATGCCTTGACAAGAACACAGAAATATCTCCTATTTCCTAGTTTTCTGATTTTTATCTGTAATGATGATTTTGCAGTGGTTGAGTGAAACTTCAATCCTAGAATCCTAGAATGGTTTGGGTTGGAAGGGATCTTCAAAAACATTACTTTCCAACCCCCCTGCCATGGGCAGGGATTTCTTCCACTAGACCAAGTTGCTGTTGAATTAAAGATTAAAAGAAAGAATGAAGAGTCAGACTGAGGACATAGAAGGGGTGCAGAGGAGCTGAAATCTGCCTTCTGACCCAGGGTGTGGACCAGCCCAGTGCAAGTGAAACAGTGAGGAGAGCAGGAAGCGGCTCAGAGCGGCAGTGGATGCTCCTGTGCCACCAAGACTCGGAGCAGTCTCTGTTGGTGGGCTCCACAGCCCCCCACATCTAATCCTGCCCCACCCCACACTTCCTGGCAAGAAAAAAAAAGCAAACAGTTGGGGATGGCTGTGGTACCCCTTGCCTTCCTCTCGGGTGAATCCCGAGGAGGAAGGGATCAGGGGGAATTAGCGGTGCCTGCACACGCTCTGTGTGTTTATGATGGGCCATCTGGAAGCAGATAAGGGCTCTGCTAACGGAGGCGTCACTACAGAGGCTCTGCCGCCTCTATTGAAACCAGCCACGCTGTGTGCTGGCTCCTGAGCCACGTTTGCTCTCATTTCCTCCCTGCCACTTCAGCCCTAAAGCTGTCAATAACCCGTTAACCTTCCTGGCACTGGAGCTCTCAAACAAAGTCCTGTTTCAGCTCTGATTTTGAAACTCAGTTGTGATAAGCAGTACCAAAGGCTACATTTACAATACTCAGTTGGCCTCATCTAAATCTGCTGTGGGTGGTGGGGACTTGTTTTTTTTTTTCCTTATACACATCACAAAGCAGGATACAACAATGTGATATCCCAGAATCAATTTCTAATTTGATGACAAAATAAAAAATGTTCTTTACTGGTAACTTACAGCTCAAACCTGCAGATTTCAAAGGCCAGAAGTGTCCTGTAATCAGGGGAATTGCTCACATTCAGTTCATACAGTTTAAAGTCAGAAGGGAAAATTAGATCATCTATTCTGACCTCCTGTATACCACAGACCACAGGATTTCAGCCAGTTGCCCTTATTTTGGGCCAGTAACCAGTTTAACAAAAGCATATTTTCCAGAAATGCATCTGACCTCCGCTTGGAGTCATCAAGAACTAGACAATGCAGAACTTCACTTGGTACTTTGTTCCACTCTTAATTGCCTTGTGCCTGATTTCTAAGTTGAATTTCTCTGGCATTACTTTTCTACATAAATACAAGTTACAAGAACAGCAATTACAACTGTCTCCACAATAATGGTGCCATTAATGTGAAAACAACATATCCAAATGGGATGTTAAGAAGTTTCTTGGCCACATGCATAGAAATATTTAAGTACCAGCTGATCCAGCTAAGCTCATTATTGCATTTACTGAGATGTCTGAGTCAGGTACAAAAAGATACTTCTATGGAAGCATTTTAGTTTGGATCAGGGGTGGGGTTTGAAACAAATCTCCCATTCATCCCTAATTACTGCACATCATTTTATACCATGGCATGATTTCAGAGCACACTAACTGGGCTCTTTTTGGATAACACCAAACAAAAGATGCACTCCAGCCATGAACAGGCATTTGGTCACCGGGACCAGACTTGGCCTAGTGCTGGAGAGAGAGTAAACCCCTCTGAAACACTCCTTGTGTGCATGTCTGGTCAGCACGAAACATTTGTCTTCTACAAATCTGCTCCTATTTGTACTGCTTGCAAAAGCATTGAATCATTGAATGGTTTGGACTAGAAGGGACCTTAAAGATCATCTGTTTCCAACTCCTCTGCCATGGGCAGGGACACCTTCTTCTAGACCAGGTTACTGAGTCACAGCCTAATTCCTCAAATTCCTAAAGCAGTCCCAGACTAGTTCCTCCCCAGCTTTAAGGAACGTTGTGCCAGCAGCAGTAGAGAACAGAAGATCAAGATTTAGCAAGTAATTTCAGAAGAACAGTCACAGGAGGAATTAATGTAGTTGAACAACAGCTGAGGATTATTCCATAATCTGAAGAACAAGAGCAGTGATCAGAAGGTACTGCAGTCAAGAGAGTTCCTTTTTTTCATTGGTATCATTACATCTGGGAAATAATCAATATCATAGACTAATTCACCTGCCTCATATTGAAAAGATCAGTTCAGAAACAAAGGGGTTCTAGATAAGGGGAGACAGTGGCACAGAAGAAGGGCAACAAATCTGACTTAATAAATAACAGATTTCACAATTCAGAAATGGCTGTTGCACAACATTTTGGAGGGAATTTGGATAGTTGATATAACCCTTTATTTCCAGTCAATGACCTTCAATAGACAGTGAAGGGGAAGAAGAATAGGACTATATCTTCAGAACCTGCACCCATGTACCCAGCCCAGAGATACAGGCCAATTAAGCATTTTATGCTAAAGGAGGCTTAAAATGACACATGTAATTCCACACAAGGCCACTTAAGGAAGTTGGGTTTTTTGTGGCTGCCAGACCAGCAGTGCCATTCTCAGCAATAAGTGTTTCTCTGTGGGGTAGTGACTACCAAGAAATGAGAAAAAAGCAGCAAGAAGATGGTCAGACCAATGGTCACTTCAGAATATCTTTTATTTCTGCTGAGGAAACTTCCTGGAGATTGTAAAGCTCAGGGCATGAGTGATCATGGCAAAGTAACATTTATAATGGAGCTCTTTGGGGAAGTGATTGGGACAGCGAGTAAGTCTTAGTTCACCATGGTTTTCTCAATTTTTCAAATCATAATTCCTGTAGATACTCCTTTTCAGGAGTTGAAAGGCAGAAGAGGTATCAGATTGGCCAGTAGGACCTCTTCTATACCACAATTCCTAATTACCCCATCTTTTCATTACACAGTAGTAGCATATACCTTTCATAAAGGGAAAAATACAATCACTAGAAATTCCAGCTTGCACTTTCAGAAGAGCACAACCCTTTCACACTTTTTTTTTAATTAAAAAAATACAAACCCTCTTTTTGCTTGTAATAGTTTTATCTTTCCAAATGATTGATTTATGTCTTTTATTTTTGGGATTTCTCCTTTCCGGGAGGAGAAATAAAGTACTAAAATATTCCAAAAACAATAAAGTCTTTCTTTCAGGCAGGGACAAGTCCCAACACAAAACACACAAAAGCTTTGCTCTCAGCCTCCCAGCAAAGGTCTGTCAATCCCCAAGACTGAAAGATGCTGCAGAAAAGCAGAGAGTTCATGCTGATCTAATTAAGAACTTTTTTTGGATATCCAAGAAAGGAAATAGGTGCTAATTTAAAATGAGATTTTAGGTTTTGGACTGTTTGTGAAGGCCAAAAGTATCTACAACAACCTTCCAAGATGTAAACTTGGCCTTTGAATTCCGGATACAATCAAAAGAAAAAAGAAATTCCCAAGAAAAGGGGGAACTGAAAAGAATAACAAGGTGATTTTGAAATCCTTGTAAGGTTCTGAGATGCCTCTTCGGTCTTTCACTCTCTGGCTGGTGATGCTGGATATATGCAAACAGTAATCAGTTCCAGGCCTGCAGTAGCAGTGCTCACTCATAATAGAATAAAATTATAGCTTACATAGGAACTCAGAACTGAGCGAAATCTCTGACTGTTTGGCAAAGGAAAGTATCAGGAAAGCAGAGGGGTGGAGAGGGAAAGGTTGCAAGGCATAAGAAAAGAAAATTATACTGTTCAGACTAATTACACAAAATGGAAGAGAAGAGGGGCAGAAGGACAGCACCAGCCAAATGATTACAAAGGAAGCTCAAGAATAAATGGCTATGACACAAGCCAAAGAATTTGACGACAGGTACATTCACAGAACCTGGTGCACAGACTGTGCAGAAATGTCCTGCTGCAGGCAGTTTTCCCCAGCACATCAACACATCCTCTGATGGACTGGCACACAGTCTCCAAAAGGAAATTCAGTGTACTTTGGTTCTCGCTGCAAACCTCACCTTCTTACCCAGCCCCTGCCAACACTGCCCATTCCAGTTGCCATATGGGATCATCTCCTGCATTACAGCTTTCTTTGTCTATGCTGGAATTGAAACCCCAGGCATGATAATGTCAAGAATTAACACACACCAGTACATTTATGCCAGCTCAAACCAGTTACATTTTTCTAACTCTGTGGTGGTTTTGAGTTTTCCTTCTCTCTTTCTCCCTCCTCTGATCAAGGACACACATGGATACCCAAAAGCAGCAAAGTCTTTCTACCAAAATTACCCTCCTTTAGTAATGAGACCACAGAAGGCTGAAACACGGAACACTGTCTGCCACCACCCTGTTCTGGCTGATTGTCTTTTAATGGCTACAATAACACTGTGCAAAGGAACAATATTCCACATCCTCAACTCACTGGTGAAGTGTCTGGAGCACAAGTCTGATGAGGAGCAGCTGAGGGAGCTGGAGTGGCTCAGCCTTGAGAAAAGGAGGCTCAGGGGGGACTTTCTCACTCTCTACAACTCCCTGACAGGAGGGTGGAGCCAGGTGGGGGGCAGGCTCTTCTCCCAGGTGACAAGTGACAGAACAAGAAGAAATGGCCTCAAGTTGCACCAGGGGAGGTTTAGCTTGGACATTAGGAAAAAAAAATTCTTCACAGAAAGGGCTGTCAAGCACTGGAACAGCCTACACTTGGCTGTCGTGCAATCCCCATCCTTGGAAGGATTTAAAAGATGTGTAGATGTGGCACTTGGGGGCATGGCTTAGTGGTGGATTGGCAATGCTGGGGTCAAGGCTGGACCTGATGACTTTCAGAGGCTTTTCCAACCTTTAAGATTCTATGACTCTTGCAGGCAGTACCTGGACAATCCCAAAGGAAAGAGTGCCTTAGCTGAATCTGCTACTTTATGAGTAAAACAGGAAGTTGAGCCCCCTTTTATCATACCTTTCTATTTTTGAAAGGCTGCCCAAACAGCTCCAAGTTGAGTTGAAGCAAAGTTATTGATGTCAAGAAGCCAAGATCTTTCGCCATGCCTTGCTGAATGAGGAAGGAAGAAAACTGTGCCCAGCTGTCCTTGCTTCTCCCAGCTAGCTTGGAGCCAAAGAAGCAGGAAGAGGAGAAAGATGAATAAGGGAAAAGGGATAATGTTTATCTTTTAACAAAATCACAATGTTCTGCTCCTGGCTCAGGCAGCCAAGACTCACTGTTGCATCTTTAAGACAGATAGTCTCTTCTCTGAGGGACGACAGGCTAATTATAGCCCTCCTGCCAGAGGGAACTAACACATGCAAGCCATTATGTAAAATATAATTTTTTTCTTTAAGAATACTTAAGATCATTAGACATGGTTTTTTCAATGCTAGAAAATCAAGCCAAAAATGAAAATAAACAGTTTCAAGTATTTGCAACATAATTCCCTCATGCATTTATGGAAATATAGTAAAAAGCACCCTAAAAATGTGGTTTGACATTTCATGCTGCTCTGTTTTTCTGTTTTTCCAGTTCTCAACATTTGCCCTCTTGTCCTGTATCATTTCAATTCCACTGCACTTTGGGAGAGATGATGATGGCAGGCTTTGTCATTTCTACAGTGCTTTTCAGCTTTGTTTCAACTGGTGGGTGACAGAAAACATCACAAGGACTTGTGTAAATGATAGAAATGCTTTATAAATTCTATTCTGCATAAACCAAATGCAACCTCACTGTATGCAAACATGATAGCATACATACATGTTCACCAAGGTAACTACGCCAATGGCTTTGGTAAATTAAGGTTAAAGAGATGATCTACATAATTTAACATGGAAATATCATCCTTTTCTTTGAGCTCCCCTTCCTCCAGAATAAGGTTTGTTTTACATACTACCATGTTCAAGAGCAATCCTCTCTTTAAGACAAATATGGAAAAAACTCACCAAGTTTGGCTACGATAGTGGTGATCATGTGAAGTGGCTTCATCCCTGTTTTATGCAGGCAGAACTGAACTCCTGCCTATCTAAATAACTGGTATTTTAAAGGTTTTGTCTAATTTTCAGAGCACGGGCCTATTGACAAACCAAACACCATGGTCTAATGGATTAAGCAAGCAACTGCATGCCACAGATTCCTGAGTTTTAATCCAGACTCTCTTGGTGCTCACCTTCTTGTCCATAAAATTGAGATAATATTTATCCTCTACTTCATGAGGGTGTTGTGAGAGTGAGTAAATGTTTGGACAGCTCTTCAAAAGGTCAAGTACTAAGCAGGCATCTGTATTTTACTGAAGTAAACTGTTCCCTCAGATTCCCATGACATGATCACAGCACCTTCTCCAGAGCTTCTCAGATCTCTGCAGAATAACCATCCACATTCATAACCATCCACAAATCATAGAATGGATTGGGTTGGAAGGGACCTTAAAGGTCACCTAGTTCCAATCACCCCGCCATGGGCAGGGACAAAGTCAGGCACTGATTTAGGGCTTCTGAATGATTTTATCTTTAAATTCACATATATAAATTATTCCCCTGCCAGAAGAACACTTCAGAAAAACCATGTGCTAAGAAACTTTTAATTCATTATTGAAGCAGAACTGTGCCACGGCCCAAGGTGTTGGTAATGCCAGTTAATTTTAAAATTGTCATTTAATATCTGAATTGCATAAAAATATAAAGCGGAAAAAATAATTTATTTCAAAGAAAATGTTTTAAAAACCACTTTCCCCCAGAAACATCAGCAACTGATTCTCTATAATGGATTAAAAGAAAAGCTTTAAAATCCCCTGCTTTATTAGATGGGCCATTCCAGAGGCTCCACACACTGTATAATCCCATCAGTGGTTAGTTCTCAACAAACAAGTCACACATATAGAAAAAATACTCTAGACCCAGGCAGGAGGCAAAAAGAGGTAAAATCGGTCACAACCAGGTTTTTCCTCAGTTTTAACTCATAAGTGATGACATAAAACCCAGAAAAAACCCAGCTCCAACTTGAAAACGATTTAAATTTGCCAGCTCCAGTCATTCCTGGAAGCGAGCCAGCCTTAATTTGGATGTAGGCTTCTCAAAATTTGCACAGCTCTAACTTTAACCTGCTGCAGCCTAAAAAGTGGACCTGGGTAAGAAACACACCAAAAATATTCCACGTAATTTGACACAAGTGATGGTCTGTTCTTCCCAGGTACCAAGCGCGGGATCGGCTGCTCCGTTCCAGGGGTGGGTGGTGCTGTGTCTTTATGAGCAAAACTGTCCACCTTCAAAATTCCTCCATACCAATCTAATGCTGCATAAGGATAATGCTCACAAGAGGGAATAAGACTTGTTTTCCAGGAGGGAATATTTTCAGAGTCGAGCTTGTAATTTCTATTTGCAAATCTCCAAATTCAACAATTTCTCAGCCTCTATAAACTTGCAGATGGAAAGATCCTGTATTTGGAATAAATAATGTCTGAGCTTCACCTTCATTACAGGGCATTTTCTGTCAGAAGAGTGCTATATCCTGAGTTCTGGAATACACAGAAGCTCTTTGTGGTAAAGCTATCACACTGGGCAGCTTCAAGTGTGCAGCTAAGGAGGTTTGCATTAATAGTACCATAGAAGGATTTGAGGGGTGGGGAAAAAAAAGAAAATATCCTGACAGGCATTGATTTCGAATGCCAATAGCTCTCTCAGGATCCTGCCCAAAATCCAGGGGTATTTTTTATTTTAATATGTAGAAGTGAACTTTTGTACTTGTTAAAAAAATCTCAGCATTGAAACATAAGTACATTTATCTTTTTTACTATTTTTCCAGCCCTTTTCCCCAAATCTGGTTATTAAAACATTGCTGTGTAAATGAAAAAGGTTCTGCTTTATAACTTGCCTTCTCTGTTCCCTGCTTGCACACACAATGTGGTCATTATTTGCCAGATTACACACATTCTCATGGCCATGGGCTTTGATGCCAAACAGCAAGTGTTGTGACTTCATTACAGGTATAGAAAACACAGAAGGATTGTGTGAAAACATAACCAGTCTACACAAGAGATCTCCAGGGCCTGAATCAAAAACCAAGAGAAGCTTTGGAAAAGGTCTCTGACCATCAGGAACATATAACAAACATAGAGATGACGTCAGGGTCCACAGGAGCACTGGTTGCAGCCACACACTGTTTGATCAGAGGATCTCAGAGCATGGCTTGACATCAGTCCTCCCAATCATGGAATCACAGAATGGTCTGGGTTGGAAGGGACCTTAAGGATCACTTAGTTCCATCCCTCCTGCCATGGGCAGGGACACCTTCCACTAGAGCAGGTTGCTCAGGGCCCCATCCAACCTGGCCTTTAGTGACATTAAAGAAGACAAAAGACGTTCTTACAGGAAAGCAAAACGGCAAAAAAGATTGTATTCTACTTGTTGACACATTATCATCAATACCTGAAGCTCAGACAACCTGGGCTAAGCAGTAGTGATGTCTGCAGCTTGCAGGAAGCCACGGCAACCTTCTATCATGCTGATGCCTACAAAGTGAGAGACTGGGATTTAACGGTGGATGATTTACCCCCACTGGTAAATCATCCCTCACTGTTGGTGAGGGATTCTGCTCTGAGGGGCTCAGCTCTGCGCGATTCAGCTCTAGTGACCCAGCTCTTAGTGAATCAGCTCTAGCCCCTCAAAGCCCAAGAAGGTTCCCTCCGTGCCGATCCCCTGAAATGCCGCACCCAGAAGAGAGGCCCAGACACCAGGAGGCTTGGTGGCACAAGAAGCACACTTTCTTGGAACCGCCCGCTTTTATGGGCTCAGCAGGGAAGTTTCTAGAACAAGGGGTGGAGCTAAGCTTCCCATTGGTCGGAAGGCATGCAAATGAACGACTGAAAATGGACCAATGGGGGATAGGGGTGGAACTTCACAATAAACCAATGGGGAGAAGTGGAGGGAAAGGAATCCTGGGGGATTATGGGAAGAAGAAACTTGGACAGGGAATGGCTAAGGGAAAAATACAATGGGGAGGACATATTTATGACGCACTTTTAATTAAACCTCTGATGTTAACCTAACAACATTAGGGGCAGTAGAAATCGGAGAGTCCTCATCCTCGTAGGCCCAGCGCTTAAAATACTCCTGCCATTTAGTAAATCCTGGGTCTTCTCCCACAGGGATTTTCTGAATCTTTTCAGTTTTATTAATCAGCATCCTCTGGAAATGGCCTCAAGTTGCACAAGGGGAGGCTTACACTACATATTAGGAGAAATTTCTTCACAGAAAGAGTTGCAAAGCATTGGAAGGGGCTGCCCTGGGAAATGGTGAAGGTTTCCAGAAATGTGTGGCTATGGCACTTGAGGCCATGGTTTTATGGTGCACATGGTGGTGGTGCTGGGTAGATGGTTAGACTTGACCAATGTCTTTTCCAACCTTAACAGTTCTATGATTCTGTATAAAAAGATGGATCAGATACTGACTGCTGTTGAAAGGGATCTAACATGCCAGAGTTGTGCAGGTCTTCAGGACAACTGCATTTTCTACATTTCAGTAATTAAGAATGACTTACTTAGAAAACAGAGTTGACCACATAAGGTCATGGAGCAGAAGGCACCTTTTTTAATAGCTCAAATAGCACGTGGGAACACCATGAAACCATGTCTGTGGCTGCTCTGAGGGTCAGGGCTTAAGACTTCAGTTTCAGGGCAGTCAACACATTAAGACTTGACCTCAAGTTCAAACATTCTCAGGGGATATTCCTGAACTCTCAAAAAAACCCCTTTACACTCAAATCACTTGCCTACCCCCAGGAATGCTTTTGGCATAGGCCAATTACCATTCCCCAGTGCCAGGACACAGCTCAGAGGTATGTGGAGGCCAGAAGCCCTTTTCAGGAGACAGTTGGAGGTGGCCACCCTATTCTGGAGAATAAGAAAATTAAATAGGGACATGGGGCATCCCATGCTGGTTGGCCTCAGTGTCAGAGAGCACAGACAAAGTTAATCTCCTGGTGCAGACACAGCTTTATGCAGTCAGCTCCCTTGGCTCCTCTGAAAACCTCAGTCCAAATAGCTGGAGAAGTGTCCCAACTGAGCAGCTAATAACCAAGTCAGAGTCAGCAGCCTTTCTACCTTAAAAGCCATTATTTTAAAACCCACACGAGAAATATGCTTTGGTGAGGAAGTCAAATATGAGGCAAAACAGGTATGATTGTGCTGCCACACAGGCTGTGTTTCTATGCTGATAAGGTCTTGTTAAGCTAACGAGGGGGAAAAAATAGCCTTCACTTCCAGAAGAGCAAAGGGCTTTATCTGACACAGCCTCCCAGGAAAGCAATGTCCTTGTGCTTCAGGATGGGCAGCCTGCCAGCTCAGGCTACACTGCCTGCAAGGCAGAAGACATAATAGTACACTTAATATCAGGAAACACCATAATTTGCTTTTTGCTTGCAATTTT
Source organism: Myrmophylax atrothorax (assembly GCA_026770055.1). NCBI lineage: Eukaryota > Metazoa > Chordata > Aves > Passeriformes > Thamnophilidae > Myrmophylax > Myrmophylax atrothorax. Next base: position 113,447,638 of record JAOXXN010000446.1, on the reverse strand, counting down.
ATCTGACAAAAACAAGGCAGCTGAGGAAAAAGAAACAACAGAAGGTGTGCCTGGCTGCTGGCTACTCCGTTGGCCTGTCAGAGGGGAATGCTTTGCTTGAGTCAGAGCAAACTATCACAGGGCTGATAAAGACAGGAACAATAAAAACACTGGGCTAAGAAAGCTGCTCATCAGGGTGAGACAGAGAAGAACCCAGGATGGCAGAGTTTAGAGGGGAGGAATAGCACCAAAAGTTAGAAAGAAGGTAAACAGTGATCTTCTAACCCATCTTTCACGTAGGAGAAGACAGGAAAAGGAATAAATAATGACATGTCACAGAATCACAGAATTGTTAGGGTTGGAAGGGACCTCTGGAGATCATCCAGTCCAGTCTCCCTGTGCCAAGGCTGGGTCACCTGGAGCAGGTGACACAGGAACACACCCAGGTGAGTCTGGAATGTCACTAGAGAAGGAGACTCCACGATCTCCCTGGGAAGCTGTTCCAGTGCCCTGCCACACTCAGGGGAAAGAAGTTCTTCCTCATGTTGAGGTGGAACTTCTTGTGTTTAAGTTTATGGTTACTGCTCCTCATCCTGTCCCTGGGCACCATTGAAAAGAGCCTGTACCATCCTCTTGGCACCCACCTTTGAGATATTTATGTGTATTGGTGAGATCCCCTCTCAGCCTTCTCTTCTCTGGAGGCCCAGCTCCAGCAGCCTCTCCTCATAAGAGAGATGCCCCAGACCCTTCATCATCTTTGTATTTATTATTCAATCCTATCACTGAGACAGTTTACTCCATGAATACTTGGATCAGATAGAGTTCTGTTACAGGAAAACCTCTTCATGGGAAGTGTAGCTTAGGGAAACATCACAGTGATGGTGGCAGAGTTTTAGTCATTATTTATTCTTCCCTCCATTTTTCTGTTCAGTCTCAAATGACTTACATTCTTTAGACTTCATAGCTGTAATCACATCCCATATTTGAATGTTACAGAGCATAAGAGGCACTTCAGGGATCCAACAGAATGCCCAAATAATGAAATTCAAAAATAAAGCAAAAGAGAGAAAAGACAAATAAGATCAGATAATAAGATCAATAACGACAGAAGGAAACAGCATTGCAAACCAGCAAGGACTTTCTGGAGCTGTTGTGGATGGGGAAGTAAATTGTCCCTTCAGCTTGTAGCAGAGCATATTGAACTTCATAGTCAGATTTTATTTATTTTTTAAACATGCACATTACCTGGTTAAATTGCCTATTCTGGGTATATGTACTAAACATTTGGGGTTAAGCTGTAATTCACAACAGACAGAGCATTTCTGGATGATTATAACATGTCTCTGGTAGTGTTTTAAGACATGAAGCCAAAAGGGTGATGACTTAAACTACCTGAGATGTGCAATAATCCCCTGGAAATGCTCTGGATTGTCTTACAGCTATTACACAATGCTATACTTCTATTACGTGTATGAAAGGAAGAGTTATGTCTGTGTATTTAGCAAACCTTGTTCACATTATTTAAGCTGCTTTGGACACAGTTATATATGGCAATAAACCTTTTAGCTTGTGATTGGACAAGTGCTAATGCTTTTAAACTAAGAGAGTGTGGATTTAGATTAGATGTAAGGCAGAGATTTTTTACAGTGAGGGTGGTAAAAACGATATCACAGTTTGCCCAGAGAGGAGGTGGTGGATGCCCCATCCCTGGAAACATACAAGGTCAGGTTGGAAAGGGCTCAGAGCAACCTGATCTACTGGGAGGTGGCCCTGCATATTGCAGGGGGTTTGGATTAGATGACCTTTAAAGGTCCCTTCCCACCCAAAACTATTCTCTGATTCTATATCCTTAAAACCCCAGTTTCCTTTAACAGCTGTGACTTCATTCTCTCCCCACTCACCTTCCACTTCTCATCATCCCTTTAGGATTTCCCTTTAGAAGACCTGCTTCATCAGCCCATTTCTCTGGGACCTACAGGAATTCAGCTTCCTTCTCTTTATCTGGTTTTAGGTAGTTTCTGTGCTGGCCTGAGCTGATGGCAGCTCACACCTGCTCTCGGGCTGCTCGGTCATCCCTCCCCTCTGCTCCTGCCTCTCCATCGCTGGCCTTGGCAGCTCCAATTAAATATTTCTCATTTTAATCCACTTCATGCATCTAAAATCAGAGTTATACTCACACACTGCTCAGCTCCATGAGGTTTCAAGTTCCACTTAAAGGCCTTAATAAATGTGACAACAAAGGAGAGAAATCTCCAACAATATGAATTTTCAAATCCATCCATTACTTTAAACGTCTGGGTGCCATATTTTTCTATATTGGGTTATTTGCCTTTCAAGTTAATATCTGTCTATTCATAACACTGAATCTGATTCCTATTAAACATATTATTTCTTTCTATCTAATTATTACCTATTTTTCTAATTCTTGACACACAACTTGATCAAAGGGCTAGGATGTAATAACATTTCATAGAAAAAAATTTAAAGAAAAAATCCATACAAAGTACTTAGAAACATATTCTATCCATGTGTAGTTTTAGAATAGTTAATATTAACAGGAGAAACACAGAAAAATCAATTTACATTTAAAGCATTTTCACCAAGTGCAACGAGATCTCTCATAGTTGCAACTGCAAGTGAGACCAAGAAAAAAATATTTATGCCATTAATAAAATGTGATTAGAAAACTGGTAAGGAAATTCAGAGCCATAACAGATATCAAAATCACTTTTAAGGTGACTAACAAGTACTGAGATATGAAACAAAAATAGAAAAATAGTATTCTAAATATAAAAATACATGAATTATTGATATTTTATGCTTTATAAAACAAAAGTAAACTGTACTGTATCTGACAAACCTATAATTAAGACCCTACAGTGCTCATGTCATTCTTGATATTGAATAAAATAAGATATTCCAAAATCTTTTCCACTTATTTAAGGTGCACTGATATCAATTAACTTTTTTTTGATTTAGAGCACAGAAATCTCTCAGTCTGAGCTGTCACCTCCCTTCAGTTCTAGTCAGTGCTGAGAAATCCTCTGTATGGAGGGACATGCATCCCTGAAAGTGCCCTCTCCTACATGCCTGCACCTGGCAAGATGAATTCCAATCTCCATGTTACGGAAAATCCGAACTTCTTTAGTTCAACCATATAAAACTCCCCAATTTAGTTGATTACAGATGCTATTTTAGCACATAAAGTTGAGCTTTGAGGAAAAAAAAAAGAGTTCTAATGATGAACATTTTCATCAAATGACAAATTATTACTGGCTTCCTTTAAATATCAAGCCAGTTGTCAATAAACCAGACTATTAATGGAAACTCCTAAACTGTAGTTCCTTTTTTTCGGTGACTGACAAAGGGCAGGTTTATATCAGGTATTGGAAAGAAATCCTTCCCTGTGAGGGTGGGGAGGCCCTGGCACAGGTTGCTCAGACAAGCTGTGGCTGCCCCATCCCTAGAAGTGTCCACTGCCGGGTTGGACAGAGCTTGGAACAACCTGGAACAGTGGAGGGTGTCCCTGCCCATGGCAGGGCGTTTGGAACCAGATGATCTTTAAGGTCATTTCCAACCCAAACCGTTCCATGATTCTTCTATTCTTAGTGAGTGACTTGCCATACAAAAACCTCTCCCAGCTGGCTCCACCTTAAAGACAGGAATTCTCAGTATGGAAACAAGAGTGCACAGACCTCTTTTTACAAACAGGAGAAATTAAGATCCCCAAAGAGTAACTGTTCTGAATTTACACTTCCTACAAGATGGAAAGTGAACAGTTCAGAAAAGCAAACTCCTTTCCTTCATACATAGGATGACAAAAACATTACATTTATAAAACCTGAGGCTACAATAAGGATTCAGAGAGCCATCCTCGTGCCTTGCCCAGAGACCCCACCACAGTGTACTCAAGTCAAGGCACTGGACTGCACCCTCTGCAAGTGCATCCCACAACACCCACCTACCCCCAAACACTGTGGTGTTTAAAAACAGCAGGAAGATGTGGATGAGCTGCAGCAGGACCCTCCTCCAACAGGAGTCAACTGGCACAGCCACAGCCATGTGGGGCCCTGCTGAGGGGGAGCATGTGGATGGGTGGCTGCAGACTGATCCAGTTTAGGCCAGCCCTGCCTGCACCATCTGGGGATGTGCTTCCAGACAAGGTTTGCAGGGTAGACAATGCTCCACTATTAAATATCCAGTATAATTCCTATTACTATTGCAATTATTTCCCCCAGTTTTGTGGGGAAGGCAGATAGAGAAGGTATATGCTATTAATGAAGCCTGAGCCCAGAAAAGCACACAAGTGTTAATGCCTTTTAGTTTGGTTTAGAAAGAAGCGACAAGCAGATAACCACACCAGTTCTGAAATATTTAACCCCGAAAATAGTATCTCAAAAAATAACCTTGAAGCCATAAACCAACTGTTTACCATGACTTTGTTATGAACACTTGGAGTCGGTGCTAAATTAAGAAATGCACAGTCCATAAGATACGCTATCGGGCTGTGGAGAAGCAACAGGCATATCTTGCCTCCAGGAACAACAACCTCGTAGGAAACCCACTCAGAAAAACATGTCTCCAGCTTCTAATTTTGTAAAGGCTCATTTCTGAAGCACAAACTCCTGCAGAAGGGCCGACTAAACTCTCTGCTGACATGGACTCCCAGCAATGAAACCCTGGTTTATTTTATACTGCCTTTAGAAGGTCTGCTTCATTAATGTGAATGGCACCCAGGACACTCCAGCAAGTCACATCTTTGCAAAGCTGGAAAAGTAGACTATGACAGCAAATTCAGCCTTTTGCACATTGGTCTGAATTTCAGAGTTCATAAAAACCTACAGTTCTGGAAGGGGAAGATCATCTGAGCTGCATTTTGAGCCCAGATGACAAGAGACTAGCTGAGCTTCCGGAGAAGTCCTATCAACACTTGGTGCTGGCAGCACAGCCGCTGGGATCAATTAGTTTAATTAAAACTATATGGCATGCAGGCTCCACGTGCAATTCCTAGCTTGGTTAGGAGGGGGGCAAATTGCTACAGCACGATTTTAACTGCAATGGGTACATCTCTAAAGCCTTTGGAATGCAGGTCTTGAATCCAGAGAAAGATGAGAAGACAAAAATCTTGAATTTACACAATGCCTAAATGTGCTTTCAACATCACTGTAAATCTCAGACTCACTGGGGCTGGAAGGCATCTCTAGAGACTGTCTAGTCCAACTAGAGCAGGTTGCTCAGGGATGTGTCCACCTGGATAAGTGGCCAAATGATGCCACAATAATTAGAATAAAATATCACAGAACTATGCAATCCTGTCTTCCTCCTATAAGAAAATAATACTAACCATAAAATTTTCCCATATATATAAAGTACTAAGTGGGGGGGATATGCATGTGTGGGAAACAGGCCCCTGTTAATTCAATGCATTCTTATCATTTGGTTTATCCTTTACACACATTTTTGTGACCATTAAAGGCTCCCTCAATGAAGACATGAAGTCAGGTTCAGCAACATCTTTGACAACTGGTCTACCCACCTCAATTTACAGGAAATTTTGAAAATCACAGAATCATTTAGGTTGTAAAAATCCTTCTGGTTGTACCATTAGTTGTACAAGAAAGACATGGAGCTCCTGGAGCAGGTCCAGTGGAGGGTGACACAGATGATGAAGGGACTGGAGCATCTCTTCTACAGAAAGGCGGAGGGAGCTGGGCCTGCTCAGCCTCGAGGAGAGATGACTGAGGGGGAACCTCCCCCATGTCTGTCAGTGTCTGCAGGGAGGGGGCAGAGGATGGACCAGGCTCTGCTTGGGGGGGGGCAGCAATGGGACAAGAGGAATGGGCAGGAACTGATTCCCAGGAAGTTCCACCTGAATATGAAGAAGAACTTTCCTGTGCAGTGACTGAGCACTGGAACGGATTGCCCAGAGAGGGTGTGGAGTCTCCCTCACTGGGGATATTCCAGAGCTGTCTGGACACAATGCTGTGCCATGTGCTCTGGGATGGCTCTGCTGGAGCAGGGAGGTTGTACCAGAAGCCCCACTGTGGTCCCTTCCAGCCTGACCCATCCTGTGACACTGTGATTTCCTAAAGCAGCCATGGTCACCAAGCTGCCTGCAACAAGCAGGTGTTCAAATCCTTCCTCCTCCTCCCCTACAAATCTATTCCAGCATGGAAGAGAGGACAAGGTGTAAACGAAGAGATTATCTTGCTACTGCTCCTGGTACAGGAATATCTACCATTTGTGTAGAAATACAGCAAACAACTGCTGAGATTGGAACTGAATGTTGTCCACATTTGATCTACCTGGTCAAGCAGTGTATGTGGCTGCAGTAAAGATTTTAGCAAATACAGAGTAAAAATACATGTATGTGCTCAGTATATTTAGCTCTTACATCTATTCATAAAAAAGTAATCTATATTAGAAAATAATACTGAGCCAAAATGTAATGTAGTCTCTTCCACATGCCAAAAACCTGTGTGGGTATGTGCATAAAGAATGTCCATACTCAGAGACACTAACATCTTGTAATGCAATATGTTTCTGTTCTACACACTCCAGACTTCCTAACAGCTGCATATTTTAATATACATAAACCCATACTTGAAAAATAATAAAATGTATTAGTTTTCCACATTAGGCATTTATGACCTAATTTAGGAGAGTATTACATCTTTATAACTTTTAAAAGACCCATTTTGATAAAACATCCCCATAAACAGACTGAGAAAATCAGGGTAACAAGCATCTGTTGCTGCATTGTTTTCCTAATGGGGTAATAAACTAATAACACATTTTTATAACTTTTCACAAGAATATAAAGTATTAAAATTGAAACTGATATTGAAAAATGTTCTCATGGTCCATTTTATTTTATTTTTCCACTATGTAAAGTTACAGTACTTACCAGATTAATATTAATATATCTTAATTATGTTGACACAATGGAAATTTGCCAAAGACATTCAAAGAATGGAAATAACTTGTTATTTCCACTGCTCTAAATAAGGTGGTGTATTTAGCCCATTTTATTCATAATATAGGAGCAATACGAATATTTATAAGAATGTATAGAGATACCACATACAGAAATAATGACCCAAAAGTTTCTGAGGGTTTGAAAAAAGGGTTATTCCATTTGCTTTTAAAAGCAATGCCCCCTTTTTCTTTCTAATCTACCTGTTCTAACAAAGAATCAAAATTTTATTTCTCAAAACAAATGTCACAATTACATAATCAATAGCTTCTTTCCAGAGACTTATGTTACATTGTTACTCTTTTTTTTCCTAAGAAAAAAATCAGACTTTGTTGTGTAACATAAAACTAATGAAAAGGTATTGAAAATTGTAACTCTGAAGTTAAATGACTATATTTAGTAATTTCTTTCCTTTGAAACTATGCATGTGAACATCAGGAATTCAAATTGAATAAATTGCGGACCTGTATTCAAAGTGGATTTTTACATTTAGACTTTACCAAAGCACCAGCAAAGGATGATTCATAGCCCTTGGGGATGGAAAGGACCATCTAATCTCACTGTGCTGCATAATAGCCCACACAATTTTCTTGAGTTGGCTCTCCAGAACCAATAGCTGTGGTTGAACTTGAGCATGGCTTTTACAGAAACCTCTCCTCTTGATTTTAAAATTTCCAGTCATGGATAATCTGTCACAATCACTGGTTAAGCTATTTCAGCACTTAGTTATGTTGTTATAAATATATATGCCCTATTTCTAGTTTGGATTTGTCTAGCTTAAATGTCAAGCTGCACACTACAAGGAGTCCTCACATCCATCCCCCTGCCAAGGCAGAGAAAAAGGCACTTCCACAGCATGGTCCATTAGAACCCTCTTAAACACCTACCTTAGGAAGAGATAAATTACAGTCCAGAAGTGCTTGTTCCTCTCAACTGACTATAAAGGAAATCATAGAGTCATGGAGTGGTTTGTGTTGGAAAGGACCTTAAAGATCATCTCATTCCACCCCCTGCCATGGGCAGCGACATCTTCCACTATCCCAGGTGGCTCAAGTCCTGTCCAGCCTGGCCTTGGACACTTCCAGGGATGGGGCAACCACAGCTTCTCTGGGAAACCTGTGGAGTTGTGCTCACAGACGCCTGTCATTGTGCTCAGGTGTGCTCAGGAGCAGGTGTTTGTATCTAACCAGAGGAATCCCACCCTCAATATCCTCACAACTTTGCATGCCGGGACTGAAAAACCCTAAAACATGAAATTGTTTTCTTCTTCAGAGTGTCCTTAAAGATTGACTACACAACATTTTCTTCAGTTTGGTGAACTCCACAGTGTGTATCTCCACGTTTGGATTTTCTATTCTTTCACAATTCCTGCTAGATCTTTGAGCACTCTCCAGCTGTTGATGTCTTTACTAAAACACAAACTGAAATGGTATTTTAATTGTCCTTGCCCCAGTGCAGCAAAAAACTCTTCAGTTTCCTATTCCCCTGCCTGCCGGACCAAGGACTGCCTCAATCACTTCAGCTCCAGTGCTGGATTGGCCCCATCACGTTGAACTGATTCCTCAAGACTCCAGGACACTCTTTCAAAATCCCCACTTTGCAAGATACAGCCCCAGAGACTGTAAATGTTGCCCATTTTCTTAATTCACAGATGAAGTACTTAACATTTGACTCTTCTGGAATGAAAATAATTTGTTTACACTTCATTTATCAAATGGTAACTCAGTAACTCGCTGTCACTACCTTGTCCTCTTCATTCCTTTACAATCCTCAATTAACTTTATTCCAAAAATATTTGACAAGGAAACTACATCCTAAATAAACTGCCTTTGGAGAAATGGAAAGTTGAAGAGTTTGCAATGTAAATTTTCCAAACCTGCAACACTCACTATGAGTGCAGAGCTCCAGCCACTCAGCCTGTACCTATACTATAAAACACAGCAGCATCCTGGACTTCTCAGAACAACCAGCAAAGCCTCATTCATGGAATCATGGAATTGTTTAGGTTGGAAAAGACCTCAAAGATCATCAAGTCCAACCATTAAGGCAGCACTGCCAAGTCCACCACTAAAGCACGTTCCCAGGTGCCACATCCACACATTTATTGAACACTTCCAGGGATGGTGATTCCACCACATCCCTGGGCAGCCTGTTCCAATACTCAACAACCTTTTCCATGAAGAAATTTTTCCTAATATCCTACAACTCCCCTGATCATTTCCTCTTGTTACTTGGGAGAACAGACCAACCCCCACCTGGCCACACCCTCCTTTCAGGGAGTCATAGAGGGTGAGAGGGTCCCCCTTTATCATCTTTATGTTGGTATTACAAAGTCAGCCTCAGTTATAGTTGTGAAAGTCAGAACTTCCCAGTATCCAGGGGTATTCCTGGGATTTATGTCACTAAGTACCAAAGCCAAACAGGAGCTGCTGACTATAGGCACACATCAGTTTAAAGTGAAATATTACTTTTTTTTTGAAAAAGACATTATTAGAAACTTTTAACCCACAATTTCTTAAAAATAAACTTTATGAAGCTGGGAATGAATTCTTTCCATGAAAAGAAATAATAATAATAAAAAAGAAATATAAGGGTTTTGCTTCAGCAACCTAAAAGGAAATTGTGCTTTGATGAATTGGGAAGTGTGTAATAAATTAGGGGAAGCAAATAATACTGCACATTGTAACCTCTGCTCACAGACATGGCAGTAAGTGTTTCTTACTCTAAAGTACAACCGATAAAGATTCCTGGCTGAACAACTCAGGGCTAGTTAGCTTTTTATGTCCCTCTCAGAGCTCTCACGTCAAGCTGCCAGTTCAGGCTGAATGTGCATAAACTGGAATTCCTCATCTCCCACCTACTCCAAACCCTCCATCTCTGTTCATCAAGAACCTCATGACCACCATCGAGTCTGTGACAGCGGTATCATCTCTGAGGCTGGCTGCTGTGTTCACACCAGGACTGTGGCTGTATTTTACATTTTTCTTTGCAGATAACAATCCTAGTGGCACGTAACTGTCTTTCTTACCCTTCATCCAGATTCCAGTCTTCTCTCTGAGGAAGTCACAGAAACACTTACGAATCTAACTCTGAAAAACCAACATCTTGTTTGTACTAAGCCATAGATCTCCTGACAAGCTCATTTTTCCCACCCATCACTCTGATTTCCCTCCCATCTGCATGTGTTAGAAGATACTTTTCCTTTTCCTACATGGCACATTCTCCTCCTATGCAGCAGCACATCTCCCATCAAGTGTCAGATTCCAGCCTCCCTTGCCACTCTCTGCTGTGCACACACCAAATGTCCAAGCCAGCACATCTCTTGCATCATCTTTTTTTGCGAGGAAGGATCAAACAGCACACTAACATCATCACCCACTGCCACATTATCCTTAACTCTTCTGTCTGTGACTCGTACAGGAAAGAATCTCTTACTGACTGGATAATTTATAAATTGGGACCACTTCCTCACCAGCTAAACAACAGTATCTCCCTTAGACTCTCCTGTTTATCTTATCAAATCTTGTAATTTGTCATGTCTCTACATTGCAAAACCTATTGAGCCATCACTAACTTCTGTTCTGTATTTGTGTAAGATGAATAATACATAAATACAGAGGAGTCCTGGATCTTGACTCATGTTCTTACATTGAAAAGCATTAGTAGTAAGATTTCCCCCACCTCTATAAGGTTAAATGACAATTTACATATCTTATGGTAGTTGAAGCTACAGAAAAAACCCCCTCACTTTAAAGAAATGGCATCATGCTCCTGTAAAAAAACACAATAAACCCAGTATTCTTTTACATATTTTAGGCCAAGCATCCAAAATACCCAGTCCCTTTTAATAATTTGAAGTTACTTATAAAATTATGTCTCAAAATTAGTATTCCTTGATCACATAGATGGCTTTCAGCACGTTCTAAAGAGCTGTGGTTAATAGCTTTTTATCAATTTGTTGAGCCATCCTGTTTCTCTCTTTTGTACCTACTTAACTCTTTTTACCACCTAAATATTACTGTAGTGAATCATGGACAAAGATGAGCCTCATCTACCCCGTGGGGGATTAAATCTCAAACTTGCTAAAATGGCAACAAGCCTTTCTTCTGCAGCATCTGATACTTTTAAAAACCCCTCCACACACAATGGTGAGATTGTTTAACTTTCTTAACAGATGCAGAAACAGCTTAATGCTTTTTCTCAGAAGCACTTAATCTACACTCCAAATCTCCACTATATCTTTTAAGCATCATATTTAAACACCAATTAGAACTACATTTCTCTTGATGGTGAGTATTAATAACTTGTCCTTGCAAGAAAAAAAATACCCAAAGCCTTCAACACCGACAAAATTAACCTCCTGAAATTACTATGTCACACCTCCAGGCCATTTGTATTGCAGTAATTCTGCACGGAGACTCCCTGCTTCCAGCAGTTTTATCACCTTCTGCAGTAAAACTAACACATGCACATCTCTAGAGAGCCTTATTTTTCTCCTGTTGTCTCAGTTCTTTGCCATCAAAAATGACAATGCTGTCAGCACATCACCACGCTTTAACACTGACCTGTGGAGGAACAGTCTGGAATATCAAACTAGTACAATTTCTCAAGGCTGGATACCAGCCTCTTCCCCACCCACCTCACCTGTCAGTGCTGGCAACCCTATTCAAACATTTATTGTATGATTTTTCTCCTTATTTTTATTTTTTTCATATTCTTATTGCTTTTTATTACCTATTACTATTCTTATTTTTCTCCCGGCATTATTGGAATTTAAATTATGTGAAATTAGAGGCATAGAATTCACAGGCAGAGCTCTTAGCTGTGGAATTCATTCCAAAGTAGTAAAACAGAACAGGATGTTTTTTAACCAGCCATGTATGTTCCAGGTTCCACAGTCAGTCAGGAACCAAAGCCTGAAGGAAACCAGTGATTTGACACACGTTCTCAGGGCTTTGCAGAACAGCCCAGGGGCTTTATGGAAGCCCAGTTCCTCACATTTTCATCCATTGCATATTATCTCACATAAACACTCCCAGAGACAGAAGAGTGTCTTCCCAAGGAAAAATCCCTTCTCATATCCTCTCTCCTGAGTCGGTCATGGAGCAAAGGGTTCTACCACTGAGTAACTAAAGGACTTCATTGCTGGGAAGGGAACTGAATTATCCAGGGTGATGTAACTGGGAGTGAGAATCTTGGTTTAAAAGCAAGAAAACCATCTTGAATGTGAAATTTTGCCACTGTAGAACAGTAGACAGATGTACCAGAAAGCTCTGGCTGGATCTTAATCCTAAACTGGACAGCAGAGTCACAACTCTAAGTACACTAATACACGGCACTAAAACATGACTGGCACCTGATTAACTGATTTACTTTTCTGATATTCTCTCCAAGAACTTCCCTTCATTTCACGATTTTCCTCCAGTTCTCCTAACACATAAAATTGATCCAGTGCTGTATCTTATTTAAGTTTAAATCCTTTCCATATCTTCCAAAACTTTCCAGTGAGGCAAATATTACAAGGCCAGAAAAAGGATCCAATCTCAATTTCATCTCATTTTATGGTTTTTACAAGTACTTTTTAAGGACCTTTAGCCATCTTCTCTTATTCTGGCACCTACTTTTACAGTACAGCCAAAAGCATAACTTGCACTTCCTCAGGTGAGCAGTGTCCATGCTTACTTGCAGAAATACAACAAAGATAAGATAACTGAATGTCCAATTCACAGAATTACAGAACAGTTTGGGTTGGAAGAAACCTTAAAGCTCATCTCATTCCAACCCCCTTCCATGGGCAGGGACATCTTTTATTAACCAGGTTGCTCCAAGCCCCATCCAACCTGGCCTTCAATCTAGTTCTTGCTTTAACTGTTCTCCCTCTTGACTGCAAATATTTTTAAAACATTCTCCCTTTCAATCCAGCAGTAGAAATGCCAGGATTTGTCTTTTTCCTCAAATCTACTACTGGCACCTTTAAGATCACCATCACTGACCAAAGAACAACCTTAACTTAGATGTGTAGAGAAACCAAGATGCCAGGAAGAAACACTTAATGCACAAATAGAAAATAGTAAAGCCTTTCACATGGCAAAGACTATTTTCTTAGTTCTGCAGATATTAAAGCATAGATATATTTATAAACTATAAACAGGTATTTCTCTGCATCTCTATTTACATCTCAGAAAATCCTTTCAAGGATCCTTTCAACCTTACAAGTATCCTTCTGTCCTTTTCTCCTGTGCAATAAATTTTTAAAAAAGAATGTTGAAGTAACAGATAAATCAAAACATATATTATTAATAATGCTAGACACCTCAATTTAGCACATACTTTTGTCAGAATGAAGATATAGTTTAAAAATTAAGCTTTGCTGAATTGAGGTTTACATGACCTTAAAGATAAAATCAGAAAGCTGGAATAATACAAAACCTCAGGGAAGGGGAGAAACACAGAAACGCCAAAGCAAAATTCATAAAGTGTGTTTGGTTGCCTCAAGCCTGGTGTTTTCACTTGATTTTGCTGGCGAAATACCCCCAAGCAGTACCAGGTGAGCAGCCAGGCTCCCTGAAATGGGACTAGTGTGGAGAAAAGTGAAACGTTGATGGTAAAGAGGTTTTTCTAGCAACCAAATCCCAGTGTTACCTCCTGATGCCTGGAGGTGTATGAGAGGGATAAGGGGAGAATAAGCCCCTTTGCCACAGGGGATGGGGAGGACAGAGGACACAGAGAGGCAATCAAACACCCTCTGCTCTGCTGCACACTCGGTGACTGTTCCTGCTGTTAGTGGTGTCAAAGATTTAAATGGGAGCTGACACCTCACTGAGTGGGACACGATAAATGGACAGAAACAAATCACAAAGGCCCTGTTTAAACCTCAGGAATCTTTTGTCTTCTCCTGTGTGAAATGTCAAGCTGAACAAGTGCTTAAGTTGGAGCTTTATCATAGGACTTTACGAAAGAGGGAGTGAGCAACTAGAGTGGAAAGTAACAGATAAAGGAGTTATAGAAAATACTTCCACTTGGTATTCAAACATTATTATTTGTTCTTTTCCAGATTTACCCTTATGTTCTAGAGATTTTACATTCTTTATCTGCAAAGTGAGTAGTCAGTGATGGCAGAGATGTCCCCAGGTAAGAGCTCCTACCACAGAATCACAGAATTCTGGAGTGGTTTGGGTTGGAAGATTATACAGTTCCACCCCCCTGCCATGGGCAGGGACACCTTCCACTAGACCAGGTTGCTCAGTCCCACCCAACCTGTCCTTCTATCCAAGCTCCAAACAACAGGACACATTTGTCAAGCATCAGTCACACAAATAACATCTAAAATGAAGATCCTCTTCATGAGAAATTAAGTTTCATGCGGTTTTTCTTCAGCTGTAGATGAATTCCAAGTCAAACAGCTCCATTACATGATCCTGAAGTTCTCCTCATGTTTCATCTCGACAGCTCACATCCTGTGCTGCAGAGCTGTGCAGCTCCCACAGCTGCTCCTCTCACAGCGGAGCTGACCCACCCCAGCACGGAGGGGAACCCACAGCTACGAGCAGCTCCCACTCAGAAAGCAGCTCTAAAGCTTCCAAAGAGAAAAATATCAATGAATGCTCATTTTCAGGGCAAATCTGAAAGAATGGGGTGGAATTCAACTACAGCAACTGATCTTGCATAGTAGAATGGTGTAAGTACGTGGTGTTGTCCACAGCCTTACAGCCTCACAGCAACACACCTGCAGGGAGCTGCACCATCATAAGAACAAGTACGACAAGGACACTTTGTTCTTAAGAGTCTACAATTTGTTCTTAAGATTCATCGATTACCAAGTTTCTCTTTATTAACCTTTGCACCAGACATACCTGCTGAATGGATGCAATGTCATTGTCTTTACATGTAAAATTCAAGTCAATTATTGAAGAAGGACTGACTTATGTTTGTGCCGTTATCTCGGAACACTTAATTAAATTACCTTTTTGTCCTACTGTCTGCTCTAGGCTTATATTCACTCACCTTACCCTTGAAATACATATTTATGTGTTATTACATGTTAGATTGCCTTGAGCAAAGTACCAGAAGTTGGATTCTCATCTATACTAAGGTTTTTTAAGCCTCTCAGGAGGCACATAAGAAAATACACTTCATTTAGAAAGTAATGTATTCTTACCCCCAGATCCTTTTCCATCAGTACAACTGTGCTGAAAATGTCTCTAGTATGTACTTAAACCTGGACATACAGTTAGAAAAAAAAAAGTAAGTTTTATGAGATCAAGAGTTGCTTTGGTTTATGTGACAGATTCAGCTGATTGCAAACTTTATAGTTGACTTATCTTCTCACTAACAGAGCTTGTAAATTTATTTGCCAAATCATGGTTTTTAACTATTACCCATGAAAAATAATAAAATTTTATACTGTGAAGTCCTACATTGAGCAGGATGCACGTTTTGCTCAGTCCTTCCAGGGTAACATCCTTGACCAGGAGGTGACACAATTGAGGACGAGGGCTGTGCATTATCAGAGTCATTCCATGCCAGTGTCTCCTGCCTCCACAGAAGCACATCTCTGCTGCCTGAAAGCCTCCTGTGCTGCTCACAATTCATGTACTGTGTTGTGCACTAAGACACTGATGTATGTGCGATCCAAGAATTTTAAATATCCCCACAGGATATCAAACACTGTCCAGACCGTTTGTAAATACTTTCCCAGCGCTCTGCAGAAAGTGAGCCAGTTCTTTTCAGATCTACTTAAATGACATTTTTGTCTTATCTAAAAATCTGTGTTCCTGCTTAATAAAATCATCTGGGCAGCTTAACTGCTTCATCAATGCTGCAAGCTCAAGCCTTCATTAATAAATTCTGTTGGAGCGTTAAGATTACCCCCAGTAGAGACAGCTGGGAAACTGCAGTATAAAGTCAAGCAGCACATTTAATGACCAATGAACTTCTGGAAACTTAGTCCAAAATGATACATCATTGTGTCACACACTCTTAAGCAATATGCAGCTTGGTCTCTCTCTTTAGAAACATGAAACCCCCTGAAACTGCTACCACAAATTGGGAACCTTTTAAATTACTGCCAAGCCACCTGCTTTTCTGCAGGAAACTTCATAAAACTCTCCAAAT
This sequence comes from Myrmophylax atrothorax, assembly GCA_026770055.1. Lineage (NCBI taxonomy): Eukaryota > Metazoa > Chordata > Aves > Passeriformes > Thamnophilidae > Myrmophylax > Myrmophylax atrothorax. The sequence continues at coordinate 113,431,569 of JAOXXN010000446.1, read as the reverse complement.
TAGTAATGTCATTAAGTAAAGCTTACAGAGCTGTTGTTATTCTGAGGGAATATTAGCTGTTTAGCTTAGGGAAACCAACAGGGATTTTTAGCATGGAAAGAAATGTCATGCATATTGTACAATCTATTCCGAATGACATGCCTTAAAATATTCTTAAATACACCATTCTTTCACGTTTTAATCTTTCTAGGAGAAAACTCTGTAACCATTTTCTCAGGATTAAACTCATCTAATGAAGAAGAGGAGAGGGGATGTGAAAGATTCTCAAACAGTTTATGTGTCTTCAGATGGTATTAAGAGCTGTATAAATCAAACGTGCCATTTTACATGTTTGAATAGCACTGGAAGAAATAGTGCTGGGGTGGAAGAGGGAGCCCAATATCCCCTGTTCATTCTCTTTTTTGAATGGTTCTACAGAGTGGGTGAGGATGGATTATGGGAATGCCTTCTGCTGAGGAGCAGCCAAAACTGTGCCATCCCATCTTGGAGCAATTTATCCACTAAAATGATTTAGAGGACAGTTCAGTGGCACCATTTTTGGAAGGCAAAAGCAGAAGGGAAGGAATATAAATCAAAGGTGACTGGCAGGTAAAGGATATATGCAGCAATCAGCCAAACCATGTGCACACTGGCACAAATTCAACAAGATCATTTATAAAAATTTTAAGTCAGGAGTACACAAAAGGGGGTCTGGTGCTAACTAAATCCACAGATAGATTACACGCCACCGAAATAAACACTTCCAGATGCTGCCATACAAAAACCTTTTACAGAAAGAAATGTTTTCTTTCATAAATCTGAAAGGAGGAACCTTGGGATGGGGGCTGGGAGAGAAGGGAACAAGATTTCCAAACTGTGATTTGACTTCCTACTGGTTTTATAGATTAATAACTCATCTTTTTCAAACACACAGTGTGAGCACTGTGGAATAACAAATAACTGCAGACAACAGCCTGAATATAGACAGACATCATAAGTATGTAAATGTTTAATGAAATAAAATGCCTTTTTTTTGCTTTCAAAATGAGAAGAAATAATAAAAATGTCAATTTGACTTTTTCTATATCAGAAACTGAATGTTTAACTGAAGGAAAAGTTTTCAAATGCCTTTTGACATAAATACATACATTTCATTTTTGAGAACTGATTAAGAATGAAATCCTGACTTCTTCAAAATCAGGATCAATTGATTTTGAATATCAATATGGGCAGTATACATTATACAGGATCCTAAATATCAGAGATTTTTTTATTTGATTTCCGTGTACCCATTCCCTTCGGAAACAGCATTCAAAAGTTTTTATCATTCAAGTGCTTTAGGAAAATTTAGATGTAATGTATCCACATTTAGTCTATTGAAATAATTATTGACGATTATATTCCAGAACTTCTTCTCACTACTATTTTACTCTGAAACATGCAAAAAGAAACTTCTTTCAGTTAAGAATAAGTTGCAGACCAAATCCCCTTGGAGACAACTCCAGATTGTGGAGTCTCCTCCGGAGATATTTAAATGCCATCTGGACACAATCCTGTGCCATGTGCTCTGGGATGACCCTGCCTGGGCAGGGAGGTTGGACCAGATGACCTCCAGTGGTCCCTTCCAGGCTGACCAATTCTGTGATTCTGGGAAATGTGAAGCCAAATTATTCTTGAAGTTTAAGGCACTTAAACTAAATCTTCTTTCCAAAATACCCTGTTCTGCTTATCTCCACACTATCCTTTGTATTTTAAAAGTTTCCCTCTCTACTCCCTGAATCACAGAATATGCTGATTTGGACAGGACCCATCAGGATCACTGAGTCCAGCTCCCTGACCTGCACAGGACATGCTAAGAGTTACACCATGTGCCTGAGAGTGTTGTCCAAATGCTTCTTGGATTCTGTCAGGCTGTGACCACTGCCCTGGAGAGCCTGTTCAGTGCCCAACCATCTCCTGCATGAAAATCTTTTCCTGAATCTGCTGGTTTAGTCTCCCACAGGCTCAGCTTTCCCAGGTCTTCTGGCACTATTGCACAGATTTTGTTTTCTAATCAGTAAATCAGTAGAGAGATAAATCAGAGGGAAATCAGTAGTCAATATAATCATATTGAACTTACTAATGGTCTGTGATGAACTTCAGTATTTTTTGCCATAGAAATTAATTTAAGCATTTACATAAAAGCTGAGATCAACAAGGATCAATAGTGAGCACTCTAAAAACATCAGAATTGAAAAGTCCTGGTTAAGTAAACAATTTGATTGTGAAACTATGACTTGCATGTACATGTAACTTACTCAAGTCCACATGGGATATTGCATTAATTATTTAAGAACCTCTAGGAGTATAAATAGAGTTGGATATAAGACCCAAATAAATAAAGTGTTTGCCAAATCACATTCTCTGGTGCTACATGTTCTTCATGCAGGGAATGTCACAACAGGATCAAAAACAGGGGTTTGTAAATATTCATTGTTTCGTGCTGCAAAAGAAATTTTATGAGACAGAAATATTTAACAAGAGACGTTTTAGACTAGCAAGCCCTTTCATACTGAAATGCCTTGGAGGCTGGAGGAGCATTCCCCCCAAAACATAAATATCCAAAGAAATGCTGGTTATACCTCTGTTCATTCACTCCCCTCCATTCACACAGGCACAGGCTGCTGAATAATGGCCACTGTCTGCAGAGAGCCTGGGCAGGGTTACAGCCAACACTGGTGAGCTCAGCTTCTCTTAACATCTAAAGCATTTCTTTTCACAACTGGCATAAACTAAAGACAAAGAATCTCCTTTGGAAACACTTTCTTTTGCCTCTGGTCATCCCCCATTGTAGCAACCACTTTGCTTTAATTTCAGAGAAGAGGATCCTTTTTACTAGAGCTGTTCTTGTGCTTACAAACTGTTCACACGCCACTTACCACTCCCACCAAGATTCCAGGTAAGCACTGTGTATTCCTCACAGAATAAATACTCCTAAAGAATTATTTGCTTGCTGCCCTAACTGTTTGAAATACAATCAATTCAAATAACTTAAAATAATTTCTCTAGAGACATTATGCTTGTATTCCTGGCAAGAAACACCCATCTAATATTTTTGTTAACACCTTGGCATAATAAAAACTATCATTTTGAATATTATTTGGATGAATATTAGGATTACTTCTACAGGTCCAGTCAAGAATGCATACAATTTTCCCTATCCACTTCCTTAACTTAAAAGCACAGAGAAACAGACACAGGTATTGCATTATCCCACATGATGGAGAGTTCCATACTGCCCATTCATGTCTTGCAAAATTATATAATGCCATTTTTTAATATTTCTCTGTTTCTTGAAAGTCTGGAAACACCAAGCACCACCCAGTGCCCTTAATAGAATATACATGGATAAAATACATGTCTGAACTACCTTGGTCATGATACAATGCAGAGGAATTCAGAGTACACTTGCTGCTTTCCATTGTGGCTTGCACTTGGAGACAAAACCTAAATGCTCTAATTATGTTAGTCATTTTGACATAGCTATTAAGGTCAAAATAAATGCGAGTGGATCATTTTCACTAGTTTAATGCTAGTTCTCATTTACCATGTGATTATAAAACATCCAAAGTGCTCTTTTGGTCCAAACCAACATCCATCAAATGCTGCTAAAGAATAAATTACACAGCTCAACTCTTCTTCCCAAACTGCCTCATTAGGAACACTGATCACCAAACCAGAGGGACAGCCATGGCTAAACAGCAGAACAGGGAAAGATGGGAAAAAATGTGCTGCATCTTAGGCCTGAGACATCAGTGTAAGGGACAAGGGAAAGGGAAGAGAAGAAACAATATTTCTTAAACACTGGGTGCTGAGTCCAAATGACTCTTGGTGTATTCAGGAGCAACACCTTCATGAAGTACTGAAAAACCATTATGATTCCCAGTCAAGTGGATTTTAGACATAAATTGCTTATTATTTTGCATTGGTCAAACTGCAACAAAAGCCCTTTTATTTCTCTCCCCCTTGTGAGTCTGAAAAAAAATGAGAAAAGATGAGCAAAATGGAAACACACAACCAAAATATCACATAATCAGAGCAAATCATATATGCAGCTCTATTACAGAAAAATAACCTCTCCTTCTCCAAGGATTTACTTCCATGTGTATCCACACACTGCATGACTCCACTGACAATTCTCTATGCAGACACACCAGCACATGACCCCTTTTCATTCCTCAAGTCTGTTCTTTCAAAGAAGTGGCTTTCCCTAAGTACTGCTGGGATGTAGTTGGAGGCTGCCTTTCCACATCACCCATCTTTCTGTAGGATAACATCTCACTGTTGAATTTCACTCTTCTATTCAGAAAACTCATCCCCTACTGCTCTGGGTTCAGCTACAAACTTTCTGAATGCAGCAGGTCCAACTGCCTGTTGGTTATTACATTGATCCATAAAAATATCCATTGTAGAGAATGATGAAAGAGATCAGGGAAGGGTTTAGATCTGTCTGATACAGGTTTTTCCTTCATACACCACAGAGAATAAATCAGACTTCTCACATTTTATCAAGGTTTTACCCTGCTTGCCTGGACTGTGCCACATAGTTACTGAGATCTGAGGAAATGATCTTGCCTGATTATACAAAAATCTGTGGTAGGGCTGTCCATCTGTCTCCTGATGCTTGGTTAAACACATGCCATCAGACCCCTCCAACACTGAAGGGTACCTGTTGTGGAGCTCTTTTGTAATGTAGATTGCAGAGGCTGCTCAGTGCTCCACCTACACCTCTGCCAGATTCAGACACAGCAGTCGTGGGTATCGCAGGGACAGCGAAGTGCATCCCCAAAATTGCCAGTGAGGGCACTGAGAGCAGAGGGGCAGAGGGACAGACCTTAATCCATACTCTGTAATAGCTCTCACGTGCTTTTCCTGAGCTTTCTCATTAACAGTGGAATCATATTCCACAGCCCTCCAACATCTGAAGGCATCCAGAGCTGACCCAAGATTCCCTCTCACACTTGGCTTGTTTAGAAGGAGCAAGATCTGCTCATCTCATCAACCACGTTGACAGTAGGTAATGTTAACAAATTAAATCATTCAGTTAGTTGTGCTGTTTGGGAAGGTCATAAAATTTGAGGGCATAAAAAACCCCAACCCAAACCAGAGTATTTTATTAGAACTTGTGGTTGCAGAAAAAATTTGAACTTGGGTTAATAATTGACCAAACCACTTTTAGTGAGGGTCAGGGAAGGAAGACTCACCTTTCTGCAACTGTTTATGTGAGCTCTTTACTTTGTAATAAATACATTCTCTGCTTTCAGAAGTTATTGCCATGTTCTTAGCGACATCTCTTAGCAAAACTTCTGCTAAAGGGATTTTTCTGTTTTGGTCTAGAAATTCTACCCTATGCTTTTCGTGATAATAATCTGTCATCTGTGAGTGGCAAAAAAGGTAAAATTATGCCAAGATAATTCATTGCAAATGTGTATTGACTATCATTAATAAACCTAATATTTACTACCATTTATAAAAGCGTTGATCAGTTGTGACATTAGGAAAATTATAGCTTCACATACTCATTTATTTTCTTTTGTTCCTCGCTTCTGAGGTCAAGTCCCACTATTTGCTTCATATTTAAGGTCTTCATATACTTATGTATCATTTTTATATAGGTGAATTTCCTCCAAATTCAGAATCATTTTCCTGCCCTAAAATCTCTCAAAGCTTGGACAATTTCTTCCTGGGCTTTAGGAGCTCAAACCTAGTTTGGTGGTTTTTTCGTTTGTTTTTCATATAATGATTTCTTTGACATTTATCCCTTTCTAAATGTAGCTATTCTGAGGTAAGCAGGATTTATACCACATAGAACAGCAGATGAGAAGAAAATGACCCCAATTTATGACATTGGAGATGGACTGCTTTCACATTTTCATCAGCTGAGAAAATTAAATAAAGAACTCCTTTGGCTGCTCTGAACAATGGATTTGCAATTTGCATAGAAAAAATGATGGCAAAACCTCAGAACCCATCAGTGTTTTACCACAAGCTCAGTTCTATTACATTTCAGTGGAGCTTCAAAGTTGTCTAAAGAAACCATTCTCTTCTTTCTCCAACTGTAAATATGACACTTGAGAGTTCAACTTCCAATAGGAGCAGTATCTGACACACAACTAATTTTAGAATATAAAGTGCTCTTCACCATATTGGAATACATATAATTTAAAATAACTGTAAACCTAAACTTTGGAAAAACATAAAATTCAAGCACTAACAAAAAAGCATAATTTGTAATTGAAAGAAAATAATATTTAAAAGGAAAAAAAAACAAAACTTTTTTGTCCTTCCAAAAAGAGACAAGAAATTACTAAGTTTTATTTCCCAAGAGAATTATGCCACTTTTATAAAGAAAATTACAGTCACCACAAATTGCTCTCAACAATTCCAAAGCTTCTTCATTCGACCACTTGAAAATCAAAGTTCTTTAAGATTATAAATATAACTTTTTATAACTCTGTTATTACGTACTGTGAATGGGGACAGGGGGCCAATCTTGTGGCCGTAGCGTCGAATGGCCTCTCTGATGTGGCTGGGCTGGATGGCATCACTTTGAGCCTCCACACCACAGGCTGCAGTGCTCTGCAACAGAAAAACACAGAAATTGTTGCTAAATCAAAAACACAACAGCCCTACAGTGCATAAAGCATGAAAATAAACCTTTAGAAAAGGGACCAATTTTTTTTTTCCTGAGGATACACATCGTTGCTGCCACACACTGCACTAGGGGAAAAAAGCTATTAACAAATTAAAGAGGACTTTTACATGAACTTTGCTTAAGAGACCCAAAGAACGCCATGTTTGTCCTCTTAAATCTTTCACCTACTGCTGCTGTGTGCTGCAATTGAAGAGAGCAGAAAAGGCTCAAACTGAAATGAAAGGGTCATATAAGTCACAATGCAATAACCACAGAAACTATTTTTAAAGTGTTTCAGGCTCTTATTATGATGTCAAGGGGTGGGGAAAATATTGAACAAGCACCCTAAGAGGAAAGCAATTTGACACTAAAATCACCATTGAGCAACATCAGGCTGAAATTTGATGCTGAAACATGTGACTTAACGGTGTTAGAGGGATGCAAAAAAGAAAAAGAATCACCTCGAATCAAAATGTTTTCAAATTTCAAATGACTTTTTGGATTATGGACCCTAAATAGGTAAAAAAGAGAATTCACTGCTACTGGGGCTCTGATTTTACAATTGCCCCAGGATTTCAAAAGAAAAAGTTACTTTCCTTGTTAGTCAACCTGAAATGTTGATTTAGGCTCCACTTAAATTGTCAGAATTCAGGTGACTTATCAAATAATGGCTGCTTGGCAAGAAACTCGTGGAAATTATTTTAGTCAATGCACTGAGAATGACAAAAACTTAAATTATTCACTGAAGTTTAATGAACACCCATACACAGTCCCCTCATACTTGCACATTATACCCAAACGCTCTCAAATTTGGGATATTTTTTATGCAATGTTTTATTTTCAAGTGCTGAGTCCACTGGAGCCTGTGTGTACACGCAGAATTATTCATAATACGATGGCAGAGTCTTCCCTTGCTGATTGACATTCATAAAGGGAATATGAAACTCAAATATGTTTTGCTGGACTGGGCCTTCAAGGCCTAAAAATAACATTCTTCAGCAAGTTAACTTGTTTGTCTCAATGCCTCAGTTATATCCAGTAGATACCTGACTAAACTGGAGAAGTCACGAGAACATTTCATTAAAAGTGTGCACTTTTTGGAATAAAATTGTTTTAATAGACATTAAGCAAAACAGTAAGAATTTAAAATAAACTCATAACACCAGCAAAATATAATGTATCAAAAACTACATTGCCAGCTAAATTCTTATTCCTAGGAATTATAAAGGAAATCGGCCACAGAAACAAAACATAATCAAATGCAATATAAAAAAGGAAAAGCAAGAGTTTTCTAAAAGTTTTTAGCATTTTAACAGATTTCTAACTGGAGTATAATAAGAACAGACATAAATTTGAACATATTAGGAGAGAGAAGGAGAAAATACATCTTTTTCTATCTATCACTGTAAAAATCACTGGTTTTACTCTGAAAAATGAGTATTTTTTCATACTAAAACACGACAGAATCCCAAGTCACTCCATTGCTTTGCAGCAAAATGAGCACTGCCATCACATTTTTCCAAAACAGCCCCAAGTGACTAAGTCAGGGCTTCCTATCCAGTTTATTTAATCAAATCTATTTCCCTTGTGGTTTTAAGGTATATATATCTCTCTCAGACAGAACACCAAGACTTTATGACAGCAGACAAGAATTGCAGCATTTACATTTCACACTCTGAGTATGAGACATCTGTATTTTATGCAAAGTAAACAAATATTTAGCTTGAATGCAACCAACTGGCATGAAAATAAAGCAAGTCAGGCAGAGCTGGTAAAGGCTGCTGGGAGCAGGAAAATCACAAGCCCCTCTTTGCCTACTTTGCTTATGTTTTGACCCATAAAACCCACACTGCTGCCACTGTGAGGGAAGGGGATGGTGCTTTGGGCTGGTGGCTGCTGCTGGGGCTGCAGAGGAGCAGGTTGTCTTGGCAGCAGCAATTGTTACCTTCACAAAACCCAGTCTGCAGGCATTTCTGGGAAACTTCAGCCTAGTTCTGATAGGAAAAGCACCAAACCACACCTTTGGCCTTATGATAACAATGGTCATTAATATGTGATACAGGATAAAATTAACACTTAAAATGAGACACATTATTTACTGTGAGGGTGGTGAGGCCTGGCACAGGTTGTCAAGACAATGTTTGGATGCCTCATCCCTGGAAATGTTCAGGTCTAGATGGGATGGGGCTTGGAGCAACCTGGTCTAGTGGAAGGTGTCCCTGCCCACAGCAAGGGCTGGAATGAGATGAGCTGTAAGGTCCCTTCAAACCCAAACCATTCTGTGATCCTGTGCTGACTTCCTGAAGAGGTTTTGACTTCTTTTTCTTTTTTTAATCCCAGGCTTATGCACCAAATACCTTTTTCCTTTTCCTTTGTTTGGATTTGGTAGAGTCCTGCCCAATTCCACCATTGCCCAAGGCTCCTGATGGGGTTTTCCCAAGGTGTTGCTGTCCTGCTGATGCTGGTGGGGTGGGTGTAGGAGGTGGTGTGTTTTCAGGAGAGTCAAGATTGGTCTTCACACTTGTAGATTGCCCTAAGAGATGTGGCTATAAAAGCAAGATGTCAAACAGCCATTATATAATCAAATCAGGAAAAAAAAACCCAACCCAATTATTGCCTTTCTAGATTTCCTGGTAGAAGAGATGTAATACCAAATTTGGTTTGCTCATTCCAGAAGTTACTGTAATATCTGTATTATAGCAATGTAATACAGCACTTGGGGCACTTGCTCATTCTGAAAACGTCAATCTCCAAATCTACAATTGAGCCTTGAATACTGGGAGAAGGAATTTCCACCCAATAAAAGAAGATTTGCATTTAATTATAAAGATGCTGCTAAGAATTTAACATTCAGGACTACAATTTAGTGTCCTCCCATGTAAATCCATAACCTCAAAGTTCCTAAGCAGAAGTCTGTATCAATACCAGGTTCAATAATAGCTACTTTGGAAGAAAATACACGTGAAAGTAAAACATAAAATGCATTGATAAGTAAAGAAGCAAGTTTTACCTCAGCAGAGTTGTGATACTGTATGAAGGTGGCAGATATGGCATGACTGAATGGGTCACCAGCTTTGGGAGCCATGTCCTGTTTAACCAGAAGGGCCAAGTCCACCAGCTGGAGGGGCAAAATAGAGGGTGGTTACTGACAGGGCATTACCAATGCCATTGTAACAATGAGAGATGGGGGGTTGTGGGTTAAGGCAGAATGTTCTTAGTGTTTCTCAGCTGAAAACAAAGTTATTCAGAGGTATTTCAGCCCAAGGAACCTTTCTTTTCCACTTCTGTAAATGTATGGAGCAATCTATCCACCCAAGAGGGCTTGGCTTGGCACTAAGGTAACATTTTGTTTTCCAGGAAAGCCTTCTTTATAATCCAGTTGTGCAATGGGGTTGAATGAGCCTCAGCACACTGCCAAGGGTCACATAACAAAGTGTGTGGTTTCAGTCTGGACTTGAATAAAGTCCGTGCTGGACTCCACTCTCCCCTGTAACCATTATAAAACATTCCTATTTGTGTATTAGAGGGATGAGAAGACTAAAGCCCACATCTATCACCTAGGACATGGAAAGGCAGGCAGGATTTCTGAGCTGGGCTAGTGGAAGGTGTCCCTGCCCGTGGCAGGGGTTACTTCCAACCCAAACCATTCTGTGATTCCATGAATCCAGTTAGCCTGGCTCGCTGGAGGAGTGACTGCCCTTCTGAAGGGGCTCACAACCCAGCTGAAGCACACACAAGAGCAATTTTCATTTTAGTTAGAGTTCAGTCAGTATAGTCCCTTACCTGGGCCACAGTCTCATATGCTAAATATGCCAAAATCTCCATTGCAACTGCATTTGGCTTGATTTCCATGCTGCTACAGTCCAGCCAGTCACGAAACTTGGATGCTTTCTTTGCTGTCAGTTAAAGCCACAAAGGGAAAAGGGAAAGTTAAAAACAGGTAGGCCAAAATTAACAATTTTTTGGGGTAGCAGAAATCCTGCAAATGTGAAACAAGTAGTGTGAGTGTGATTTGATTGACCAAGGAAGGAATTACCAAAATGGAGCCTGTGGGGAAGGCTGTTATTTCATACACAACTTTCTGGAGACCCATAAATACATGGCATAAAGAGAAAAACACATGATAATTGATCACACAGAAGATTTAGAAACAATGAAGGGTCCACCTCAGAGGAGTGTAGACAGGACAAACCTGATTTGGAATGTATTGTTGTAAAAGAAATAATATGCATCTCATCTTTGATGAATTAGAGAAAGCACTAGAAGAAATCAATACAAATATGAGTCCAGATAAAAGTGATAAAATTTTATTAACTATAGCAAAGATAAATGAAGAAGGACAGAATAATTCAGATGTCCTGGTGTTTGCCATACCTGGGGTTAGGTGCCGACAATGGAGCCAAAATGATCTGTAGATGAACATTCTTTAATTGTGCTTTGGATATAAAGAAATAAGGATGGATGTAGATCTGCAAATGAGCCACACCTATACAAGACCTTCACACTGGTAATGGATGAGATCACTTTGGAGAAAGGGCAGAGAAAAATATGGGACAGAGAAATGTGGCAATTGCTTAGAGAGTAAAAGGAGGAAAAAGGGATGACCTTACTTAGGTCAGTGGTGGACAAGAGGATCACAGAAATCTGAGGACAGAAACAGCTGTTAAGACAGAGGTGAATAAAATGAAGGGAACAAAAGTGGAAGAATCATCTGAAACAGGTCTTTCAAAGACAGTTTTCAACCAGGACTAAAAAGCTACAGACATGTCAGGTGTTATGTCTGAAAACAGGTGTGAGTAATGGTTATTTTTATGTAGGAGGGAATGAGAAGGCTACATTGGGTTCTTAAAGAAAGCAAGAAAAAGGAAGAAAGGAAGGGAGGAAAGGAAGGGAGGAAAGGAAGGAAAGGGAAGGAAGGAATGAAAGGAACTGAAGGAGAGGAAGGAAGGAGAGAAAGAAAGAAAGAAAGAAAGAAAGAAAGAAAGAAAGAAAGAAATAAAGAAAGAAAGAAACAAATAAAGAAAGAAAGAAATAAAGAAAGAAAGAAAGAAAGAAAGAAAGAAATAAAGAAAGAAAGAAAGAAAGAAAGAAAGAAAGAAAGAAAGAAAGAAAGAAAGAAAGAAAGAAA
>JAOXXN010000446.1:113407702-113419532 GCA_026770055.1 Myrmophylax atrothorax | reverse complement strand
GAAAGAAAGAAAGAAAGAAAGAAAGAAAGAAAGAAAGAAAGAAAGAAAGAAAGAAAGAAAGAAAGAAAGAAACCACAAAATATTCTCTACAATTAAAATTTGTAATTCTGTAGTACTTGATCCTTTGATGAAGCTTTTCTTTTGCCTGATTTTAAAAGTGTACAGAAATAAAAAAACTCTAATATATAATTACTAATATATATTTTTAGAACGGGTTTCTTGAAGTCCTTTCCAGGTTTATTCTCTTTGACGCAGTTTTTATGAGTTTATAAAAAAGGGTTTTCTTCATTATACATAGTAGCACATTCAATTTTTACTGAAATATAAGGAAAAAAGTAAAAAAAATAGCCTTTATGTTAGTTTTGAACAAATATTCTGCACAGCATTTAAGATGCTCTATTTAATTGAGCTCATATTATGCAATTTAATTTGTGCCCAAAACTCTCTTGCTACTATTTTCTAACCACTGTAATTCCCATATTCTTTAGTTACATTAAATATCAGTAAAAAGAACCTCATAGACATGGTCATTTAAAAACACTGTGAAAACAGCACTAAGATATTTTTACAGATCACAATTCCCTGGTCAGCAAAACTCAATTTTATTTCTCAAATTTAAGATTTCTATTTGTTCTGTCTCCAGATGGCAATTTTTGGGTTTTAGAAATGACTTTATCACAAACCTCTCATTTCCTGAAGTCACCCTAATCTGAAGTATCATTTATCTAATGGCTCACAGATGTGTGATGCCAAATTATAACTAAACATAAAAAACATATTAACATGCTTGCAAAACATGTTTTCCTACATTTGCTGACATTTGCTGATACAGAACAGTATCTCCAATGTGTCATTTTTTGCCGTAAATGAGTCAGCCTTTCTTCGAATTTAAAAGGAAGAACAAGATAAGGTCTCTCCTTTAAAGACATCATTGTGTTCAAGTCTGTGTTGTAGGATCATGTGCTGTTTGGTAATGATTTTTCTGGCTCCTTCACCTCCCTTTCCCTGACATTTGACCTAAATCCTTAGTCATCACTTAACCGCTTCTGTAATGATGTTTTGCTACATGATCAAGCCCATTAATTTACAGCTCATTATAGTCATGGCCCACAAGTACTTCTAGTAAGTTGGTTTTCAGTGCTAGAAAAGCCCTAATTCTGTCATCATGTTATTAGTGTTGGAATGGCGTATCCTGATGAACTTGGCCAATGCTGAACAAATTCCACAGCAGGAGCTTACAGCTTAAAATAGAAAAGTCTCTTTAGTAAGTTCTTTGTGTCTCTGTGGATCGGGAAATAAAAGCAAAACTTGCTGCTCTTCTCTAATTTTAGATGCATTCCGAAAAACCTGCGACCATGAAACTTTCTAACATGCCAACTTTAGCACCACCATGACAACTTCAGGCAAGTGGTGGTTTTAATCCAGTTCTATCATCCCCACCAGCACAGTATTTGGTAAATATTCAAATAAAATACCCTGCCTGATGCAGCCTGAAATTAACTGTTCCCAGGAGTTATGCAGACAAAGAATTTCAAGTTTTATTATTGTGGATGAAACAAAAGTGCTTTCAAAAAACATGAGGTTCTGGTGTGCTCCCTATTAACTGAAACAATAATCAAACATTTCCTCACAGTGCAGCCATTATAATACTTACAGAAACTCAGTTGCCGACTCTCACAGAATTCTGCGTACTGGACCGAGTCCATGGCTCGTGTTTGTCTTTCTGCTCTCTGACAAAAGAGAAAAAGTACATCATGTGCCTCATTCCAACAAGAACTGCATTCCACACCAGGAATTATAGCGCCAAAGTGCCCTCGCCAAAACCTTGGAGCAACCCTCCCAAATTAAACATGCATTGAACAAGTCAAGATGCAGAAATATAAACCACAGATGGGTTATTAGTCTTGTGAGTTGAATTTCCCCGAGGAGAGTGTCAATTCCTGTTTTACAAACCTGCCTGCATAGCCCTCACCATGCCAGGGCTGAGGGATTGGTGCTGAGCGCCCTGCTCTGATTGGTGGGCACCTTTAAACTGAAGCACTTGAGCAGCCTCCCCAAGTGTTTACAGGTGACCAGACAACTACAACACCCTCCTGGACTGAGCCCAACACGCTCTGCACTGAGCAGAAATTGTGATATGAATAAATTGCAGAACTTTGAGGATGTGCCAGGTAGAAAGGAGCACTGCCCCTTCCCACTCTCGATACACAGTGATAAATAACTGGTAAATGTGTCTGCTTCAATTTCTTTTCACTGTTGACCTATGCTTGAATTTTTATACTTCTGAACACCTCAGGAAAAAGAAAGGAAATCAGACTGAATGAGGGTTTGTTCAAGAAAAACACCTTAAAATGTTCACTACTGCACATAAGAATGTATTTCACACAGAGAGCAGGGTCAACCAAAAGAGAGTATCTCACAAGAGACAAGTTATGAAACCATAAACATTACACACACCCTTCCCTCCATGTACACACAATGCCATAAATAAATCCTGGGTGAAGGGCACTGAAGTTTGTGGTCAGGTTTGAACATGTGTTTGAGTTCTGTTTAAGTATCAACAGAGCAGGGGTGAATTTCACAAGGTAAGGATCTGGTCTTCACAGGAGATGAAATCCTTCCCGTTATCAGGGGCAGGAAGCAGCAGTCAGATAAACAGAAATGATTATCCTCGTCAGAAGCAGAAGACTGCCTCCAATCTTTCTATCAAACAGATTGTCTTAAACAACAAGGAGAGGAATGTAACTGCCTTTGAAACTATAACTCAGTGACTAAATCATCACACCAGGTAAGAACAGAACTATCACTACGGACAGAAAGTGGGATCAGGAGTGGCTAATGGCATTGAGACTGAAGCACTTCTGCAGTGTGTCCACACAGCTCAAGAAATGATCCATAAAACTGGTAAAGTACAGGTGTGTTCACACCAGGGGCAAAAAACAAGAGGGAAAATCCACATGCACACTCAGCTCAGATTTTGGTGCGACTCCCTGAGCATTTTCATGTTTGATCAAATCGAAATCACAGAGTTCTTGAATCGGAGTCAATGGAAAACAAAAGGGCTGCTGGGAAGTGTATTTGGAGACACATGTTGTCTCTATAAGCTGCATTTGGCCTCAGCAATTCTCAAAAAGAAAATAAAATTAGTACTTCAAATACAGTTTCTTCCTGTTTTCTGCCTTTTAAGTCACTCTCATATGACAGGTCAATCCATCACTTATGAGATCTGGTTGACAGTCAACATCTACAATTGAGCTGCAAACTGAACTACAAACTGACCAGGAACACACCTGGATAATACTTCTTTCTTCTCTATCCAGTCAATCATTTCCACTATTTCCACTGTATTTGGACCCTTAGTCACAATGATAGGAACTGTTGTACTTGGGCATTTTCCAGTTCTCCTACACAGGCCTCTGGCACCCTGGCTACATTTTCTGCAGCTGCCATTTCAAGTTACTAAAAAATTTGCAGTTAATCCATTCCATCAAGATGTTAAGTAACTCTAGATTGAGTTTGTGTCCTTTAAAAATAATTTTCACAATCCATGCTGCAACTTCAACCCATTACAGAACTCAGTTTTGCCTCTGAATTAATTCAGCCAAACTCTGGAAAACAGAAGGCACCAGCAAGATACCATCGAATCTGAACTTCTGGATAGCACAGGACACTTCTCACATAATTCATCCTAGAAATGGCAGTCTTAGAATTCCTTGTGTAATTTTACTATATGCTTTCAAAGAGTATCTCATTTGGGGTTTAATTTTTCACATATTAAGAGAGAATTTCTTCAAATAGTTAAAAAAGCTTATTTTTATGCAATATGGTTTAAATTCTGTAATGATTTGTCTCTTTGGTAGTCAGAAATAACTATTTGGGGCTACCAGATAATAAGGAAATAATTTGACTTGAGGTGACCCATCAAACAGACTGAGCTTCACTGTGACCACGCTCCCTCTGAAAGTCTCTCATCCAACCTCCCAGCTTAAACCAGGACTCTTGCCAAGACCAGAGGAATTCAGCTTTGGCTTTCTCCAGCCAAGTCTCAACACCACCAAGGACAGAGAGTGTATGGAATCCACCATGTACTGCTCCATGGGGTGACCCTGTTCCAGGTGCAGAAACTCGGTGAGGTGCTGCTGGTTCAGCTCCTGAAGTTTTCCAGGCCTGTGTAGCCTGAACTCCACCCAGCCCAGTGCCAACCACTCTTGATTTACTGCCACCAACACATCTACAGGATGTGCATTTTGCCTTTGTGCCCACATTTTGGTCCACACTGTTGAAGACACTGAACCCTCTGGGCCTCTGTATCAATACTGGGATATCCTTTTTTTTTTCCTGTGTGTCAAGCCATGGGCTAATTACCCTTGACAACTAGCAGTCCCAAGGATTTAAAACCCCTTGCAACAAGGAGGAAGGCATGGAAAAGCAAAATGACAAGACAAACGCCATGTAGAAATTTGACAAGAATACTTTAAGTTTTACTGACATCCCATAACATGGGAACTGCAAATCCAGATTAATCCCAAGAGCAGTTATGTTAAATTACATGACTTAGCAATGACTACTCAGCAAAGACTCCAAAGCTCTGAAGATTCATACTGTCAAAGGCTACAAGTTTCATTAAAAGTATTACAAGTTTCTTTATAAGTGAAGAAACTCAAAGATCTATTAAAAGAAAGGTGCTGTTGAGGGATTTTTCCAATAGGGACTTCATTTCTCTCTACAAACTGTCTACAGTAGTTGTCTAATCACTGGACTGAATGTTATTCTTAAATACTTAGTAAATATTTACAGTTACTGTCTCTCTATATGAATATTTTCTATTTAACAGAACTACCTACATATATGTGAAAACAAACTGTTTTCCTCATTCAATTCCGTCTTTAACATTATTTGTTCCTAAAGGTGGACTGTAGTGTGATGCTCTAAACCACCACCAAATAAAATGCTGTTTGCCTTAAATAACTGGGCTATATTTTCTTCCTAATGCACTCTAATGAAAAAAAAAAAAAACAAACCCAAGAAACAACCACCACCACATCCTGGCACAGAACCTCACAGTTCAAGGGGTAAGAACAGCCATTCCATCAGTCTTACCAGTTTTGGAATGGTCTATAAATAACCAGCAAATGCAGGAGAAATGAACAGAGGAATAGCATAACTGTCTTTAAGGAAACACCGAAGAAGAAGACAACAGCAGATCATCTTTCCCCTTCACTTCTCAAGATCACAAACAGTATTTTTTAAACTCTTATGTCATCCCTGCTTTGAAAAAATGTAATGTTCCCTTAACTTTGCATTTCTCAGGTATGTTTTATACATTCAAAAGAAATCAATAACATGGGATAAAAAGGAAGAAGAAAGGGTGAGCACATTACTGTGAACACAGAATGACTCCAGGACAAAAGAAAATGGCATTCAGCGTTGGGGAAGTCACAGAAAACTTGCTAAAATAACTTTATATGTAGGTGATGCTTTAAGTTTAAAGAATACTCACTCATTCTTTTTTCACAGTCTTAAGGTGGGGTTTTTTTCCCAACTATTTTTTTCTTGAAAACAAGAAATGATACAGGACATTCTAACCAAGAAACAACTTCAATTTTAATAAGTGAAATTTCCCCAACTCTGTTGTTGGAAGGAGTAGTGAGTCACCCCACCAGGACTGAAGTTCTCTTTCCTCACTATAAAAACCACTTTGCTGGGAATCTTTCCTGCATGTAGAAACAGTGGAACCCCTAATGATGCAGCACCTTGAGGCAATCTCAGCTTGAAAGCAGACCCTGCAAGTGGCAGCAATGACATTGCTCAGCTGGTTTATAAGAAGAAATAAAAATAGATAGTTTTTACTCCCTCTGTAGCAGTACGAGTCACTGTAAGCAGTTAAGAAGCTGAGTTATGTGGTGTATAGCAGAGTTAAAATACTTTGCCTGCTTTCCTTGGAACATGCTGAAGGATGCAGGAGATAGGACCTGGCACAGTAAACGTCTGCTTAGTCTTCCAAAAATGTGTTGCATTATATCTTTCTTTCAGCACAAAGAAACTAAAAAGGGAAAGGAAAGAAAAGGTAAAGAGTTGCATGTTGTCACCTACCATCCAGGATGAAGAATAATCCTATTTTTTATTCCATTTTAAAGCTTCCACACTTGACATACAAAGCTCTTTGTGTGGGGGGAAGGCAAGAGGCCAAGCATTAACTTGCTTACCGACTCCTCCGTGTTTGGAGGCAACGTGCCGAGGAGCTGCTAAGCTGGAACATTTGAGAGATGTTCAAGGCATGGCTGGACACCCCTGTGTTTGGCAACATGTTAAGGATGAAGGCTCTGGCTTCCCAAACCACTCACATATTCATCTTGTGGAGTGATTTCCTGATTCCCTTCACTCAAGACCTCTCATTGTGTGCCTATGGTGGCTTCAAAGCAGCCAGGTGGCTGTTCCAGGGAAAAGCAAAGCTGCCCTGCAATGGCTGATGGTACCAAAATACTACACACAAAAGAATTTACTTTTTGTTTAGACTAGAGAATAACAGGGCACTGACAGTTCTGGGGTTCGAGGCCAAAAACTGTAGGGTGACAAAGTCCTGAGCTGTAGGGT
The DNA here is from genome assembly GCA_026770055.1 of Myrmophylax atrothorax. Lineage (NCBI taxonomy): Eukaryota > Metazoa > Chordata > Aves > Passeriformes > Thamnophilidae > Myrmophylax > Myrmophylax atrothorax. The sequence continues at coordinate 113,412,938 of JAOXXN010000446.1, read as the reverse complement.
GGTTGTAGGTCAATGAAGATACTCCAGGGCTGGAGTCCCTCTGCTCTGGAGTCAGGCTGGGAGAGCTGGGGGGGTTCACCTGGAGAAGGGAAGGCTCCAGGGAGACCTGAGAGCCCCTTCTAGTGCCTAAAGGGGCTCCAGAAGAGCTGGAGAGGGACCTGGGACAGGGGCCTGGAGGAACAGAACAAGAGGGAATGGCTTTACACGGACAGAGGGCAGGGATAGATGGGATATAAGGAAGGACTTGACTGTGAGGGTGATGAGACACTGGCCAGAGAAGCTGTGGCTGCCCATCCCTCGAAGTGTTCCAGATCCAGCTGGCCAGGGCTTGGAGCAGCCTGGGATAGTGGAAAGTGTCCCTGCCCCTGGTAGGGGGTTGGAACTCAAAGATCTTCAAGTTCCCTTCCAACACAAAACATTCTGTGATTGTGTGAAAAATTACCAAGATTAAAAAAATAACATCTGAGAAATAAAGTACAAGGTAGCTCAGTACTGAAATGTTTACAAAATCTGCTGAAAATACACTTCTAGCCTTCTGTATCTTGGCATTATCTGAGATTATCACCATCTGAAGACATTTGTTACATAAAGGAAAAAGGTATTTACTCTTCTGAGAATGACTTGAATTGGTAAGCAAAGGAAAAAAGGGGTTTAAGAGGAAGCATTTTCAAAGTTCTAGCTTACTCAGAGTTTTATACAGACAATAAAAATGCCACTTGGGGGAAGATCAATAGCTTTTGTAATGCAGTACCTGATTTGGCTATAAAGTACACATATACAGGGAATTGTTTTACCCACCTCTGACAGAACATCCCATACACTCTGTAGCAGCCATTAAGCTGAACAAGGCTGCAGAGCAAACTGGAGGCTTGTGATGTAAGACTGGTTTTGAGTGCTCACATGTTTAGTGCAAAGTCCCCAGTATTAGAAGAAAAGATGAGGTCTTTTTCTGGCAGAGCAAGGTGATCTCCATTTTAATGTATGTTCACAGTAAAAATAGTTTTTCTTTTTTCTTTACAATATTTTTAACGTCATTCCCTACAATAAACAGAGTTTAGGACTCTAAAAACCTTAAGAATCTGAAGTGTTATGGAGATTTTTAAGGATATACAACTGTAAATGAGAAGAAAAAATGCTGTGGGTGATTACAAATATTAAATATTAGTTAAAATATACATTTAAAATAGAATTCTAATTCTTCATTATAGAAAATTTGTAGAAAATTTTCTGTCAAGGGACAGAAGCTGGGATTCACTTGAAGAACTGAAGACATCTGCAGTACCCCAATCAGTCATCTATAGTAAAAAAGATATTAGACACTTCTGGTGAGCAACTTCATTCTAAACTCTCTGCTTAAAATGTCAGATGAATGTCATCTGTGAATTTGGCTGAAGTTCACCAGTTGTGGGCCCTTGGGACACTGACTCAGGTCTACACGTCCACAGCACAGACACCCCCAGAAAAGCAGGATGAATCCTGCTCTGATGAGTGAGGGGTGAAGAACAACACCACCAAGAGGGCAACTTCCACTTCAGGGCCAAGCAAAAGCCAAGACTAAAGGATGACTCAGTAAATTCGGTTCCTGTTCTGAGCTCAAAGCAAGGCAAGTCTAAACAAAGGCGGCTTTGTGCCCAGCCGTGTGTTAACTCCATTCATCTTCCTCAAACTATGAAACATGGAATCTAACAAAGTATGTGCAGATAAGGAGGGGGAAGGGAGCTGGCAACACTACTTAAGATTATGTAAAACTTTCAAGGGAATTATGAAGAAAGAAAGCAGATGAAATTGCATAGACAACAACAAAATGCATGGATTAATTCCCAGCAGTCATGATCTCATTGCTTAAGGAATAAATACAAGTGACCTCCTGATATGGACTCGCTGCTACCCATGTAATACTTTGCCCTTGAACATATGCAAAATCTACACATACTGTATTTATTTGAATCAGTTCCATATCATATCCAAATTCCTTGTCCAAATTTATTACTGCTAGTCTGAAATGTGGAGCTGGAACCTGCAAACGAAACATTTCCACTTCATGGAATACCTTTGGTTTCTACAAGAAAATATTTTTTTCTTCTATAATAAGTATCAGAGTGAATTTTGTAAAACTATGTGCTAAATTTATGGCTATCTTCTACCAGTGCTTTCCAAAAAACACAGCATAATTTTGGATAAACTATGCTACTAAATAAAAGAAGTTATGAGGGATATATTGATATATTAATATATCAAGACTACTGACTTCCCTCACTTTTCTGGTTGAGGACATTGTAGCACTTTTCTGTGGTTTCCATCTGGCTGCACATCAAAAACTTCACACACCACGTTAATATTAGGATCCCTTTATATCTTCTGGACAGCATTCCTCTGAAAATTTATCCTGACTCTGTCTCCATTCATAAATGAGTTTCATAAAAACAGCTTTAGCACCTCACCAGTAACACTTGCAGTCATCAAAACACACATCACTGCATGGTCTGAGAGATACTGAGAGCAAAGCAGCCCCTTTTGCTTAATGAGTTTTAATTTTTTTGTCTTAATGGCAGTCAAAATCAGTCACTGCACTCTATTTTTCAAGTATCCCTTTTGGCTGAGGTGCTGTTTGGACTTTTGGCCAGAAAGTCATGGAGTGGCTTTTGCTCCAAGGCTGTCCAAGGCCCTGGATGGAGGCTTAGGCAGGACAGGAATAGCACACCCTGGATGCTCCCTCACCATCCTGGGTGTGGAACAGGGCTGGGGTCCAGTGCTGCTCCTACTGATCCAAATGGAATGGCAGGAGGTGAAGGGGGTTGTTCCCACTCAAAGTTAACCAGGCAACCAATCCCAGAGAAACTCAATTCCCAGACATGTTCCATCTATTCACCCGCCTACAATATGTCCAGAATTATTCACTTTCCAGCCATAACTTATTAAGAAACATATCCAGTAAAGTTTGTTAAACTGAGCTGCAGGTAAGTTTGGGAGCAGATGGAGACCAGACCCCTCATCCACTCCTTTAACTGGTAAATGCAAGTAAGAGAATAAACTTAATTTTAAACAAAAATTGCATAGCAAAACTCTGCCCTGTTAATATCCACCATCAATACATGGTTGTAAAATGACATTTGTGAATTTGGCTGTTGTTAAACAAGGGATGAAGGAGAGAAGGAAGTCCTCAGAAGAATTGTTCTTACACTCTTTATGTTGTAAAGGAAGGAAAGGAAAGTGAGCCCAAGGCACAGACGAGCAAGCAATAACTGTGAGTAAATTCATTATATCCCAGTGTAACTCTGTGAATCAGATCCTGTGAAATGCCATCCTGAAGCTTCACTATAAAAGGAGGATTACAAGAAGATCATGAAAGACTTTGACTGGCAGAAGCCTCGGTAAGTTTCAGACCATATGAACAATACATATTCATTTGAATCCTGTTATTTTTAATCATTGTAATTCTGTATTTTTCCTTCCCCTTAATAAAACAGACTTGCCTTACATTCACTTCCAGTAGAGCAGGAATTCTCACATTATCTGCCTTTCTTTTGGGTAGCACCACCCTGCATAAGAAATTGCCATTCTGTGCAGGAGGTTCACAAGCAATACAATCCTACAGGCATATCCAGGCAGGCATCCTTGGCAAGTGATGCTTTTTATGTTCTTTTAATCAGAGCAGAATCAAAAACATTTATAATTATTTTTTTGGTTATGCTGTTTCCTGATTTTATTTCTTTTTTTAAAAACAACTTTCAAAATAATGGCAGAACACACATGCACAAATAAAAAATCCAAGACACAATATTTTGCTATATATAAAAGTAGTTTGGTGTGCATTCAAAGCAATCCAATTCATGTCTGAATTCGGTCTTACAAATTATAGATGAAACTCCAGTTTTATATTTTCCCCAGCAGAGCTCCCATGAGCTGTAGGATTGCACCATACGCACACTCCTAACTTGAGGTTACACCTAGGACAGACAGTTATCATTCTCTTGTCAAAGGAAAGTAGAAAAATGGACTCTCAAAATCGGCAGGGATGTAAAAAGAGCCTTTTCTCCATGTGCTCCCACATGCAGGTTAGAAATGCAGCTTAGACTCTCATTGTGAAGGCATTTTGGAATGCAAACAGGCTCTAGAGAGGAAACTCCAGCTGCTGCTGAGCTGACTGAGGTCTTTTATGAAGTGATTACAGCATTGTCTCTTGGACCAGGAGTCACCTGGTAGAGTGTTGGGTGTTTCAGCATATTCCAGTCACTCTTTATAACCCATGGACAAAGAGAGGCCCCTCCGTGGGCTGATCCCACCAACTGCAGGTGTGGGAAGAGGACGTGTCCCCCCGGCCGTGCCTTTCTCCCTGCAGACACAGGAATGACTGACAGAAATACAGGTCTGGATGCTGTGAGAACTTCACCCTTCAGCCACTCAGACACAGTGTTAGTGGACTATAAACTAGGGGATACACCTGGCACAAGACACTGATTTGTGAAAGGAAGGCCACTAATTCATTAATTCACATAACTTATTTATGGCAAAAATGAGTAAACTATTTTATCTCAGCCATTTTACACAACGAATCCAAATCTGGCAACTTTTATGATGGATTTGTGCAAGCATAAACATGAATGTCTTAAATGGAAACATTAAAAATAATGAGTTAAAATAAAAATACATGCTATTAAGTGTACATTAAAGTTCTCTCCTTGGCATGTGACTTGAGAATGTACAATGACTTGAATTTACTTTGTTAGGAGTCCAGTGTAACCAGAGAACAATACTGAGTGGTATTCAAAAATGTATTGCTTCCTTAACACCAGAAACATACAGACATTTCTCTGCTTGTGGTATTTGCACCACTGAGCCTAATTCTGTGGTCAGAGCTTTAGTCTTTTGGAAAAGCCTTTCTAATTTGATAATTGCAAGACATAGAACTCCAGATAGATAAAAATCACATCATGAAATTCAGGGAATAAGTGTGTCATACACTGAGTTAAAGAGGAAATGCTTCCCTTAGAAAAACAGTGACCACCATGAACTGCATATAATCTGCATATCCCTGGTATAAGAAGGACGTGAACCTGTTGGAGCAATTCCAGAGGAGGCCATGAAGATGGAGACAGGCTGGGAGAGATGGGGGTGTTCAGCCTGGAGAAGAGAAGGCTCCAGGGAGACCTGAGTGCCCGTTCCAGTGCCTAAAGGGGCTCCAGGAGAGCTGGAGAGGGACTGGGGACAAGGGCAGGACAAGAGTAATGGCTTCCCA
>JAOXXN010000446.1:113389910-113407437 GCA_026770055.1 Myrmophylax atrothorax | reverse complement strand
GATAAGGGTGAATGGCTTTGAATGACAGAGGGCAGGGTTAGATTAGATATTGGGAATAAATCCTTTACTGTGAAGGTGGCAAGGCCCTGGCACAGGTTGCCCAGAGAAGCTGTGGCTGCCCCATCCCTGGAAGTGTCCAAGGCCAAACTGGATGGGGCTTGGAGCAACCTGGGCTAGTGGAAGGTGTCCCTGCCCATGGCAGGGGGTTGGAACTCAAAGATCTTTATGCTCCCTTCCAACCCCAACCACTCCAGGATTCTGTGCTTTCTCAAAGCAATTGATAAGAGAGACTTGTCCCAACTCCACAGGCTGACATTGGCTCCCTTTTGAACAACCCAGGTTTCCTAAATCTCACAATGTACCAGGTATGAAGAGTAAGGAAAGGAGACCATAAAAATCACTGTCTGAATTGAAAGGCTTGAACAAAACCATTAAACTCCTTTTGATTTTAATTGGGACTTCATTCATGACATTGAGAACGGAACTTTGGCTGGTGTGAATATTCCCTTTGTCAAAAGTTAATGATCGTGTTTAACAATGTTATTTATTTAACTATGCAAACAGTTCTATGCTGCTATTCATTATTGTTTTTTAATTTCTTTAAATGCAACCAAACTTGTCTTCATAGTAGCTTTGTGAGCATTATCTCCACTATATACATGAGTAATAGGACCATAAAAAGATCATTTTCCCAAAGGCAGTTTGTTTAATTGGCAAATGCTTCCTTTTTATTTTTTCCCCCCTCTACTTTCTCTTTTCTCTTTCTAATGCTAGAGAGGAAAAGGAAAACATGAAGATTCTGGGATTCAACAACATGATTTAGCATTTGTAATTAAGCTAATTTAAACCATCACCTAATTTGACTAATTTGGAACAATCTATTACACCATGGCCATTGATAAATATACCACAAAATTATTAAGTGTTTACATAAACCAAAGAAACATATGCTGTCATTAATTCAAAACAACCCCCATCACCCAAAGCCACTACAGGAGTTCTGTTATTAAACATCCCCATTCCCTTGTCTGGAAAAAATCAAGGGAAAACTGAAAAAAATACATTTTTGAAATGCATAAAACTTTCACAGCGATATTTAAACCAGTTCCATTTCATTTTGCAACAGAAGTAGAACTGAAACTTTTAGATGACTGAAACTTTTAGACTTTTAGCTTTACTTTTCCTAATGTAAAGCTTCTCTCCTCCTTCCTACCACAGACTCTCCATGCATTTGTAAAAAGTGAGGTACCATAACAATAGTTTGGATAGGAATTTCTTTTCTTTTTAAAACGCTGAGGGGAGGGAGAGCAAAGAGCATCTACTGTATAAGGCTTCATTACCATAAGCTTTACTGATAGTTTATCCTGTTTCCTAATGAAAGCAAAAAACCCCCTCCGTGTCTCTATTAAAAAGCCATCAGATTTGGTATCCTGGTGACACTTTAAAGAGCACATTATGTGGGAAAAACAAAATAAACATTTATCCTGGCAAATGAAAGTGAATTTGGGTTTTGACATACTTGGCAGGAAGGTAGAATTATATTCATGTCAAGTATGCAGAAAAACTAATATAATATTTAAATATTTGCTTAAGTAATATAGAATTTAAAACAACACATTAGAAGTAACATTTTTGTGAAATATTTTAAAGTTTTTTAGTATAGGACATGCCATGAAAGTAATACTTTCAGCTAAACTTTCAGCTTTCTACAGCCTTTGTTACACACTCCCTTTGCTTATAAAGTGGTAAAGAGTCTTCATCTTCCACTGACAAATCTTTATTTACTTTTCCAAGACAAAGGCAGTTCTTATGCCGATGGTTTAAACTGATAATGAATATATGCAGCTTTCCAAAGAAACAACCCTTGAGATCTGAATCTTACGAGTGCTGACACAATGAGCCAATGTTCAATATACACGTGAAATTGTTTGCAAAACCCTTTAGTCTGCAACAAGACTCAGTTCAGTGAAGGTGGACTTTTACACCTCTCAGAAAGTGCCTGAATGCTGTATGCCAATGCCCTCTGAAACTCTCCATTATACTCAATAATGTAGCACTAATTAATAAATTGAGCTGGATACTGGATGCTAATTTGAGGTCCAAAAGTTAAGGACTGTATGTACTGTCTCAATATACAGATACTGCACTTCCTTTTTGTAAATCTAAATTCATATTAACTGCACGTACCACAAAATTACATTTACCAGTGTATCAGAATTATAAATTATTAGGAAATTTCAGGTCAGATATTCTGATTTACTACATGTATTTCAAAACTTCTATTTATGATTCTACAATTTATTCTATTATTCTATTTATTTATTCTATCTATGATCCTAGGATTTAAGAAAAAGCTTTGCCTAATTTTACCTCATTTGGAGAAATATGCATAATTAGAAAATATCTTGAAACATTTCTAAATTACCATAATAATTCAAAGAAACACCACCAGACTTCAATATAATTGTACATTGGAGAAATGCGTGAATTTAAAATCACTTGAAAATAATTCATTTCAATGTAACCCAATTTGTAAATTTAATTATGAACTACTAAAGCAACTGCTGGGATTTTCAGTTTTGCTAAATCAGCACAGCTCCTCTGAGTCCCATCAGGAGAGAGAGAGAAGCCACTATTTATTTCAAATCAGCAATTAAAAGGGATATAAAGAATATTGAGTCTGTAAGATATCAACAAGAGGGGCTACTTTGGGGCATTTTGCTTTCCATCTGCCTAATTTGCAGTGCCAGATACACAAGATTTTTATGCTGCATTAACAATGGTTTTTGAACATAAATTCCATTCAACCAGTCTGTTATAGAAATAAATTTAACACGACACTATTTCCTGTGCACATTCTTAAAATTGCTTACAATGAAAAGAATCCCTTCCAAAGGAGTCAGCACCGGGCAATTCAACATGCAAAATATTTAGCCACTTCCAAAAGGGGAAAACAGACAACAGCTTGAAAGAATTCTCTTTTTTTGTTCTACTTTTATTCTACAGTTGATTTTCAAAAAGTAGAAAGCTTTGAATTCAAGAACTTTGCAAGAGTTCCTCCTGAAAAGGAAGCCATGTCTCTAATTCCTGTTCAAAATTAGTCATAAAAATACTAAATACATGTCATAGTTAAGATTGATATTCTTTTTGCTGGCCACTGAAAGCTTTGTAAACTGAATCTGAAAATGAAAATTGTCAAATTTTGGAATTTGGAAATGTCAAAACCTGTTCATATCTCTAAGGATTTTTCACATTCTCTTTAAATTCTCCTGGAGGTTTAGGCTGAAACGGAGGGTTAGGGGGTTTGGGGGAGGTGCAGGGCTACCAAGGTGAAACAAAAATCTATGAAAAAAAAAGAAAAATTTAAAAATCACATATCCTTGCTCACAGAAAAATGGAAAAAGATCCTCAGTTCAAAATATTATACTTAACAACATCATTAGGATGCAAAGAACAATATCTTTAATAACGGGATTTTGAAGCACAGCTTTGAAGGTTAAGTGTGTTTGGAATTCAAGGTGCTCAGAGTGCAGCAACACTGGCAGCCACAGTCTGGCATCGATTTCTCCACTGCACTGTCAGAAGTTGCTGCACATTCTCATGCCATCCCTCACCCTGGAGAAGAATTATTCTCCACTGGTGGCACCTTGGGTTTCTCAGAGTTTCTGAATTTCTCTGACATTTTTACAGTCAAATCTAGCAGTTCTAAATGATGCCAATGTCTCTCCAGCACTTCTGGCTCTTTTTTTAAAGCACAGTTCAGGGTCCCAAAGGTGGCAGGCACAGCAGTCACCTCACTAATCCAGTTCTCTAAATACTGCACCAGGAATCCCATCTCCAGCCTTGGGGCACAGCAAGAGTTAACTCCCACTTTGAGAAGGGTGTGATTAGTAGCTGGAAATCTGCCTGACTTCAGTACATCTGAGGATGCTATTACAATTTTCAGATACAAAATAATTAGCTGATGATATGAGCTGACAGCTAATACATCTACAATAAACACAAAAAAAGTTATTTCCAAGCGGATGCAGGGAACGTGTTCCGTTTCCAGGCTGTTTGATATGGTCTGTGTAAGGAGCCAGGGCTCCATACCAGATGCTGTATGTTCTACAAGCTTTTTCTGCAGATGTCTGCAGCCTGAGAAAATCAACAGTGCTTTGAATAACACTCCTAGTAAAAGCATCTTCTTGTCAAGAGTCGCTGCATGATATAGGATATGGATCCCACACAAGTGGATGAACTGATTTTAAATAATACCAGCTGACAATGGGAGAAAAAACTCTCAGTAGGTCTGACAAAGTCCTGGAAATGGCTGTTAGCCTTGGGAAATAAAATCCAGCCCTCTGACAGAGCCTACCCGTCCTTCTGTCGTTTGATCAAATGGAAAAGCAAATTTAATGACTGTTTCCGAAGTTCCAGAGGCAAAGCTTCGACAGCACTTAGCGCTGCTACCAAGGAGTGCCTTTGCCCCTCACATGTGCCACTCAAAAAGGAATCTGGAAAAGATGTTACAGAATTTTATGTCAGAATAAAATATATGCATCAGTGTCTTTTTTGTAAGGCCACTTTGCACAGCTTTCTTGCCATTGCCTTTAACGAAATCTCTTTTAGCACACCAAAAGCATAAACACAGTTATGGCAGAGAAATTCTGAAAGTCACTACCTGCATAAAAAAGTTAAAAGAGCTACCTCTGAAGTCAAAACCCCACAGATTCAACTGAAAATGGTTGGTTGTGGGGGGTTTTTTTTGGCTCAGAAAAAATCCTGTGGCTCCCTCCTTGATAAAGATCTTCCTGAATTCACATAAATTACTTTCTAAAATTTATTCTCTAGGCAAAATCAATATTTTTGCTACTGAGAGTATTATGGTCTTATCTTCCTTGAAAATTTAGCTCTGGCTGTGGATGCACTTTGTCAAGCCAAAGAGGCTGCAATGCCTAGTTTTTCTCATGTGTTGAAGTTAGTTTAATGCAAATCCCAGATTATTAAGAGAGTCAAAGCTGATCTCAGGTATATCTGTAAGGTTAAACTCTACCTGAGCACTCCATGTAAGGTAATTGTCTGAAAATGAGAACTCCTACTCTTTTTCCCGATTATCCAAATTAAAACAACCTTTTCTGGTTCATTTCATGAAAGTGTGTACCTGCCTAGGTATCCTCAACTGTAAACAAAGATGGTAGAGCAAAATGAAAGAAAAGAGGAGATAAAATGTAAAGCTTGAGGGGCTCAGCATGCAAATGGAACATGCCCCTTGTTTAGGGTGAATAAACGATGTCAGCACATCACCCATCCTGTTCGGTTAGGAACACGGTGGGGTTCGGTAAGGATGCATCTCCCATTTTGCAACATGTAGAGCTGAATTGTATCACTGCAGCATTTCAAGAGACACTTGAGATGCCCAAGTCTGTCTGCTCTGATGCCACTGTTGTGGCACACGAGTGCAGCTCCCCCAGCCAGAGCCTGCTCTCACGGAGGAGCACAGCGAGCAGCACCCGAGATAAAACAAACCACAGTGGCCGAGACAAAATGAGAGACAGAAACCCCTGCTCCTGATGTACACAGAGCAGCTATTCCAGGAAATACCAGCAGTTACAGATCACAGAAAAGTGCACAAGCTGAAAAGTCCAATTATACACTACCTGGATTTTTAAACAGCTTTGAGAAATCTGAGATGGTTTATCATCTATGTGTTTTATAAAAGCTCTTCTATTCCCACCCCACCTGCCATTTTAATATCTGAAATGGGAAACTTCAGTGCAGAATCATAGGATGGTGGAATAATTTACACCAGAAAAGGTTTGGGATCTTTCCAGAGATCTCTAGTTTGACTCTGCTCAAAAAAGGTCCAATTAGCTGAAGCGGTTTAGCCCCTGACCAGCCTTGTTTGGAATATCTCCAAAGGTGGAGACATCCTCAGCCTCTCTGGCCAACCAGTTTCAATCTTTGGTCAGTCCTGTATTACATATCAGTTCAATTTCTGTCCTTCACATGCACATTCAAGCAGAGTCTGGCTCCATGTCCTCTGTTCCCTGATATTAGTCACTTGTAAACAGCAATGAAGTTTCCCTTTTGCCTCCTCTTTTTCAGGCTGGACAAGCTCTTGCCTCCCAGTCTTTCCTCATATGTCAAGTACCCCCTAAACATCTTGGTGACCCTTTGGCAGACTTGTTTCAGTATTTCAAAGTCCTTCTTGTATTTGGGAGCACAAAACCGGACCCAGATTCCAGACGTGGTCTCAGAGGTGCCAAGCAATGGGGCAGGCATTGTTTCCTGTGACCTCCTGCTTACACAGCCCAGCACAGGCTTGGCCACAAGCTGTACTGGTGCATGGGGGTCCAGCAGCCCACATTGGCTGCTGTTGACCTTCATGTCAGCCCATTCCTCCAGTCTATCAACAAGTTCCTTGTGAATGGCAGGCCTGGTTTCCAGAGGCTGGACTGCCCTGGATCATGACTCAGTGTTTATTTGCCATGCTATGAATTACTGCTTTTATTTAGTTTATAAGATCCAACAACTAATCATGTCTGAGTGTAATGCATAAAGAGAATCTCAGAGTCACAGAATGGTTTGGGTTGGAAGAGACCTTAAAGGCCATCTCATTTCAATTCCCTGCCATGTTTATGCCTCAAGAAAATGCAGTACAAGCGGAGGCAACTACTCTGGTTAAGAGATGTCCTGTGCTCCCTTTAATGCCTTTTATGTTAATTTATTTGGAAAGCTGATAAAAGTAAAATCACTTTAACACGCATACCTTGTCTTCTTCATTGTACTTGTGTCCTTATTCTTACTCTTGGCACAAAAATGACATCCTCTGAAAAAAATCTGCCATAGCATCCTATTTTATGGATAATCTGTCAGGTTAGAAGTGTAGTCCAATCAGAATGAGCTTTAAAATTAAAAATGCTGGTATTCCTCATAATACCTCTTAATTCCATAGACAGCAATGTGTTTAGTATTGGATTATCTCTATGACCTTCACCTTAGGTGACAGATCCTGGGGCTTTCCTCATGACATCTGAACTCCAGTGTGAATGTAGGTGGGAAGGTTTGGTCCCTGGTGGCTTTGGAATTGAGAACAAAAAATGACAACACTTAACTTTAGTAACTGGGAAACAGGTAATCAAATCTTGTGCCATGCCAGCATTTAGACTGAAATTCACTCAAAGGAAGATGACCGTAAGAGACAGTGACTATTGAGTGAATCAAGTGATTCTTGATGTTTTGCTCAAGTGCCTGTGACACAGGTTCACAAAATTCTATGTGAATTCAGCCCACTATGACAGGCAATATAGCCCAGGAACTGGCAAATTGGCCTCTTTACTTCTGAGCAGAAAAATTGCACTAGTCCTGGAGTTAATCCTGCAGTCAGAAGGAAAAAGGAAAAGCAAAATGCCAAACCAAGAACAAAAGGAGAAAAGCAAAGATCAAATGTACACAAGGAGAGACAGAAAACATCTCCATTTAGCCCAGGTTCCAACAGTAAGAAGTGACAATTAGTATAATTTCAAGACAACTACACAAGGTCTTTGTAGTCAATAACATTCAATAGATTTTTTTCCCCCCACTAAATTGTGCAATTCAATAGATCTGAGCTCATTTTGGCTATATTTAGCCGGAGTGCAGCCTGAAAACTACTTCCAGAGCTCCTCTCTATTGTCTGGATGCTGCAGCCTGGATGGAGAGGCTGTGATGACACACAGCTTGCTCAGTCTGTTGTTAGAGGGCAAATGCCAATGTGAAGGAAAGAGTCTTAGTAATTTTGCAGAAGGTATTTGCAGGGCTAACATGGGCCTGATTCAAACTCGGGTTTAGTGCCCAGCTGGAGTCTAATATTGAGAGGGGCAGTGCTGTTCCCTTAGGGTAAGGAGAGGGGGGGAAAGGGGCTTCTCTACTACACCTTTCATGTCTAGAAATAGCAGATAAATGAAACTACAGATAATGAGCTTGACACTGCCTTAGGTTGAGGGACATGCATCAGACTCCTATGGAGGAAACAGGAAAAAATCCTTTCCCTAATACTGGTTTGTGATTATTCTCACACATCTGTTAAATCCCAGCCTTGCCTGTTACATCTCAGAGCCCTCTTTTTTACAGCAGCTGAAACAGAACTCCATCAAACTCCCTTCCATTTCATGCCATAGGGAACCTTCCCCTATTGTCCTAATTTGTTAGAAGGTACTATTTTCTTGCACACAAAACTGTTTGTGATTTGAATCCTTAAACGCAAGGAAAGAGAAATTCAGGAGTGCACACTGAAACTCAGTCAATCAGCGGCTGGTGAGCCAAGGTGCTCTGCCCCATGGAATTCTGCAGGTGGGAGTGAGACAAGGGGCTGGTTGTGAAGATTTCTGTCAAAAATAGGTTTCAGCCTCACTTTTCACAAAAGTGTCAGAAAATGAGAACAGTGTCAGAGGTGAGAAGTGTGAGTGTCACAGAGTAATGCTGTGTTTGAAACTCTTACATAACTTTCATTTGTCTTACAACTTCATGGATTTTTCTTTGAGTTTCGTGAATCCTGTGCAAAACAGTCTCAAAAATGGTTTTATTCCAGTGAGGAATTCTATCAGGAAAGCTTGATATGATAGAACTGTTCTCAGTGTAGGCCTGGTTAACATCTTACCCTATGAAATAAACTTTGCCATTTTTTCTTCATTCAGAAAGGATTTAAATATAAGGCTTAATGGAGCTTAAAAGATTAGCAATTTGCTACATAAAGGTTCAGAGATCTGAAAAAATAACTTCCCCCCAAGGTATCTGAATTATATCCTGTCTTGTAGAAAAATTTGTATTATTGCTTTTCTACACAACCTCAGAAATGCAAATCTTTATCAGCACCCATTTGTTTAATGACTTTAAAGTATGACAGCAACTAAAATAATCTACCCATGGAGCTCTGTCAGACTTTACCATTGATCCTTGTTCCTAGCTCTCCAAAGTTAACAGAAATAGAAACTGCATTTTGAGTACCAATACATGGGGATTAATATATCTAAGCAACAAACATGTTACACACAGGATCACAAATAAACACAAAATTAAAATACACTTAGAAGGAGAATGTTTTGTTAGTCTTATAGTTGGCTTCTAATCAGATGCTCCATGGAAATACTGTTTATATGTATTTGTGTTTACATTTAAACAGATATATAAATAATATATATATATATATAAAGTTTCCTTCCAAAAGTTAAGTTAAAACACAGTTATTTAGGTGTGAAAAATACAAAATACAAGAGCCCAGAATCTTCCTCTTCCTCAGAGAAAGTAAATAGTGGCAAAAAAATACTCAAAGAACTAAAAGACAGAAAAGAAAATAACACCTTGCCCTCCCAGCGAAAGTGCCCAAAGTCGCACTATGAGCAACATTCACTGAAATGCTCTAAAACCAATATTTTACCAGGACTGAAGACCCAAACAAATATGTCACTTTATGCAATCATAGCAAGTAACCCCAATGTGAGCAAAAAAATATAATCTTAGATTTGCAGCAGTGTAAAAAACCTCTATTGATACTGGCTGTAACAAAGAAATCCTTTCCACTCAAGAGCTTTTTCCCATTCCGACAAGAATGACACAATATTTACAGACATATAGATAATGAGGAGAAACTGTTTCTGTTTATTTTCTGCTTACTTTTAACCAATTCAACCATTACCCAAGAGAAACAGTGTTTTCCCACTATCCCAAACATTCCCAAGCAATGTGTAATCAGAGAAACCATTAATACCAGCAGGTTTATTTTTATACCCAATAATGCTTACCTTGATGCCCAGACAGCAAATTTAGAGCTGAGACACTGCTAGTTGTGCTCTCTTTGCACTCATCTGGAAACACTGGGTGGACTGATGCATTGAAATTAATTCCCTCTATATTTGCATTCCTAAATTCCATTTTGCAATATTGAAAAAACCCCAAACATTTCCTAGAGAATAAAGGTTTTGGTCTTGATTGATGTTACATCTACATTCTTTTTAATCTTGGCATCCATGTATATCAAAAGCAGTATATAGGGAGCTGCTGTGACCTTAAATATTAGAGATCATCATTACATTTTTTTTGTGTCATCAAGGTCCCAGTGCAGACACCAAACTTGAGTGTCCAGAGAGAATCACCCCAGAGGCACTAGAAGTACTTTTCTGACATCTGATGAACTACACTCAAGTGTGACTTAGATGTTTCTGGCAATTAAAAAAAAAAAAAGGCAAGGAAAAAGCATTTTTGTCTCTCATCTATGAAATGCACTTCTCCCTGGATTGTTTCTCTCTCATTTCTGAGTACAGAGCTGGCCTAAGTAACTGGGATGTTTAAACTTTTGGGCAGGTACAGTTAAGTGAAATTCAGCCCAAAGCAGCTTCGGGGGGTGGGAAAATAAGATCTTGGTTTTTTTTCATCAGTGTCCCAAGAATCAGATGTCCTTGAGAAGGAACTTTCCCACTCCTCTTTGAGTGCATCACCCAGCCAGTATAAATCCCTTTTCAAATTTGAGACAATCTCCTCTCATTTTGCCAGAACTCACAGGTGAGGATGATATTGATTCACATTTAGGGCTGCAATTATTTAGTCCACAAATAATGCATCAAAACACATAAGCTTCTAACAGTATGGCTTGCCCTTCTGTGTCCTACCACTACCATCCCTTTGCCTATATTTGACAACATGTGGTAAAGAATAAGGAACCTTACTTTCTATTTTCTTTGTTTGTAAAACTTAATGTCTTAAAATTTAAGGCCACAACTAAGAACCACAGAATGGTTTGGGTCATAGAACACCTTAAAGATCAGGTTGCTCCAAGCCCTGTCCAACCTGGCCTTGAACACTCCCAGGGACGGGGCAGCCACAGCTTCTGAGGGCATCCTGTGCCAGGGCCTGCCCACCCTCACAGGGAAGAATTTCTTCCTAATACTTAATCTAAAACTGTTCTCCATCAGTTTACAGACATTTGAGTTTAAAGCCAGCTTGAGTGGCTGGTGTAAATGACATATTAGAAAGCTGCAATTCTGCATGTGGACCAGCATGAGATAAATAGGTAATAGATGTGGGAGGGTATATTTTAAAGAGAGCACAAAAAACTACAGGGATTCCACTCCTGTTCTCAAGCAGACCTGAGCAACCTCACATATGCAAAGGAATTCCCCGCAAGATAAAGACACCCAGAGGAGGGCACAGAGCTCTGTAGCTCATTGTAAAGAAGATACAAACACCTGATCACCTGAATCAACATCTAAACTGCACTATTTACACTGCCAAGATCTCGGTGATGGTGGGAGATGAGACACTTTGCTCACATGCAAAAACACAAAACAAATGATATCATCATCTGTAGTCAAATCTTACCCCAAGATGCATTCTTTCATAGGGTGTAGCTGTTAAAATCTAAAAAGGTTTAGGACTTATGTGATTCTAAAAACTAATAAATTATTAGATTTGGGCATTTGTATTGTGAGATAACTGAAGCCAACTTTCAATGAAATGCAAAGAGTCTGTCCCAAAATACAGATGCTGTCAACAAGAATCTGAAACCAGCAAGGAAGTAAAAAATATTTTTTTCAGAAGAAAAATAAGTGTAGTATCAAAATTAGATAGCAAAAAAGATGTGCTCTGTGAATCAATGCTTGGTATAAGAAAATATCTTTGTTCATCTTCCAGCATGAAGCTTCTATTAAGTGTGTGTTGTCTGTGCTTTCCATAAGGGCTTTTAAATCAAATCCCAGTTTGCTATTGATACACCCTGCAGGAATAGATCCTCCCTAAGGAGTAATGCCCCTGCCCAGCACTTACACTGGCATAATTTTTGCCAGTGAAACAAGCATGGTAGTACTGAAAGGCCTCAGAGCTCTTTCTAAATCATTTCCTGCTTATTTTCTTTGTACATCTTTTCCAAATTAGTACAATGAATTTGAATACTTCAACACCATCTTTTAGACCCACCCGGAACAGAAGGGGGCTCATAGTTGTTTATTTCTGAATTATGCCTTCAAATTTTCACCCTCTCAATTAAAAACCCCTGGGTCCGTGTCCTCAGTCCAAGGCCAGTCCCCATGGAGTAACCTGTGTCCATGCCAATGATCTCCAAGCATCCCAAAGGGAGTGGTCACACCCACACTGTGTGGTGGAGAGAGCTCCTGGCTCTGCTGACTCCCAGGAGTTCAGGGAGTCATAGAGTGGTTTGGGTTGGAAGGGACATTTAAAGGTCATCTAGTCCATCCCCTCTGCAATGAGTAGGAACATCTCCAACTAGATCAGGTTGCCCAAAGGGCATCCACCACCTTTCTGGGCCGCCTGTGCCTGTGCCTCACCACCCTCACGGTGAGAATTTCATCTTTACAGATGATACAAATGGACCCTCTCGCAGTGGGAAGCCATTCCCCATTGTTCCATCACTCCAGGCCCTTGTCCAAAGTCCCTCTCCAATTCTCTTGGAGCCCCTTTAGGCACTGGAAAGGGCTTTATGCTCTCCCTGAACACCTGTCTTCTCCATGTTGAAGACCCTCAGTTCTCTCAGCCTGTCTGCCTTGTGGAGCCACTCCAGCCTTCATCTTTGTGGCCTCCTCTGGAACTGCCCCAACAGGTCCATGTCCTTCCTGTGTTGAGGGCCCAGAGCTGCACTCTTTGGGACAACATAACCTGGCACGAGTCAAAGTGTGATCACTCAAAAGCTGATGGTGATGCTCCAGCAGGAAGGACTCATCCTGGTCACTGCCTAATTTACTTCTATTTCCACCTTATTTCTATGACTAAACCAGCATGAACTTCCAGAGTGTGATTCCTTGTTCCCAAGGTGCAGATAGGTGTGTTTAGGTGTCTTAGAGGACACAAATCAACTGTGTCTGAACAAAGACAAAATTAAACATGAGGAATTAAAAATCACGTAAAAACCCATATATTCCACACACACCTCCACTTTAGTGCAATCTGCTGTATTTTGCACAGAGCTTGTGGCACTGCTGTGAGATTTGTGCTGATTTCTCATCAAGAGGAGCATATTATAGTGAGCAGCACTGGAAAAATCACACCCACAGTGAACTCTCAAGGACAAAAATATATATCTTTAGTTTTTAAATACCTACTGCAATTCATAGGACCGTACACCTAAAATCTTAGAATCACAGAATAACAGGATTGTTTGGGTTGGAAGGGACCTTAAAAATCATTTAGTTCCAACCCCCCCACAAAAGAACCACAAAGTAGGGATATAACTTAGTTTTACCATTCTGCTGGCATCCAGCCTGCTTCCAAGGTATTCTATTCTTGTAGGGAAGTTATTTTCCCTCCACTGTTTATTCAAACTTGCAATGTACTATGAAAGCAATATGGTAGCTGCTGCAACTGAATTATTGCCATCTAACATGTGAGTTGGAAATATATCCCTAAACTAGCAGTCAGAGTGACAGATGAATGGTGTTTCTCCTAATCCTATGAGAACAAAAGTGAAACAGAGCATTCACAGCATGATGCTCTGTGCATTCCTTTGTGTCAGTCCAGATTTCTGATGGCAAAACTTTTTCTTGGTGGGGGAGGTACTGGGGCTATAAAACAAATGATAAAAAATGGGTCTTTACAGAATTAGAGAGCAGTCAGCTTTGCAATTATGTTGACTGAAGTTTTAAAATAGCTACACTTGATTTTAATGACATGAGATGCAGAATTTGATAGTGGTTCTAACAGAATAAAACAGCAGAACTGGAGCTGCCATGCACAAAATCAGAGCCAAACATGAAACTGGTTTAACTGTGGGCAGGAACTCGAGAGGTTCAGAGGAGCAACATAAGGACACAAGTACCCAAAATTGTACCTCTACCCAAACTGCAAAATAAGGACAAGTTCAAAGATTTTAAATGAACATGAGCCTTCTTCTCAGACCAAATCAGCCACATCCCACAGGAATATCAACTCTCCTCTCTAAATGATTTTTAAGAGACAGGGGAAAGACAAGTTGCAATCCACTTGCAAGTTTTCCTTTATTGTGGATTCTGTCACACAACAGGCAAAGGAAGGGAAATGCAATTCCCTCAGCTCTGGCCATTTATTCCACAGCCCAACCTGTACAAAAAGAGGAGTCTGGGTACATTGCCATTACATGTGTTATCCTCAAGAGATTGTCACCCATTATAAAGACAATATCTGTGATCCATCTCTCCTTCATGGGCACAGTTCAGTCACAGCCATGAATGAGAATTGTTTATTCCATCTACAACTGTTCTCAGTCTGAGGAGAAGGATTTCACTGGCGCTTTACTGCCACCTCAGGGGGGCAAAATAGTAACTCACAAGTGAGACAGAGGTGCTACTCCAGTTTTTATTTTGTTTTGATTTTCCCAAACTCAATACAGTTGGTTGGTTTGCCACCATTTAATGCTATTATCTTGATAATAAGTCATGTAATTGCAATGTATCAATAACAATGTATTGACATGACAAAGCAACATGAATTTTGTACTTAAACTCTGCCCTGTATTTTCAGAGTACTCCACGTTCCACTGTTGGTATTACTGTTTTAGAGTCAGTCTCTTTGTTTCAAATCAAACCCAGTAAGTTCTATACACAACCCTAAAAGAGCATCCTTTCTTTTTAATATGACAGCACTGGTGGGTGTGTTTCAGTCAAAAAAAGTACAGAATTGTTTGTTCTCCTCTAGTAATGTTTCCACCAAAGCTTTGCTTCCTCCTCTGTGGAACAAATATGGACTAGACCTCACAGCACAGCAAGCAATCACATGAAGGCTTAGCTCTAATTTTATGAAATGTTTTGAAAGAAACGGGCATAAACAATATTTGCATTTTGTATCATAACTGAAACCATACTGCTAAACAATCATATCCTGTTTAGCCCATAATGACATCAGAAATATATGTTTATCATCTGCTCTGGACAACTCAGCATGATTTTGTCCTAAGGCAAAGTGGAA
The DNA here is from genome assembly GCA_026770055.1 of Myrmophylax atrothorax. Lineage (NCBI taxonomy): Eukaryota > Metazoa > Chordata > Aves > Passeriformes > Thamnophilidae > Myrmophylax > Myrmophylax atrothorax. The sequence continues at coordinate 113,392,533 of JAOXXN010000446.1, read as the reverse complement.
TTGAAATCATTTACAGTTGTCCAAACCAAGATAACCACACATTTCTGAGGTAATTGATACCTAAAAGGAACACTGCCTTCAGATTGCAGTTCATGATTTAAGTGCACTAATTCCTTAAAGAACACTGGTAAAGTGTCCACTGGATTTCCTCCAAAGCCCAGCATGGATTAAACAATCCACTGCACAAAGCAAATGTGATCCAGGAGATTAGTCCATGCACTAACAACTCTTCCTTTAGGAATGGATCACATTTCCTTCTATCTTTGATTCTCTTCCACCCACCTCAAAGTGACAACAAAACCTTAAACGAAAAAAAGACAAAATACATTAAGCATTATGAAAAACATGTTTCAAACAGTCTTTCATGTTTTGTCAGTAGTTTTAGAGACTAATAAGAAAGAAAACAGATAGTACTGGCTTCATACCTGTATATCATTCATGAATCTCTTCTAAAATAAGATTTTGATTTTTCTTTTTCTTTTGTTTTTTTAGCAAGGAAACAGATCAACAGGTCACAAAATGTAATAAAGTCGAGCAATAGGGAGAAGAATTACTTGAGATAGACATAAACACACTACAGTTAATGAATTAGTCTAGATAAAAAAACAAAACATGTAGTCAGATGGAAGGTAAATATTTGATTAGACACCCATGCCTTGACAGACAAACACAGGATCAGATTTGCCCTTGCCTAGAACAGGGAACTTCATCAAATTGTGTAGTTTTTTAGACCAGAAAAATATTATATCAGAAGGATAGAAGAGAATGCAAAGAGAAGCACACAACCCATTCATTTAGGAGAATGCAGTTATCTAGTTTTGTTTGTACAAGCTCAAAAGATTTCCCTGTCTTTTGCCTTTATGCAAAGCATAACATTTTGCATAAATAAATAAGTAAGAAATTAAAGAAAAGAAACCATTGGTTTCCAAAATACAAACAGTGGTTGGAAACAACTGTTTGATGGCACTAATTCTCAGCTGGGGAGAAAAGGGACCCGTTCCTTGCCAAAATCTTAGAGGGAAGGGGTTCTTCTTTAGGTTTTGATTTCTTCCCATCAGAGGAGAGAAAGAAGGGGAAACAAGATTGGGAATGTCACAGTTCTGAAAAGAGGCCCCACTAAGAAGAAAAAAAGTAGAATTAAAACTTGAGCAGGATAAAAATTTCATTATTTCTTACAATTTTCGACGAACCCCTGCAAGTGAAAAGAGGCCTTAATAGTCAAATACTAAATACACAGATACTCCCAAACACATGAGCCACATCAGCACAGAAAACCAAACTGGAGCACCCACTGAAAGGGAATTAAAAATGGTTACCCTACAAGTAACCATTTCCAACAGCCATGTCCATTGTATTGCTGTCTAGAAATGGATGGAAACTGGCTCGGATATGAGTCTGGAACTGAGTGTGCTCCCAGCACAGCTTTGCCCTTGACATCTCAGTGCCCACAGAAGACATGAGGAGGAATAGAGCAACTGAGCATGAACAGGGTGATGGAGAAAACTCCCAAACAGACAGGGTAGTCCTGTCCATCTCCAGAAAATTTAGCCAAAACCACAGACTTCCATGGTACCACAGCCGTGCTGCTTCTTGGTCCCACTGAGCTTTGTGAGAGTGATGTGGGGCTGCATTCTGAATTCTGTAATGGAGACAAAACTTCTCATAACTACGTAGATCAGAAAATAGGACTCAAAAGAAGGACAGAGAGGAGAGCTTATACTGCAGCACGTTTGCACAGAGTATTTTCATTTCAGCTGTGTTACAGGAAAAGATTCAGTGATATTGAAACAATTTTCTAATGGGATGGATAATGCAAAAGGAAAAAAATTATCAGGAAAACTGTGTGTGAAATGTTTATAAATAGAATCTGCTTTCTACAGGAAGGAAATACAAATCCATGGCAGACATAAAGATCCATAACTACCCTTCTGTAATCATCCTTCTCAGCATGTGTGCTTAGATATCAGGAAACATTAGAAGGAATAGGAAAAATATGGAAATAGGATTCCCTTAGACCATCTGGGCAAAGGGAAAAACATGTAACAATAATTTAATATGCAGCATGAAAAAGGAATCAGAGCAGCATGATGTATGAAATACTTCACATTTTCTCTGCTGGAGCTGGGTGCCAGTAAAAGAAAAGAATTACCTCCATCCTCTCTTGCTTGACGTCATCAATCTCATCGTCTTCAAAGATGGCTAAGAGCTCTCCAGTCTGGTCAATGGAGTTGAGAAAGTCTTGTGCAAGCTTCTGCCTTTTGTTGGTGTTGTTACTGTTGAATTTGTCTCCACAAAGACAAGAAAAGAATAACATCAACTGATGTTTTAGAACTAGCACAATGCAGAAAAGGGCCTGTTCTTACTGTCCCCCCTCAAACAAGTTGTGCTGCCTGACCAGAGTGAGGTCAGTGCTCTGCTGCAGTGGTAGTAAAACAGCACCTTTAGTGTTTTCTGGTACAGCCCAACTTTTTTCATGATCTAGAGAAACCTGCTGCTTGGACAGCATCACCTCTCACTGAAGAACCCCCAGTGGATACAGCTATAGAAGAAACTACCCCTCTTTGGTGGCACAAGAGAACTTCCCTCACAGAGCAGAATATACAGAGGAAATGTTCTTGTCTGC
>JAOXXN010000446.1:113364425-113389850 GCA_026770055.1 Myrmophylax atrothorax | reverse complement strand
ATGTTCTTGTCTGCACACATTGGGAACATGCTCATCACCTCCAGCCTAAAGCAATCCCTAACACACACCAGAGGTGATGGACCACTGCTCTGCACTAAAACCTGGAGAACCTTGGCAAGAAGAGCAGCTATAAAAGCACTAAATTCACAAAACAAAATTAATGGCTTCAATTACCAAAGTGTAACAGAAAATGCAATCTCTAATTCCAGGATAAACTGTGTTTAGGAAGCATTTCAAAACAACTTAGGAAAATTGTTTATTCCTTTTAAGCAGTGACACAAGCTTAAGGATTAAAACCCCAAAGCTGTCAGGAAAGAAGCAATAGTGCCAGAGTGCTTGAATGAAATGATACATTTTCATGTGTGGTGAAAATAAAATGCCACAGCCAAATTAAATCTCAAATGAGTTGATAAAAACTTATCCACAGCTTCAGTAAGTCAAAGCAACAAGTACAGTGTTTACCTAACACCAGTTAGATGCTCAGAGGAACCAAATACAAGGAATCCATTGTAAGGGAAAAAATAATAAAAGGCTCTGAGAAAGGAAATAAGTTAAATACAAAAAGTTGTGCATGGACATTGTTAGATGTTATAACAGTATGCCAAGGTTTAGATTTGCTATGATAAGTTTTAACTTGAGTTTTTACAACGGAAATGTTAAATCTAACATCAATATAAATCAACAAAACCTTATACCAGCAAATTATATGGCATGAGTGAATGTATTTTTAATTCAAAGACCTTTTCCTTTAAATGCATTGGTTATAACATCTGTGACTTGCTCCTTGAATGGGGAAACAAAAGTGTTTCCCATTCTTTAAATTACAGATTCAAAGTATAAAATGTTAAACCACAACGAAAAAAAGACCCAGGTCACGTATTAGTATTCAGTGACTTCAGACTATAGGATGTTTTTTTGAACATGCCAAAACCTTTGGACAATAATTTAACCAATGCCCATTCCATTGCAGGTGGCAGATGCTGCAGTTGAATTACAGAGGCAGAAATGAATTAGCCCTTCAATCAGCACCAGTTTCTTCATCAGAGCTCTGACATTGAACAATCTTACCCACTACTTGGATGGCAGCTGCAAGTGCCTCCTTTAGCAGCATTTCAAATGCAAAGGGAGGGATTTTCAAACAAATTCCTCTGAAGACATGGTTTTTGTCTCTAACTACCAAACAAGACATTAACACTGAGCTGTTCAGCATATTTGTAAAGCATCAAAACTCTCCCAAACTAAGTAATTCCTTTTTCTACCTTCGAGGAGGTCATCTTCTTCTATTCCTTTGACGATTTTAGATTTGTAGTCTCGAAAAAACATGTATTTAAGTAGCCTTCTAAGCTTCTTCTAAGAGAAAAAACACATTTATACTAATTAGCATCAGATAGTTATTTTTGTTTTTATTTAAAGTAACTGTTGTGCAATACATTAGTCAGTAAATATAATTGTTAAAATGTTCATATTTTTCATTCTGCAGAAAATCCCCACATATAAAATCTCTTAAAGTTAACAGCAACTCAACATTAAATATTACTTATTTGAAGTTCTTCGGACTTTGCTGTGAGACAGAAATAGGTTTGACTTTCAGAAAGCAGAAATTCAGCAATCAGGCATCTTTAGGGTACTCCAAAGTCTGCCTAATTTGGGAATTCAAGCCTAGAAATGCACATTTCCATGAACTTTCACATCCATATTAACTGCCCTTTTCAGTATAGCCTTGTGGCTCTTACCAGAGAAAGAAACTGCAATTGTTTCTCATGTTTTAGTGGGTTTTAATTTTGAAATTGTTTTGGTCATTAGATTTCACCTATCAAATGAGGACAGAAAAACAAAGGGACAGAAAAGGGTGAGGAGTTAAGGAAGAAAAGGAGATAGAGAAAGAATTAAAAATTTAAAAATAGTTGACAAAAATTTTTGAATAATGTTGAAATTTGAGGAAAGAAAACTAATTTATTTTTTTTATTGACCTGTTCTACTTACTATGCAGAAGAAGAAAGTCCATCCCTAAATTTGGAGGTTTTAGAGGGATAAAGTACAGGAAAAACATTACAAAAGAAAATAAAGAGAATTTACAGACAGTCGAAATGACCAAACTCTTAATGGTCACATTGTCAAATGTCACATCTTACACCCCGCATATCCAGGGTGAAATTAGAATTATTGACTTTTAATAAAAGGAATATAAAGGATAAGGATCAACATTTTTATCTTATTAAGCAATTGGTTTGAGCTCTGAGGTGCATTACCTACCCCAGAGGTTCGTGAAAAAAATCTATTGGTAACTGAAGTTACAGGAAAAGACAAGGATGAATTAAAATATTAGAGAACAATTGTATTGTGCACAATAAAATACAATTGTAGAGCAGCTATATTTTTAAATAAAGCTATCCATGAGACAGACTCCTTTTAATACATTAAGCAAACACTTGAAAACACAATAAGCAGCTGAATATGTAAAATAAAAATGTCTGACTTATACTGTACCTTATCTTTGCGCATTAGGAACAGGAGATCCTCGGCAGAGATGACTCGAGCTCCTCTCATCTGAGAAACTTCAGCTGCCTGCTGCAACTAAAATAAATGAATAAATTAGGGTGGCTTTTTCAGTGTTCAAAACTTTATTCACTGGGGTTTGTTTTAAATAAATTCAGATAATATTTTGCATGGTCTTGAACAGCAAAACACAGGCTGTGCACTAAAACACAAGCTGGGACTCTCAAAGGTGTCACTCACTCGGCTCTTGTTCGCCAAGAAGTGAATAACAATTTCATGAAAAGCCTGAAAGACTTTTGACAAATCTCAAGCAAAGCTTTTTTTGTTTATATTTAAAATGATTGCTTTTAAAAAGCTCTACAGCCCTTTTTTTCCTTTCCTTAGCACAGAAAATGAACATATAATTCTCTCAGGCAATGTAAAAATGCCAAATTCTTGCCATAACACTTTATCTGCAACTGTGGAAGGGTGGCTGATCCTTCTCCCAATTTTTTAGAATAACAAATATTAATTTTAAACAGCTTACCTAAGTATTTTTTGAAAGAAACTCTACCCTTACTTGACTTAGCATTAGTACAAACCAGACTCACATGAAGAACTTTTTTAAGCATGCTCTTATTTCATTTGGGAGAAAGAAAATGAATTGATAGGAAAAACCAACTCTATTAAAGAAGGAATTGAAAAGCCTTATTGAGCAGAGCAGCCCTTCAGCTATTAAAGTGATAATGATGGGACTGAGCAAGGAATGCCATAAAAATGGAGAAGAGGTGGCCAAAGCAGTGGGAATTGGACTGTCCTCACCTCCACTGCCTTTAAGGGCCTTAAATATCCCAAATTGTGCTGGAAAGAGCAAAAACCTCCTCCTAAGGGACTAAGCCCCTCAGCCTTAGTAGGTGCAGGAAATGGGGCTGGTTTGTACACAGATGGATCATATCAAACCCTGGGCAAGGTTAGGAACCTTGAAGCCTTGGTCAGGAATTTGTGCAAGCTGATGTTCATCAAACTACTGGGCTGGGGTGGTTCAACCCAAACGCACAAAAGTCAGTGGGATTTGCTCCTTTCACCTCACTAGCCCTTGGTTCTGGCATAAGATGATCATGGAACCATACAATGGTTTGGGTTGGAAGGAATCATTAAAGTTCATTTAATTCCACTTCCTGTAAGGATCAGGGGCATCTTCAACTAGATCAGGTTGCTCAGAGCCCTGTCCAACCTGGCCTTGAATGTTTCCAGGGATGGGGCATCCACCACCTCTCTGGACAACATGTTTCAATGCAAATCATGATGCTGTAGAGATGGTGAGATGGAAAGGTGCTTCCTGGCATTGAATTCACTTTATTCTCTAAATTAAAATATATGGTCCAAAAAGCAAAATTCAATCATAAGGTTGTTTCCCTCTTGCCCTTGTTTACCCTCTGATGGAAAACTTACTGTATGCACAGTACAAAAGTTATCAAAGAGAGAGACACCTTAAAAAATTCTTGATATTAAAATTCATACACACCTGTAACATGATCAACAAACAGCAATTTAATTTATGTTCAAATATCTCTATATTCTTCTTTAGAAATGCATTAATGCACCTGAAAATAATTTAAAGAAATCCTATCCTTCATACTCACACCAGCAATGGTTTCACTCAGTATCACTGGCTGAATAAGTATATTATTAATCTGAGCTCCCATGCTGCTATGACTTGAAATAGGCCTATTCAGAAGTTAAAAAGATCAACAAAAACAGTAGCTGTTTCTAATATCCAAAGAAGGAGGGGAGGGGGGCAGAAAGATTTTCATTTTGGCAAGTGTTCAGTGGGCAAAAGATTCAGTCCATAAATCATAATACTGGACTGCATTAATTTTTTTCCACACTAATCACACACATACAAAACGTTAACTGTATCTCGTAGGCACAACACAAAACATACAGAGTGAAGAGGGTCAGGTTTTCCCCTTGAAACCCTCTCTTGGCCCTTCCAGTCGCCAAGACCAGAGAGATTTCAGGAATTCCAAAGTCACAGTAATACAATCCCACTTGAAAAACGTAAGAATGTGAAAAACGATAGTTCTATTTTTTGGCATAAGCGAAACTGTTTCTTATTCTGATTAGTTTGAGGGCATGCAAGCTCCTTATATTTCTAACGTAAAATATAAAGAGCTGGATAAAAAAAAATTACCAAGAACGAGCCAATATTCCTCTCTGGTGTAAATCTATTGCAGTGAATGGATTTGTGCCAGGGCTGACTTTGGCCCTACTGAGCTTAAAAGTGTTAGAAAACCTGACCTTAGCATGGTGATAACACAAGGCACCTTTTCCAACTATCACAGAAAACAACAGCAGAAATCTCTGATGTGAAAGATTCCTCTACTTTCCGAAAATGTACAGGAACATAACGATGATCTCTTGGTCCCCTCCAACCCAAACAACTCGATGACTCTCTAAGGCATTGATTTTCTTACTATAAAATTCAGATATGCTGACTTCTGTGAGCAACTGAAATACCTTGTTTTTCCCAATGATAAGCACGTGACAAAGACATTTCTAGCAGGGATTGTGTGTGAGCTGCTCACAGGAGCCTCGTGATGAGGGAAGGGAGAGCAAGAGGCCAAATTCACGTCCCATTTGCATCTAACTAAATCCTGAATAACACTGTTTACTTTAATGGAGTTACTCTGGGCTAAACACAAGATCAAAATCTGGAATAATATTCTCAGTTTCTACCAAAACAATGAAAACTTTATTCTTGTATTGCCTCAACTTTTGCATCTATTTTATTTTAAGGAACGGACACACAGCATTTAATTTCTTTGGCTTAAAGAAAGCAAAATACAAAAATAATTACTTCCTGTGCAGTTATAAAATATGGATTATTTATCCAAACAGCCCATAATGAGTTCTGCATTGGTACACATATTTACCTGGGAAACCAGGATATGCTCAGGTAAATATGTATCCAAGCAATTAAATAAAAATTACGTCCCACACAGCTGAGGTTGGGGGGGAAGATGTATTTATAGTTTAACACACACATAATTGACTCATTCAAACCACAACATGATTGCTTTGCTATAATTAGCGTTATAATAAACTGTCTTATTCGACTGTCCCAGAGTTGCCATTAATATGCAATAAGCTCCAAATCCTTAATTACTTTGTGAGCAGCACTGCTCGTGACTCCACATCATAGGTGGGACATAAAGGCTGCAATGGCTTTCCAGGGATGAAGTTCCTTTATGGCAACAGTGGAGATATGGCAAGAATTTCCCACCATCTCCCTTCTCCAGGCCTCAGTGATACTCAGTGCCAGTCACAGAAAATTTGGGGCAGCAGTAGTTCCAACACACTCACTTGTCTTCTCCTAATTTTTTTTTTTTCATTTTTAAACTGTTAAGTCCACATTACAAAATATTTTGTTTGGGATGATATTGAAGAACAGCAAACAATTCAAATTACTCAGCTTTTTAAAGAAAAACTGGCTAAATTTCCAGCAAACAATATTTGAGACCTCAGAGTCTGAATATACTTTTTTTATTACAGCCGAATTATGAACCCCTAAAAGCGAACTTTAAATAACGGAAGTGTTGAAATGATTTTAACTATAGGAGCGCAAATACCTCTCTTAATAATTAGGAGTTTATGAAAAATAAGTGTATTTTACAATTTTTTCACATTACAAAGAAAGTAGTATATACAGTAACTATATTTTAAAGTCTAAGAAGAAATGGCTGGGGAATAATATTTTAAAATGTAATCACGGGTTTAATGATTTTATGAAGTTAACTTTCTTGGCAGGATGAACTGAAGTATGTTAACAGTCACCTTACGGCTATTTTCTTTTTGCAACTTCTGCAAATTATAGATTTGTTGAAAGGAGTATTCATTCTCCTGTGACAGAAGCACAGTTACTTCAATGGGACTGTCTGCCTTTTTTTTTTTCCATAATTATTTTTTCTTCCACTACCTCCAAAGTCAACAATCACCGATACTTCTACAAAACCGTCTTGATGGACAAACAGACAAAAAGCTGGAAAACAAACACAGTGTGTTGTGACATAACCCTTCCAGTTAAACTGCAGGACGGAGCTGGAATGGTAATGTTTGCATGCCTTGGAACTGCTGGCAGCCAAGAATAATGCTGCAGGAGCTATGGTTTTGTTTTCATTATACAAGAAAATGAGATCATGGTTCACCTGGGTGAATTTTTTTTCTGAGGCAGGAAGGTTGTTTTGTTATTAAATATGCATTAAAATATCCTACTTTTCTTCTTTTCTGTGTAAAAATTATGCAATTATAAAATTACCAGAAAATATTTTGAATTTAGATATAGTCCTGTAAATATATTCCAAACAGATCAGCCCATTACTAGACAACTAAATAAAAGAAGTAAACACAGGCTTTAACTTCAATTTTTCATGTAATATCTCACATGCTATTAATGCTACCACCTGAGCTTCTAATTCTGACACACACAGAGGGAAAACACCGAATTTGTTTCCACAAGTCAGCACAGGGACATGTTTTATGCAGTTAACACATCCTGGGGAGGTAATTACAGTAAGGAGTCCATAAGAACACTCTAATAGCTAATGATTTAGGATCACTGCACAAGGGTTAAACAGCACAACTGAATCATCCCAAGGTGCCTGAACCAGAAAGCGTCCATCTGCAGATTAAAAGACAACCAATTTCATTATGAGGTATCTGGTTTCAAATCTAAGTATTTTTTATTGAAGACCATTTAATGCCACACCAGGTGAGTATGTGTGACTGCAAGAAGATGAAGCTCTGTGTCACATCTTGAGGCTTTCGAGAAACATGGCATCATAGAACCATTAGGTTGGACAGTATCTCTCTTCCAACCATTCCCCAGCACTGCCAAGCCCATCATTAAACCATGTCCCCAAGTGCCACATCCACATGTCTTTTAAATCCCTCCAGGGATGGAGACTCTACCGCTGCCCTGGACAGCCTGTTCCAATGCCTTACGGTTCTTTCTGCCATGAAAAACATCCTAATCTCCAATCTAAACCCTGGAGCAACTTCAAGCCATTTCTCCTTGTCTTACTGCTTGTTATGTGGGAGAAGAGACCGACCCCCACCTGGTTCAACCTCCCGCCAGGCAGTTGTAGGGAGTGATGAAAGCTGTTACCTTATGCTTGACACACAGTGAATTTCAGTCCATACAGATCATGAGAACAAGAAAACATGAGTTCATATCCCTGTGTCTCCAGCATTTCCTGAGAACTTATTTTCAAGGACATAATTTGTTATATTTGTCCCTACATAAAAACCTTATTCCTGAGTCCCTGCAGCACAATCAGCTGCTTCTCCTCACCTTCTAAAAGGTGCCAACAGCTGATTTCCACAGCTCAGGCAGCTCTGAAGCTGTGGAGTTTGGATACAGAGAGTTTGCAGCCAGTTCCTGGCAGCTGGCGAAGAATTACCCCAAAAGCCTCTCTGGCAATCAGCAGGTTACACAAAGGTGCCTTCCCACCAAAGGCATAAAGAGCATTTCCACAAGTCCAATACAGTGGTTTCAACATCAGAGGTGACAAGCAGCTGATATAAAGTCAATGTCAAAATGTTCCAGCCCTTTCCTCAGCTACCATCAGACTGAAGTTGTGTGAAAGTCAGTCCTACAAACTCCAGTAAACAGTCCCACACCTCAGCCTGCACATTTTTAACTGCAGCACTGCTACCCAAGAGCCCTACACATCACTAGGATGAGGAGAAGGTATTTCCTAATATTCCCATCTGTTTAAATTGAACATTTTATATTATATAAATTTGGGCACCACCATCTCTCTTCATTCTACTGACAACTCACATATTTCTTTTGATTACAGGAAAGGTCAGAGGGCTTTTTTTGTTTTGCTTTTCAAATGTTTTTTAGCAACACATTTAGTACAATCAGGAACAAAAACTGCAACAGCAGAAGGTACACACCCATAGGGAGTGAAAACAACACAAGCAGAACATCCCCCAGCTTGCTTGAGTTGATGCTCTTCATGCTAAAAACAACATCTTCCTACAAGTATAAAAGATAAAGAAAAAAATGGGGAAAATGTACAGAGCCTTTAGAAAACTACACAGAGCCAGTCTGTGCAATGGGATGGGCCAACAGGAAAGTGCACCATGTTCCTGAGCTCTGCATCTGTTGGGGACAGAATGATTCCCTTAAATTATATCAAATAGACTACTAAGAAAAATTTCCAAGTAAATAGTGAAATTAACACTTCTATTTTGCAAAAGATGAACTTATATTAGTCTTTTTGCCCTCTTCTTTATTAATAATTTAAGCCTGACTTCTTAAATGAGAGCTTGTTTTTCCATTTTCTGTCACACAGGGAACAGAATTTAATGCATTTATGAACAATAGCTACATTTCAACTTATGCTTCAGGCATGACTTTTTCCTATTTTCCTTCTTTCAATTCGAATTCCAAAATCAACATTTTGGGCCAACATTTTCTAACTGTAATTCTCCTACTCTCCAGGAAACAAAAGAAACCCTATTGCACACCTGATATTGACAGCAGGCAATACTGACCAAACTAAGTGAAATTATACCAACACCAAAACCATAAAGTCTCTGGGTACAGAAAAGTATCAGCCTCACTGAACTCAGTTTTCATGTGGTCAAATTATTCAGTGGCTACACAGGCGTGAACTTAAGGCTTGGTGTGCCACTGGGGGTGGCCACTGCTGGTGCTCTCCCACTGCAGGTGATGAAAACAGCAGGCAAGAAAAGACACTTGGAAACTGCTGCTCCAGCTCTTGTTATTACAAGGGAGAAAAAATAAGCTTGAAAACTGTAACTCAAGTGGAAATGGTGTAGTGTCCTCTAGGACAAGAGACTGTGAGAAAAGCTTTGTGAAGGGTGAACTCTACAGGTACGAAAGATCCATCAGCCAATATGGACCTGAAAAATTCTCAAGGCCAAAAGGACTTCAACCTCTGCAAACAGATCCCTCTCCTTCTAAAGAAGAGGTGTCCTCTGTTATTGACTGGCTGTGTTCTAGGATTGTCAGGATATTCTGGATGCTGAGGTAAATGGGGCCATCCCACTGCAAATCACTGCAGCAAATTTCCCCATATGTAAAGTAAATAACTGCTGATGCTGAAGGGACCTTTAAAGGTCATCTAGTCCAAATTGTAATAAAACTAACTACATTTGGACTCAGACTTCCCCAGTGAGCTGTTCCATTTTCACAATAGTATCACTGTAGCCACTCCAAGTTGTGAATCTCAAATATTACCATTACTTACATCTAAGTTACATCTTTTAATGCCTTTATGGCACTAAACATTACTTTGAAAACATAAGAAATGTGCAGTCTTTTCATCAATAAATGCATTCACCTTTCCTTTAATAAAAAAACAAAAAAAAACCCAGTTGGAATTTATCCTTTTTAAGAACTGAAGATAGTATTTTGGAATATTTAGTCTATTAACTCAGATTTATTTCCTGTCCATCAATTAGTTCTATTTCTTTTCTTTCTCTAACATTACTATGGCATGCAAACCAGCAGAGGTTTATGTTATACCCCAGCTTCCTGTCCTTTGGTTTCAAATCCCAGAAGAAACCACCACTCAAGATTATTCTTCACCAGATTCCAGTGCTGCAAGGAGAAAAAAAACCTGCTCTCTGTTGATTGAGAGACCATCTAATATAAACAGGTTCCGTTCTCCCATTGCTGTGGAGAGCACCATTTGTTTAAATCATGTATCCTTACACTGCTCACACAGGAAAATAATCACTGCCTTCTATTAGTTTCACCAGAGCACTAAGTAAATACTCTTCATTTCCATGTGAGAGCAAATTGGAATCAGGTGTCACTGGTGGACACAGGGAAAGTAAGACACGTATTGACCTACTCTGAGCACAGAGATAAAGTGGGTTTAGATGAAGCCTCAGGGTAAGGACAAGGTGTAATCAGAATGAGTCATAATATAGACAGTCCTAAGAATTTTTTTCTCTTACATCAAGAAATGTCCCTGCAGGACATTTCAAAATGGTTTAAAAATCATAAATTTATGATTACTTTCTTCCAAGAATTTTCTACTCTTAAGATAAAAATAAAAATAGAGAGAAATTTATGAAAATGATAGTCCCAGTCCAAGGAAGACCAATTTTAATGCAAAAATGAGGAAAGGAAGTCCAAATTTTTTGTACGTATGTGTTGCTTTGCTGAATTTTCTTATTTGTATGAATTATAATTCTCAGAGCTCCCAAAAACACAAGGTAAATTGTATGATGGCAACATGAACATGACAGATTTTGCCTTGGAAAGATGAAAGAAAGAAAAAGGGAGAGAGGTCTCACTCAGAGAGAAAAAAGAAAGTACCACAAAGGAACATAAATGTAAAATCTGAACAACAGATATTTGTGTCTGAAAAAAGGCCCTGATTTCCTAACTCCTATTTAATGTTCATTCTTTAATTAACGTTCATTTCCCAAGGACATAAGTCTGAAAAGGCTGTTTCACATTACTTTAGCACGAAGAGAAAGAATCACTTTTAAGCCATGAAAAGGCTGGGGAAAAAAAATAAACATGCCTTCTGAACATAATTTCCTCTTTATTGCTACTGCAAAGTTATGAAATGAAATCTATTATTTAATTACATTGGATCAAGCAACAGGAAGGGAAGGGAGTGTTTGAGTCACAACATCCCTGTAAGGATAAATTACTACACTTCCCCTTGCTAAAAGAGAGTTTTAATGAAACTGTGCAAATGGTTAAAATCAAACTACTGGGAGGTAAGGATATCTTCTTGCTAATGTAAAAAAGACACAAAATGTACTCTGAAATTCTGAACAGAAATATTGGTAACAATGGGGGGGGAAAGCAGCAACATTGCTGCCAGAACATCAATAGCTTGAAAATTACTGTATTTATTCAGATTCTTTACAGATTCTGAAGACAGTTTTAAAACCATACAATAGCTTCTGGGCCTGCTTTGTTTAATGCTTTGATTGGAGATGTTTAGATAATCTATTATGAAAACTTAAATTTATCTCCTATTACTACCAGAACTTTATTAGCCATGTGGGATTTCCCATAGCTGTGCTTCATAATGTTTACTAGATCCTTCAAATTGAATGCAACTGTTGGAAAAGTTAAAGCATTTTATTTCTTAAGTATGTTTTTGACATAAAAAATTAGGAGTGCTTTAAATCCTAATGAACAGATAGACTGAATTGGAAAACATTGGAATAGATAACCTGGCAACTGGGGAAGACCCCACAACTGGGACATGAATGTGCAAATCTGTGATCTTGTACATAATTTAAATTCCCTTTGACTTGGGTGGAGATACTTTGAAATTATCTTTCATGGACATACTATGTTTTCTCAAAATTAAAATACACTAAACTATGAGGGAATGTCACAAATAATTTGAAGAACAATGGAAAATATCTTTGAAGCTGTTCAGGAAAGCTCCTCCTAAGCCTAAGGGTGGTATGGGAGACAGCATTTCTTTGACAGAAGAACACTCTTGGAGGCAGCAGAGACTCATTCCATGGGCCCAGCAGAGACTGGACTGACCACTCAGCACTGCAGGATGGATGACATGGAAGGGATGAGTACAAGACTTTTTGGGGGAAGGATGCAGAGAGCTTCTGAGAGGGATAGAGGAAACAAGATAGAAAAATCTGTTGGCAAAAATTTTCTAGGTCAAAGACTTTTATGGTGTCCTCCTGGTATTTGCTGCATGGTTGACTTCCAAACTTCTAACAGTCTATGGATGTGGCCTTAAAACCCCCTTTTAGTCTTTTGGAGTCTCATGGAACCCCATGATTCTTTTGTTTTTTAAAGAGACCTGATCCTCAGTGGAAAATTTAGGAGGTTATTTGTTCCTAATGGGTAGAAGTCACCATATTTGCAGAACCTGGACCTTACCTGTTGAATGCAGGAAAACACAAAAATGGGCCATGAACCTCATCATACGTCACATATTTCTTACTCTTCTCTTGAAACTCAAGTTATTGGCCACTGTCAAACTTGAATTGGCTGTGGAGACATTGGGTTGGATTCAGTGAATTTTGGAATGTTTTACCTGCCATTGACATTTAAACCAAAAACTTGCACAATCTCAAACTGGGTATGAACTGGAAAGGCTTTGGCAGACAGTCAGTCCAGTCAATACAAACCACCCTCAACTGACTGAGAGAGAAGTCTATAAAACAGAGGAAAGAAGAGATTGGTCTTTTGTAAGACTCTCTGGAAACTGGCAGCAGGGCCAAGCTGGGGACCTACACACATCCCTCAGGAGAAGACAAATAACTTCCCCTGCCCCGAGGAGTTCTCTGCTTTAACAATCCAACTGCACAATCTTCTAATTAAATGCAGCTCCACTGGAACTGCTCACATGTTAAGTCACTAAGGCTGAGCACCAATTAGGACATCCATGACTGGTGCCGGAGGAGTCAGAAGATAATGTCAATGATGCCAGTGAGGAGGAGGAAAATGAGTGTTTCCAGCATTTATCTCGATCCTTTGGGAGCCACAAAGAAAAGTGTCAGCACTAGAAGTCTAAGTTCAAGAGACACAGAAATATCATGGAAATCTTCAAGGGGAGAGGAAGGTCTCAGGGCAAAAAAGCAAGGATGGAATGAAAAGACTTGATTCTGTGACTGACCATGGTAAAGGTTGAACCCTACACCATCACCAGGATTCTGATTGTTTAGCTCCTAAAATAATCATAGCATGGATTTCTACAAGAAGAGACCTTTATATTTTGCATGGGCACACAGTTTAAAGGGAGTGAAAAAATGGACATTTTTCTGTAATTATGAGAGATGTTCTCTGCAGGGTTTATGAAAATAGGAGGTAGACTATAGAGAGGTAAACTGCATTTGCTTAAGTGCAAATGGTGAGTTTCAAGCAAATAAAAAACCTCTACCAAAATACATGAAAAACAACTGGAAAAGTCCCTTCATTCCTGCAAATGGAACACTTCCATTTCTCTCATGCATTTACAAGAAAGCGAACTCCAATGTCAGTCATAAACTGTTAACTATGTTTACCAAAAAAAAGAGAGAAAAGGAGCGTGAGGAAAATCCACACAGGTATGACAAAGACAGAAAGGAATCTCTGTCAGAGTGGAAGATGCTTCCCTAAAGGACATGAGCAAGTAGTGATCCAAAGTGAAATCCAGAGTGTAGATCAAGATGTATCACAGAAAAGACCAAGGCTAGGTAAGATTTTAGAACGAACATTGATTATTGAGGGGATTTAACAGGTCAGGAAAGAAGGGGATAAGATTTCGAATAGTAATAAAGACAAAATTCTCCCCTAATACTGTTGGCTCCCCTTTTCAGTCACTTTCAAGGTTTATTGGTTTATTGTGGAAAAGCTACATTACCTATATAAATTTTACACACTCATCTGACAGGGATTTCTGTTCTACATCCGTTTTACAACTGGGCCAAAGGAGGCACAGAACAACACCCTGCACATGGGCAGAGACATTTGCCTCTGTCTGCTTCCCTCCCCACCCAATTGGCAGCACTCCTTCACTGCTGATGATTCTCCTCTAATGCAATAAGAAAAGCTGCAAAATAATGCAAAAATATATAAGAAGTCCCAACCAAACTTCTTCTGAGCTTTAACTGAAGATTTTGTTGTATCTAAACCTGCATGCACTCCTAAGCAAAAACTATAAATATTTCTCAGAGCCTAAAGCTGTGAAATGCAGAGGTGATTTAGCAGACACACAAACCATAAAAACTGTGCCCGACACATTTCTCTTCTAATTTAGAATAAGTGGGCCAGTCTTATATCACATAGAAGCATAATTCTCAGTGACATTTAAACCCAAAACTAACTAAACATTTAAACTAAAAACCTGCAAACCTCCATAAAGCTTTACAAATAGTATCAGTCATTTTAATATAAAGCTAAGAGACAGTAGCATAAACAATGTCAGCACAGTCAGTGGTTTGCAGTTTAGAACCTGGACCTTCTACTACGAAACTAAATTCATATATTCACAAGAAGTCACTTTTCAATCAGTGGCTTTTTGAGGAGGAATAGGATCAGCAGCATGCAGGAAAGCAGAGCATTAGAAGTCAAGTATAGGAAAAAAGAACCACCCAAAGTAAGGCTTAATTAAGTTTGCAAGTCAAATTAAGAAGCAAAGCAAAGAAGGCTTCAGACATAAAACAGTACAAATAAACTGTGCTGAATGAAATAGAGAAGGAAAATCTAAACATGGTTCCAAAACAGTATAAAAATTTTCACTGAGCATTGAGAAGAACTGAGGTTTTGAGCATGGGAGCAAAGGTAGGACAACTCATGGAAGAGATACACTGAAAGAAATTACTTCCCGTGTACTGAACGGAAGTAAAACTCAAAGATTTTAATGCACTTCAGTCATCAGCACTGGATATCTCAGATGTGAATGAACTGTAAACATAACAATGTCTGCTGGCATTAATATTCAAATAAATCAGCTAAGTTTGGGGAAGCTAAAGGGATCAAATAATTATAGGCTGCTGCCTACGAATAATTGAAGAGCAATTAGAAAGATGACAGATCCAAGTTCTTCTTGGTAGTGTCAGATGATATAATGAGGGATGACAGCCAGAAACTGCAGTTGGGAAGGACTGAGTAAAAATGTCAGGAAAACCTTTCTCATGGAAGGACAGAGCAGCTCTGCAGAAGTTAAGCAGGAGAGGCTCTGAAAAAATTCCTTGGTGGAGCTTCCAAAGCCAGAGTTGGACAAAGTCCTGCCTGAGCAGATCTAGTAGTGGTGACAGTCCTCCTTTGACTGGGTTGGACTAGACATCTGAAGGGCTTTGACTGTTTCCTGTATTTTGGGTATTTTTACAGAGTTTTTGCGTAAAGGAAATTGTTTACTTTTGTTTGTTCAGGTTCCAGAACAACAGCCACTCTCCCTTCCATTTGGAATAGGATCTTCCATCTACTGCTACACCAAAATTAAGATTATTATCAAAACTAATGTGTCAAAAAAGTGGAAGCGCAGAAAGTCAGGGCCTGAGGCCTTTGCAAGAGACAGAGAACACTTTGTGGAGGTGAGAGAGACCTCACCACATCTTTGATCTGCTTCTACAATTGTGAATATCCCCAATATCTATCACGAGGAAAAGCCTGCAACAAAACTGCTAATAAGGAGTAAAAGAAAGGTCTGCTCCTTCATACCACCTGTCTCACTGTGCACTGAACAAGATGTAGGACAAGATCACATTTGGTGACTCCCTCAGTCAGAATGAATAAATATATAAAAATAACGGGTTCAGTCACAGTAAGTCACCGAGGATGACGAATGGCAGTTGTGTGTAAAACGAGTTGGGCAAGGTTATTGGGGTTTCTTTTGGTACAACTTGAATGAAAATCAACTTCTCTGATGGTGTAAGTATTCCCAGAGTAGATTCTTAATTACTTGCAGCCTTGGTTCATTCAGATAAATAGGCTGTGCTAATATGTGTTTGAGCTTCACTTAGGAAAAAGGGTTATTTGTTACAGATGTATCTCTGTGCTGTGGAGGAATTAAAGGCAGAGTGGTGGAGCTCATCCCTCACAGTTAACTTTATAATTTCATCTAGTTAAGATTCGCCTTCTTAAAACCCCATAAGCCAAATCCTAAAGACCTAATGCAAGTTTTTACAGAATGGTCCAGAATTGAGGCCTTTATGATGGTTCATGTAAACAGTGATTTATAGTTGAGTTACTATTGTTAATAAACTTAAGGCTGTTGGGAGTTTTTAGATTCTCTTTCGATAATGTGCCTTTATAACTTACAGATGTAATAAACTGTAATGTGTCAGCTAATGAAGGAAAGACAAGATTTGTGCCAAAGAGAGCATTTCTGCTTTTTAGAGATGCTTGCAATGGAATTGGTGGCTCAGAAGATGGAACTGACACTGAGGTCTCTGCGCCAGGACAAATTTCAGGTTGTAAATAAACAGACACCACCACAAAAAGTGTGTATTACAATATCCTCCTCCAATGGACTCAGAGTACTTTACAAGGAAACTCACATTATCCCCATTTTTCTAATTTAATGCCTGAGGCGCAGAAACAAAAATCAGTTCATCTACAGTCACTTTACATTTTACTGATTCTAGGCCATCATTTCAATCCTGACTCTGTCTTGAGTATGACCCAGTGGGGAATATTTATAACTTTTACCCACAATTTGTCTTGAGAGTCAAAACCACGTTTCAGATATTTCCATCCAAACAGGAGGAAGGCAATCTGTGCAAAAATTCTTTACAGCACCCGTTGCTGTGATGTCCACCTTTTGTTGTCCTATGGTAAGTTCAGTGATATCCAATGTACAGGCATTTGGTGAGCACTGAATGTTTTGTTAAATTATATTTCAAGCCAGAAACTAGATAGAAAAAACGTAATTTGATATGCTGATTCCCCAAACTGCTCTCACAATGCACAGAAACATGCAACTGGGTGCTTTCCACGTCTTTAGCCTTGAGTCACTTGTAGAATTTGAGGCTTTCACAGCCAGTGTGAACAAAGAGGGAATCACAGAATATGCTGAGTTGGAAGGAACCCACAATGATCATGGAGAACTCACATGTCCTGTGCCTCCAGGAAATGCATCATCCATCATGATACTGGCATAAGATATACATCAGCTTGCCTAGTGAATCTACATTTATTCTCTTGAAGATATTACACAAAATCAAAGCGAGGGTAAAGGATCTTTTGATGGATGACATTTGGCCAACACAAAGTTGAGTGTTGTGGCCGTAATGGGAAATTCTTATGAAATACACAATCTCCAGACATAGGATGAAACAGTCTCTAGTTTGAAAATCAAGCCTAATTTCAGTGGATTTGTATCCTTAAAAAATCAATTTACTTTTGTTAATAGCTCCTTATAATGAGAGGGTTTTTCCTTAGCAGAAATAGTGTTGCATCCTATCAATTACAGATGAAAGCAGTGCATCTGATCATGTTAGTAATATTATCTTAGATGTAAAGTGACAAATTCCTCATCCAAATATTAGTAAGCAGCTTCTACTAAGAGTGTGTTACTCACTCAGCGCACACAAGGGCATTGCTGGCTGCAGTACCAGTACGAAAATGTGAGTACTAGAAATTAAATATATTAATTATCAAAATTTCCTTTTACTCCTACTTCCAGTCTGTGAATGCCAAGTATTAAAGTAAATCAAGAAATACCACTTTCATTTGCAGGCTTTATTGTTAGGTCAGAGAGAACTTCCTGCAAACCAGCAACACGCTGAACTCATCAAGTGAATGCCCCGCATCTCATCAGAGTTAAAGACTGAAATGATTTCTTGTCCTGGTCCTCCAGATCATATTTGATTTCTGCATCATTATTTTACGTGGGTGTTACTTCTGAAAGATCAGTGGAAGTTCACTTTTTGTAATAATGGCATAGCCAGGGTGTGCTGGAACAGCTACTTTATAATTCTATGTCATAATTTTAAGTGTGCCACTCCCTCCACCCCCTAAACCGGAATGACAGTGTGCCACAGTTTACCTCCCTGCCAAGGAAAATAATCCAACAGTGTTCACTTCCATGGGGCAATAGGGAATCACAGTAAAGCCCTTCCTAACCATTGCCATCTATCCTCTGCTCTTTCCTGCCTGGGTTCCCACATCCCCCATCAGCAGCTGTTCCAATAACGAGCAAGATCCGGGGAGAACTGAGCATTGCACTTCCCCTTCACCACCGGGACCACCATTGAAACCTGAGCTAAGGCATTCAATTAAATCAGCACCTGATCTTTAGCTGCCACCCACTCCACAAAACACCCTGGCCACAGCTTGCTGCAGGGGACAGCAGTGGCAGTCTGGGCTCGGGAGCAGACAAGCACAGCCCAAATTATCACTCGAGTCTAACCTGGGGTGAGGTCATTGGGAAGGACGAGTGGGCAGTGGGATGCATTTGCATCTCATCTCCTCCTCTACACATTTCCAGCACGGTTTTCATAAAACACAGATATTAATTTTAAAAATGTCATCTGTGTTTCACAATGTTGTTAAAATTTTCTACAATTTCCTCCACACATTCTTCCAGTAGCACCAGTGCTGCCCAGTAAAACAGGATCTCCAGTCAAAACTATTTCATAATCCTGCTTTTCAGAGAGAAAACAAAGCAATGTGTGACTGGTTGTGTGACAGCTGAATTTGAATGTGCTTTCAGGTTTTGGGGTTTTTTAACATTCTAAAACTCTTTACCTTTCAAAATGTACTGCTAAGTTTTTCAAGGCAAATTTTGCTATAAATCCCTTTTCCACTCTTGTTTTTCTGTAATTAGCTTCTACTTTGCCATGTTCTACGCCCCATTTCAGTTAAAAAAAAAGTTCTGGTTTGACTATGTGAGAAAAATGTACTTGGTCATTTTCAAGTTAGCCAAGACAAAAATAAATTTACTTCAAACAGCATAAGCCTGGGGTATTTAGTACTCAAATAATATGGCTTTTGAAAAAAGTAACTCTTCAGTGAAGAATCACAAATATCTACTAATTGTTCAATGAAGTTAGAAATAAGCAAGAAAAGAATGATTCCAATTTAATAAGGCTTTTTCTACCATTTCATTTTTTCCTGTTTTCCTGTTTCTGTTAAAAGGTTAGAAAATAAAAGCAGAGTAAATGTTAAATATTCTTGATCTGAAAGCAACACATTATTTTGACACAACACTAATATTCCCCTTGAATTACAAAATGGCCAAATCTTACTCTAAGAATCTAAACAGGAATGACTGCTACCATATCAAACGTGGATGCAGTCCTGGCAATATGGATATGAGGATTAACTGCCTAAAATATTACGATGAATGACACAAAGTTATTATTGATAGCACACTGTGTTTGTCAACATAAAATATGATGCTGGAAAACAGGCTGCCCAGGGAAGCGGTGCCAATCACCACCTCTGGAAGTGCGGAAAACATGTGGATGTTGCACTCAGGGACATGGTTTAGTGCCAGACTTTGCAGTGCTGGGTTAACAGTTGGACTCGATCTTAGAGGACTTTTCCAACCTTAATGATTCTGTGATTCTCAAAAGCAGCCAGATTTAGGTATGGCTCAGAAGGATGATACAGAGAAAAAATGGGCAGAAGGTGCTGGGGAATGCTATAGCTTTAAGCAGCTCTGAAAGATTAGGAGAGAAAAGATAAGGAGCTTGGTTTTGTCCTTCCTGAACTGCAGTGGATCAAAAAGTACTTGAGGGAAATATGCCAAAACACAGTCCTGAGTAAGCACAGAGAGTCGAGAGTGGAGAGAGAAATATTCAAAACATGAGTATCGAGATGATATTGAATCCTTGAAAGCAGATGAAGCTCAAAAAGCCACTGATGAAAAGGAAACAGGCTAAGAACAGAAACTTGTGGGATGCCCAAAGAAAGTAAGAAAATTCTGTTGAAAGATACATTCAATTACATAGTGGAGGGAGGGGAAGATTAGAAGAATATGATGTTTCTCCTTGGGTTGAAAAAAACCCTTCACTTTAAAGCAAGATTTGAAAATGATGTAACTACTGTGAGAAGAATCGCTTCATAGTTAGAGACTAGAGATCAAAAGAGCCTCAAATTTATCTCTTCCATCCAAACCCAAGAAGGGTAGTATTTTCCATTTCCAACTCTATTTGTCACAGACTTGATGCACACGGTGATCAGTTCTCCTTTCTCTTCACCAGTTCATGGGGTAAGAGTAAGCCCATTCATTAGAACGTGTCTTTCTGCTGGAAACCACCAACCCAGTGCCCGTCTCATAACGTTCCACTTGCCAAAGAGTTGCACGAAGTATAAAGTTCCATATGACCTTTATCTTCTGTTGGAGCAGCACAGAGGCAAACTGCTCTGCACCTGCAGCTTTTATAAGGCTGGAGTGGGATTTTAAAGGGTCTGCTGAAGTGGCTGAACACCTTCTGTGTGAGACCCAGCCTATGATCTGCATACCTAGATTTGCTTAAAAAATCATTATCAGCCAAATTAAATTGAAGTATGAAATATGGCACTCTGGAAAAATGACATATACCATTCTTGCCCTGTGGTGGAAAGAATAAGGAAGAAAAGAGGAAAAGCTCTCATGCCATTCATTGGATTTCGAGCTTTAAAGGACTAGGCATAGAAAGGCACACATGAAATGGGTTCTATGAAAGTGGCAGTATTTCTTTAGTAAAATAAGGCCTAACTCCTTTAAGTACACAGCTAGTGGGATCTCTAATCCATTCAGAAGGACTAGACATTTCCCTAATGCTTCAGCATGACCAATTCTCTTCTCAGCCATCTTTGTGGCCTCACCTAGAGTCCTGTGTGCAGTTCTGGGCACAAGTGGGATATAAAGCTATTTGAGAGTGTCCAAAGGAGGGCTATGGAGGTGGTGAAGGGCCTTGAGGGGAAGTGTGAGAGGAGCAGCTGAGGGAACTTGGTCTGTCCAGCCTGGAGAAGAGGAGAGTGAGGGGAGACCTCACTGCAGTTTCAGCTTACTAGGGAGGGGCAGAGGAGGGGCAGGCTCTGTGGGGACAGGACTTGAAACAGCTGGAGCTGAGTCAGGGCAGGTTTAGGTTGGATATAAAGGTGAGATTTTTCACCCAGAGGGTGGTTGGGCACTGGAACATGTTCCCCAGGGCAGTAGTCACAGCACCAAGGCTGTCAGAGTTTTTGGACAGCGCTCTCAGGCACAAGGTGTGACTCTCGGGGTGTCCTGTGCAGGGCTGGGAGTTGGACTCAATGACCTCAATGGGTCCCTTCCAACTTAGCATATTTTTTGATCCTATGAACTTCAACTCAGAATTAGCTACAAAGAGAGATCTGTCTTCAGGACATGTCAGTAAGTAGGAATGCAAAGCCAAAAGCAAGGCCTTGATGAATTCCTAGAGAAAGGGAGGTACTTCTGCCAAGTGTGTGTATCCCACCAGGACCTGCTCACAGCTGGGCTCACAGTATCCTGGAAAATGGCAACAACCAGGAGCTTTGCCACTGGGATGCACAACTGCCAGAAGGGAGCAGAAAGGCAACAGGAAGCACAAGTTGAATTTGCTAGCAATTTTCTGAGAAGATGCATTTTGTTTTGAAAATATCCATTCTCCAAAACTATTTTAGAGGAATGACACATACCAGCCATAACTACTGAATGCCAAAACCTGACTATGGAGCAAGGGCAGTCTTTCTCACTCTCTTTTTGAAGACTCCTCTTTGTATCAATACTTCCTTATTTTTTCAACAAAACCCCCTTTTTTTTTTCTTATAGCACATCATACAGGATCAGTCAATAGATATTTATTTAATTCTTCACAAAAAAAAAAAGTGAAATGGCTCACACAGGGGAAAAAAATAACAAAAGAGAAATCAGGCTTTTATGGATCTCATCTAGGAAAGAGAAAGCTTAAGCTCCCTTGCTTGAACAGGGCAGGAACTTGATGAACCACCTGTGTATGCCAGGCAGCTACACACACCTCTGAGCCCTGGTGCAGAGCAGGTTTTCTTCTATATTTCAAAGAAAACTTCTAAGTATTTTAGTCTCATTCCAATACAGGAAAAAATTCATTTTAAGCCTTATAACAATTACTGTTCTCAGGTCTGATGATCACTAAGTTCCAGTGGAAACACAGATCAATTCATTTTTCTATGCTATTCACAAAAAAGAAATAATTTATATACAGTCTTTTTAAGCAAAGATGAACATTACCATAGTTCAAGAGAATGCAGATACTACAGGTAATGAAATATTTTGTCTCATGAGGTTCCTAAGTCAGGCCACAGGTTTTCACTTCTAAAGCAATGCAATATATAAGCAATGTATATACATCCAGTCACATCTGAAGTTTTTTCTCCAATGTCTTTTCCCACCAAGAGTCATCAAACACACATTCAGCAAATCTGGTACTCAGAAATAAGTGACACCCATAGACACACATCCTGAATCCCTCCATTTACCAGCATGGCTTGGAAAGTTCTCAAAACCTTCCTTGGATTCTTGGAAATTACTGCCACCTTTAATTTTATTTCCTCAAGATCTTCACCACCTCCAGTAACAGAGATGTGAATGATGAATCACTGAATTGACAGTCCAGAAAGGATTATCTGTCATCTGTTCAAATTACAGGGTACAGAGGCAATGGTGTCTGCAGTTAAGGATAGGTCTGATGTGCTTTCTGTAATTCTGATTCATTTGAAACACTCGATATAAAGCACAGCAGAAAGAGCTCAGTACTTTACTAGCATTGTTTAAGGAAAAAAAAACCCCAAACATTTTTAGTAAACATTAAAAACTTATGTATTCATTTTTTAAGAATTATAAACATCTTTATTCTGCTGAATAAAATTTTGCCCTCATAAAAAGGGGTTTGCAATACCTGAGAAAAATCAGCCACCAGATGTGGTTGATTTGCCTTATGAAAAAACTTTACTTGCACATGCCAATGGATAATTGTTTGGAATTCAGAAGCAAAATCTACAAAGTTTCCATCTGCAGCAGCCAGAGGGCTGGAAGTTGAACAGAATTTTCTCTACAGTTTCTCCTGAAAGCTCTCCCTCTCAGCTCTGTGTAGCACTGGGCATATGAAATGGAAAGGGAATGAAGGTTGTTTTTGCTGATGTTCTCAAGGCGTGTCCTTCTGCCCCCACTGAGCAGTCACCCGAGTGGCACATACAACAAGAGTGGTGGGAGAAACCTATTAGGTGTCCCCTCCTACCTGGATGTTTGGCAATTAGCACTTCTCTAAATTTTATTTATGGTTTTAAAGACATGTAAATATTCCTCTCTACAGAAAGCAAAATGCAGCTCGGAGGCATTTGCACTTACACAATCAATTAATAGCAAATCCCAGAGCAAACCTCGGCAAAGTTGTCCTATCTCCATCCTCAAGAGACACAGCACCTTTCCAGGGGCGGAGGAACAAACATCAGAATGCCTTTTCTTGTGATTTATCATCCTATCCCGAGTATCCTGGGGGATTATCAGAGCAGGCAGTGGAGGGCCAAGGAGGAATTGTTCAAGATTTCAGCTAATTTATGGAAAGAAACAAGATGGTCAGTTGACAAGGGAAAAGAACCAGCTATTGTTCTGATGATGAAAGATGTACTTCAATAGGCAGGCAAGTTGCCTCCACCCTCCTTTAGAGCTCAAATAGTTTTGTTGGTGGCTCTGTTATAAAAACTCAAATGTTCCAAAGACATATAACTTCCAAGAGCAAGTAAAGCAACAGAATCCTAAATTACTAATTTAAAATCTGAGAACTGTGAGCATTTTAAGACAAAGACATTGTCTTTTCATCAGCTGACACTCAGTCAAGCACCTTTAGAGATCAGACTGTCAAGCAGAACAGAAATAATAAACAGGGATAATGGGAAGGAGAGAGAACGTAACAGGAATGTTCACGGCAGAAGAAAAGAAAGGACAAAAAAATAATTTCAGTGGGTATGAAGCATGGCATATGTGTAATATCTTTACCCTCCTGGGGCCTGCACAGATTTTATTTTTAATTAAAAGCATTATTCATTTTAATTAGCAGTCATGATTTGTAAACGATGCTTTCTTTTAAGAACAGATAGAGCTTTGACTCTGGACTATCCCGTCCGATTTATCTGTGATGTGGCTGGGACAGAATTTGGGAACAAACAGATAAAAATGCCCTGTGAATGGAGAAATAAGGCAACCCCTCCACAGCTAAAGCATGATATGAAAGTCATGTACATAAAAAAAGACAGTAACAATTTAATATAATTTTCAGTTTGACAATGTCATTTTCAAATCATCACGGACCTGACCCAGTTCAGTTCTAAAAGATCTGATAAACAAAATCTGGGCTTAAATTAATTCAGTTTTAACAGGTTTGTAACCGTGGCATTTTTGAAGGAAAAAAAAAACATCCATTGACCCATGCTGTTAAATTCAGGGTTCTAATCCAAAATCAATTGTGCCTCAGCCAGCTTTCTATCAGCTGAGTCTTTTGTTTGGCAAAGACTCAACTCAAAATGAAGGGAATGCATTGGGGTGATAATTTGCTGCATGAGCACCTATAGGGTTGTTAAAATAAAGGTGCTGTGCCATATGCAGGTGTTCCAACATTCTTGAACAGTTCCTCCAGTATCCCCAATGCATTGCAATTACAAAATAAGCAAACTGAGGAACAGCAATTCTTCATCTGGCATTTGGTTTGGAGCAGCATCTGGCAAACGGCTCCAATGGCTGCATTAAAGCACATCCCTCCCGCTCCTGCGGCGATGATGGACCGCGAGGAGCTGCGTTAGGGCCTCACACAAGGAAATTACTCCAGCTTCAAACTGTCAAGGAAACTTTGCAGCTTTGTACTTCATGTAGTACAGTTGGTGATAAAGACACAGGAGCCCCAGGCTGCTGGTTTTGGCCATAAAAACGCCGACTGAAGTGATCATTCAGTACAGCATGTGATGGGGAGTATCATTTACACAGCAGAGACACACACTTGGTGAATTGATAGAGGTCCAAACCGACTGAAAATTGCTTTTCCTCACCTACCCCCAAAATCCTTCCTTCAAAACCTTCACAGGACAGGAATGAGAGAAAATTTCAGTCCTAAGATGCAACAACTATCTGATCCTAACTTTGCCAATTGTATTTTTAAAAATAATTATCACTAACTGCTCGTGGTGCTTCGGGAGTCAGAATTATGAGAGTGTGTAAGTCAAGCTGCTTCAGAGATCTGCAGAGTTTAATCACAGGGATCTACAGAGTTTAATCGCAGGGATCTACAGTTTAATCACAGAATCACAGAATGGTTTGGGTTGGAAGGGACCTTAAACATCATCTCATGCCAAGCCCCCTGCCATGGGCAGGGGCACCATACATGTATATTAATTTATACATGTATATGTATGTATGTATGTATGGCCAGACTTCGCGAACGAAGATTTGGGCAGGGCTCTCCCCACGTGGGTGAGCCCTTCCAGCCTGCACAGTGGATTTTTTAGGTGAGGCACAGCGTGCG
>JAOXXN010000446.1:113352191-113364325 GCA_026770055.1 Myrmophylax atrothorax | reverse complement strand
GATGAAGTCAGGAGACCACTACCCAAATTTGAAACCAAAAGGAAAGCTCTGCCCAAGATTCCACCCAGTCATTAATACGGAGATTAGAAGGTGTTAACTATGGACTTAAGACTATAAAATAGCTTATTTTCCACAAACAAGTTAGGCAAGTTTTTGCCCAGTATGAACTGGATTGCCTCCAACATTGTCAATATATACCTTACTGCTAATAGATACAAATTTTTCTCTTAGGAGTTATTTTTTGCAGCGTTTTCACTTATCAGTGGGTAGCTGGTGTCCAGCCAAGGTCACCCCACCACATTCAAGAATTTTGTAGGCATGATAATATACTTTGATATAGTAATTTTCACTTATTGAATTCATTTTTAAAACTGTGAGTGAATTAAGAAACAAAATCAACCAAAAAATTTTCTGAAATACTATTTTAAATTTTATTTAGAACTTAATTGAAAATTAAAATCAAAAAGAGTCTAAAGAACTGCACTTTCCAAATGTATCACCATCAAAATATAAATCAGTTTATTTTCTTTTTAAATATTAAGTCTTTAAATGTATGATATCTTACTGATTATATTTTGTTTTTAATGAGATTTCTTGCTGGTTAGCTTGAGCTCAGAACAAATTTTTCTTAACTTTCTAAGCCTTCATTGCTGTTTTATAGTATTAAAAATATAGTATAAAAATACTGTTAGACAGTTTAATCTCAATAACTAGGATAAATACAGATAACTAAGACATTTTTATAGATAACTATAAATTTTATAGATGAATATGCTATGATATTTATAGTAACTAAGACATTTTTAAAATCAAACTTATCTTAAGAAATTAGTTAAGGCAAAAAGGAAGCCTTACCTTCTCTAATAATTTCCAAGTCTTTCAGGAATTGTTTAAATGTATTTGTATATTTTAGATGTAAATATATTTTCACTTTTTTCCTGGCTGACAAAACCCAAAAATATTCCAGATTAGTTTTATTTCCAATTCAGCCTAAACACTATAATAAAATAAGCAAGAAAACCCAAATATTTATCACTGCATTGTCAAAATCCCAAGGTAATAAACATTAAAATTCTGTAAAGATGAAGGTAGTTCTGTCATGACCTCATACTGCATGAATAAATAGATACGAAATTACACCAGAACTAACTTCTAGGATAAATCATGTTCTTGAAATTTCAGGTTAATGATACATGCTTTCCAAAGTTGATCACAGTAATGTTGAAGTAACTGGTTAGGGCTATAGAAAATCCATCAATTCATGTGATCCATAATGTGATTTAATTGTCATTTTGACCTAAATATACTCCAGAAAGTGCTAGTGAGTCCTCACTGTGAGAGAATTCACTTTTTCATAGTACATGAAGAATGGAGCCAAAAGCTAATATTTTTAAAGCTTTACTTATTATTAAAGTTCTAGTATGGTTTGGTTTAGTCCTCATGACATGAAACGGTATCTCAAATTTATCTTCAAGAGCCAGTATAGTATAGTATGGCCGGACTTTGCGAACGAAGATTTGGGAAGGGCTCTCCCCACGTGGGTGTGCCCTTCCAGCCTGTGCAAGTGGATTTTTTAGGTGAGGCTCAGCGTGCGCAGAACTGGCCCCACTGTTTAAGTCCTAAGGTCCATCTGCCACGGCTGAGCAAGCTTGGACAGTGACAGTGAAGTGCTCAGGACTAGAACCTACAGCCCTCGGTATTCCCAGGAGGTCTCCCATCCAAGTACTAACCGGGGCTGACCCTGCTTAACTTCCGAGATCTGACGGGATCGGGTGTCAGGGAAAGACCTACATATTTACACATATTCCCACAGGGAATTCACACTCAGCCTCAGGTCTGGCCTGACCTGAGGATGTGCAGCTGCAGAAGCTTCACTTCTCTCGGACTACAAGATCAGCCAACTCCAAACACCTTGTGCAATAGCACAGGCAAAACCATCAGGCTTTCAATGAGCAAAAGAAATGATCACAAGACATTTTGTCTCAAGATATGATTTAAAAAGAGGATTATTTGTTCTCAGTCATTTAATGAGCCCCATTATCAGTGCTGAAACCCACAATCCCAGGCGCGACAGTGAGATAAACTCTGTAAATCTCACCACCACGGGACAACGTCTTTTGATTTTAAAAATGGTGAAACACCTCATTCCCTTTTCAGCACACAGATAAGATACCAGACACCTCTCAGAACAGATAAGGTCACTAACTGATGGAATGGAAACTGTTCATGTTACACTCTTCTAAAAGATGTTTTTGTGCTGATCCAGTCTCCTTGAATAAAAATAACTCCATACACAAGACATACTGTTTGCTCCACTTCTTTTTATGAACTTTGGTAAAAACATCATAAAAGCAAGTATTCAAACTGGATGAAACTGCTTTGGGTAGGAGTCTGCGTGTTAGAGATGAGAACTGCCCTTGGCCACTCAGCCGCGTGGTATTTATGAGCAACACTTCATTTTCACAATCTTAGAACACTTACAATAAACAATAATGATAATAATTTTAAAAACACTTTCTGAATTTCAAAATATTTTCCCAGAGAATAATGTTTGCCTCTCTCTGTTTTGATACGTGCGTTGGAGTCCATCTGTTGCAGGGAACTGTGGAAAGGTAAGAATTTTCTGCTTATGATACTGAACAGTAAATCTTGAGCCTTAGCCTCTTAGATCTTTAAATAATATTTACTACTGTAATACACATGGCTTTATAAGCTATTTTAGAAAGTGATTTAGAATATGAAGAAAGTATACAACCTTTTTCAGCCCAGCTCTGACATTACAATTGCATTCTCACTCTAACTGCATAAATAACACCTTTCTCTGTCCGTTCTGGGATGCACAAATCCTTCCTCTCCATTAAATTTACCAACCTAATAAATACTGACCCAGAATCAGCAGTTTTGGTATTTACTAGGGACTCTAACCGAATTCATAAATCAACATAATACCTAAGTGGGCAGTACTACAATCATTTTATATATTCTATATAACTATTCCACATAATATATTTAATGGTCAGAAACATTACACATTTAGCTGGCAAGTCTCTCCTTTAGCGTTTAATAAATGCCACACTTTTACATAAGAAATTGTATTTCAATCTAATGTTTATATTTTGACTGCACCTAAAATGCGCTTATTGTAGCATACTGCATCAATAAATGAACAATTATTTCTCAGTGGCATGTAAAACACATAGTGATGTCAGCAGCATTAAATTCTAGTGCCAAGTAGGGAAACAGTTAAATGTAGTTTAACTATAAAATTAATATTATACTAATTTTAATAAAAGGAAAAGATTTACCTTATTATTTTTAGTTCAGACATGCAGTCATGTGCAAGGTAATTCAATACCCACTGTATAAAATCTGAACTATGGAAATGTTTTACAGATGTTTTTAATCAGCTTCCTTTGTTTAACATTAGGCTCTAACCTCCAGAAGATACAGACAAGCTGCACATCCTACAGGTAATGCTATCCAGATGGGATGCTTTCCCTGAACATCACGCTTAGCAACGTAAGGAATAAGGAAGAACATAAGGGATATGTTGCGAAGAAAAAGCACCTTGGCAAAACATTTCTAATGTCATTTTGGATCCAGCGCCATGACACATCTTTTCCAGCTTGCCTACAATACTTCTTGTAGAAAACTCCCAAAACATACAGCATAAAAATGTCTTGGATTCAGACAGCTTTATGTTGACTGCTCGGCTCTAGCAAATACTAAATACAGTAGTGATAGCATCTTAATTCCCCACTTCTTCCTTTGGTTAAATTGCACAACTTTCCAGCTGTTGGATCCCTACAATACTCCTACAGCCCTACCCCATTCTGAATTTTCTCTGTCTACACCAATTGCATTAGGAAGACACTGTTGCAATGGATGAAGAGAGTTCATCTGTCTTGGTAACAAGGAATGAGCTTTGCTTGCCTGGATGCTGCTTGGCAGGGAGGAGTAAAACCCCAAGCTCCTGAAATTCATTATGCAATCTCGAGTAAACCAGAGCAGGGACTCTGGGTTGAAGCATCACATTCAAGTGGCAAGTTAATTTTCTGTGTGTTACACCACTAGATCCATCTGCTGAACATCATTACCTCGATGTCTCATTTAGGTATTACCACTTAGAAATGGAAAAGCCCCACAATTCCCAGAGAACTCCAGGGGTGCCTGCAGGAGTGCAACCTGCAGTCCTTCGATCTGGTGGCTGGAGCAAAGGGAGGAAATCCAAATCTTTCTTTCACCCTCCAGAGACAACTCAGGCAGAGACCATCACCTGTCCAGTGCAAGGACTGAGCCCATATCCATAAACACCTCACTGGTCCCCAGGTGGAACAGGGAGGGAAATGAGGCACCTACATGCATATCCTCTCCTGTCAACCAGGACAAAGTTACTAATTCCAAACACATTTCCAACAGTCCACAAGTTGTAACCATCAGTCCAGGCCTGTAAAGCAGAAGCAAAAAACAAACCTGGGGACACAGGAAAAGCCTCTGACACAAACATATTTTCTAAGATTAACCAAGGATACAAGAAACTACATTTTCCATCAGACAATCACTTCTTCCCCAAAGGGGTCCTGGCATCACTGTAAGAGCAGATGTGTCGAGGCTTGCTGCAAAAAGGCATGGGTATCTACAATAAATACACTATAGAATCACAGAATGGTTTAGGTTGGAAGGAGACCTTGAAGTTTATCTTGTTCCAAGCCCCTGCCATGGGCAGGATCACCTTCCACCAGCCCAGGTTGTTCTGAGTTCCTTGGACACTTCCAGGGATGGGGCAGCCACAGCTACTCTGGGCAACCTATGCCAGGGCCTCCCCACCCTCACAGCAAAGAATTTCTTCCCAACATCTAATCTAAGCCTATTCTCTGTCAATTTGAAGCCATTCCCCCTTGTCCTGTCAGTTCATGCCCTTTTAAAAAGTTCCTCTCCATCTCTCTTATGGGCTCCCTTCAGGTACTGGAAGGCCACAATTAGGTCACCCCAAAGCCTTCTCTCTTCCAGGCTGAACAATCCCAGTTCTCTCAGCCTTTCCTCAGAGGAGAGCTGCTCCATCCATCTGATCAACTTGGTGGCCTCCTCTGGACTTGCTCCAACAGGTCCATGTCCTTCCTGTGTCAGGGACCCCAGGGCTGGATGCAGTTCTGCAGGTGTGTCTCACCAGAGCAGAGCAGAGGGGCAGGATGCCCTCCCCTGCCCTGCTGCTCACACTGCTTTGGATGCAGCCCCAAACCCCCCTTTTTTGCCCACATGCCATTCCTGGTGTACACTCAGCAGAACAGACACGAGATTCACAATCCAGTGCTCCTGAGCTGACTCCAGCCAACCTCAAAGGGCTCAGGTGCCTTGGCAGAGCCTGGCTGGGAGTTCCAGCACATCTTACTGAACACTAATAAACACTAATTAAAGTGTTTCCTGCACCTGAGAAGGGCAGGAGCTCTTGCCTAAGAGCACAGTCCTGTCTCCCATACTTGTATTACTGAAGCATTTGGAAGTTTCATAAAAATTTGGATTTTAAATGGGTTGTGGCAGGTTAAGATTAACATCCTCCTACTGCAATTGCTCAGAAGTAGGGAATTTGGCAAGACACAGGCTATTTTTCAACCAGAGGGGCATGTTTCTACTGACAGTGACAGAAACATTTCCACAAAATAGCCTCCTGCTGTCTCCAGCACTAATGAAACACACGGCACACGGCGGCGGAACGGCACTGCATCCCCCTCGGAATATGAAATGTAAACGCTGCATTAACCATCCTCCAGAAACCCACCAGAGCTGGAACTTCTGTATAACATTAAGTCTTTGTTAGATTAACTGTGGAAGGGTCCAAAAACCCACACACACCCCAAAAACCACCCCCAAAATTATGTGAGAAAGAACAATTTGAGGTGGGAATCCAACCAGACATACTTCTTACCCATCTTTGGTGTGGATGGGGTAAAAAGGTCTGCAGGAGCTGTAGCAGCAGATTGTAGCAAAATAACTAATTAAACCTATGAACAAGGAATATTCCAGTCCTGCTCCCCAAAACAGGTGTTTGTACATTTTCGTGACTGCAAGAATACATTTAATACCCACAAAATGCATAATGCAAACTTTTCATTACCGTGATTCTGAGCTGCTCTTTCAAACAAACACTGTCCTGCAAGACTTTGGCAGCTTTGTTATAGTGGGCCATAGTTACACCAAAACATCTCAGCAAGGGCCTAGAGTCAGTTGAGGTCTGTAACTTGGAATTCTATTATCTTCAGAGATGTTAAATTATACAGTCAGTGCCTTTTTCACTTAATTATGCCTTTTTACTATATATTCATTCAGCTGTTTATTATTCCTATGCTGCTGATACTGGTGGGTCGTGGGATTGAAGTGTTGGTCATGCAAAAAAAAAGTGTTGCCTCATCAAGGAGAGACACCAAATGACAGACACCCACCCAAACATAACAAGCAATGTGGACAGCAATAGTCTCAGAAAATCAACTTGTATGGACATTTTTGCAGATATTAAAATAGATGGGAGGGGTTGCGGGAATTTGGAATAAGACAGTATTTGCTTTTCAGAATTAAACAAAGTGGCTTTTCTTCATAAGAATGTAGTGAAGAAAATTGACTTTACAATATTGACTTCATTCTAACAGAGAAGTTTGACATTTTTTAATGGCCGTTGCCAACCCACGACAAAGAATATAACAGAGAAATGTGACAGACTTCACACATGCCGATGATTTCAGATAGTACTGACGCAGCAAATCCACCAAATTTTTTTAAAGAAAGAACATTCACAGGGATTTAAATTCACTGAATCACAGAATGGCTGGGGTTGGAAGGGACCTCTGGAGATCATCTAGTCCAACCCCTCTGCTAAAGCAGGTTCACCTGGAGCAGGTTCCATTGCTTGGATTAAGTTTTATCTGTAGTGACCTTTCCAAAACTGTCCTAACATGAAGCTGTGGAGAACAAATGGAGTGGGAAGACAACTGTCCTTAAAGAAGGAAACATACTTCTTTATGTAAAAGCAGTATCAGAGGATTGTATACACTAAGAAAAAAAAATCCCATCAATAGATCAGATACAGATTGATAAATCAAACATTGAATCTGTTCGGGCAACACTTTGCTGCATGTGGTATTGTATTATAATAATGTAACAGAGTTAAACCTGCCAAATGTTTCAAATAAGCTTTTGCAAATAATGAAGTTCACCACTAATATGAATTAATTACCATTAAAAAGGAATAAACACAAAGCAGTCAAGCTTTTACGAGACCCTGCAGCTACATCTGAAGCAAAAGATGTATAAAAATTAAGCTGAATTTTTGAACTACAAATAATCACTATTAAGGATTATTTTGGATTGAATGCACATGTGAAATATATTAATAATTTAATCACGAGCAGTGGTCAGTACCTTGAAATGAAATACTATTTATTGGAAAAATCATACCCCTTGGAACAATTTTGCATGTAGGTACTGAGCAGTATTTCAGTGACCATACAGAAAAATAACGGTCTTATATCATGGCACTCAATCAGTATATGGGACTCTCAGGTTCAAGTTTACATTCTTCCAGCAAGTCTTTCCTCTCCAGGGCTGTTGTCCTACATACTGGACTACCAGCTAGACAAGATTCCTCTTCATTTCAATAGATTTGTACAATTCTATTTAAAAAAACCTTTTCGTTTTGTTCTGATGAAAGAGTAAAGCAAATGTCAAAACATCTCAGTTTTTCAGGAAATGGAATTCTTGTTTTCCAGCCAGACACAGTAATTGCAGGGACCTCTGAGCTGGACACAAACCTTGTAATGCTTGAGCAAGAGCCTGAATTTTAGGCTTGCAGTATTTGAGTTGAAAATCGGGCATCATTTGAATCAACTCAAACAGGAATATAATAGAAATGCCACCACCTCCTATTGTAACTGCTCCCAAACACACAGACTGGAAGGAGTTTCAAATGTATGGATAAATAATGGAAAAGGACCAAAATGAACACAAAGGAAATTCAAGTCCTAAAAGCTACACTGAAGCAATCTGAAAGGCTTGCTTTAAACCTGTTAAAGGAAGGAAATTCACAGTTAAGACCAAAAATCCTGGCTGGAACTCCAGCCTTCAAATACATATACTGCCTTGCAGAAACAAAAAAAGGGGAGGCAAACCATACAAATCAAGACCACAGAGTCAGGCTGGATTTCCACTTCTAACTATGATTTGTGACATATCAGAGAACACATTACTTCATTCTGCTTCCATAAAGTTGTAGCTTTCAGATGGACAGGCCAAGAATAGTCAAACTAGTTGAGGGTTTATAATAGCAGCAAAATCACCACCTCGGTGGAGCTAGTGAATGGATTTCTTGCTACAGGCCCATAAAAATGAAAAAAAACCAAACAAAAACAAAAGAGGAAAAAAGGAAAACAAAAGAGGAAAAAAGGAAAACAAAAAAAAGGAAGCAACACTTCCAGAAAGCACAGCACTAGATTTACCAGTATTGCCCTTCCCAATAAAAATTTCTTTGTTGTACTAGCACCTCCCACAGCAATATCAACCATGATATTCTGTGCAAGTATTTCAAAGCAATTGCTGGTAGTTTACATCAAACTTTGATTAGGCAGTTATCCATAATTCTTCCAGACATGGGTTTGATTTGATGAATAATTGTATATATACACGTACACACCCCTTTATATGTATATATTAAAGAGCTTTACTGAACAAAGGCCAAAATTAGTTCAGGATCAGACATGGCTCAGATGACCTCTTGAGGCTCCTTCCAGCATAGTTCTTCTGCATAGTGCAGGATGGAAATTCCAGAGCAATCAGGGTAAAAAATGTGTCATTAACCAGAAGGAAATGCTCAATTTATAACTGGCATGTCACCAACTCAGCGTGTGGAGAGGCCGAGGATCAGCCTGAGTAGTGGGGACACAGAATGGGCAAAGTCCTGACATAGGCAGCAAAGCCATTGCACAGTTTTAGGGACATCATCAAGCTCACTTCTCACGTGTGACCAGGAATGACAGTGATATTCAGGACCAGTTATTACTGCAAAGCGCTTTGAAAACAACAGGTGCTGAGTAAAAACGCTGAGTATTAGTGGGATGACTAATAAAAGTAGTTAGTTACAAGGAGCAAGAATCTAAGGCAAGGGGGTACCGCAGAAATCCAAGACATCTGGGGAGGAGAATCGGTGTAATAAAATGAAAACAAACCAAAACCGTGTTATTTGGCAATCCCACATGCAAACCACTTGAACTCTACACTTCTGGAGCTTATGTCATCATTGGGCCTCCACCTTCACTCTGAGAAAGCTGCAGTTTGGAGCACTCGTATTTTACAGTGTGCTGTAAGGTGGTAATAAGGCAGCTGTTAAAGAAAAAAACCATCAGATTGAGTCAAGTCACTACATGGGACACTCTCAAAGTCATTTTGCCCCAGAAATGAATACACCTCCTCCAGCACTTATGAGCAAAAAATCACAAATACTCCTTGAGATTTCAAGAACCTCTGATATATTTGGAGACTGCAAGTATATTGTGTATTAAACAAAGCAATGATAAACACTTTTAAAATATCATCCACAGCCCTCCATAAATCCCCAAACTGCTCTCATTAACAGTTACTGTATGATTGGTGTTTGTAGCGAGTCATTTTAATTAGTGAAACAATTCAGAGTTCTACCTTAAAACACAGCTTTGTGAAACTGCAGT
The DNA here is from genome assembly GCA_026770055.1 of Myrmophylax atrothorax. Classification (NCBI taxonomy): domain Eukaryota; kingdom Metazoa; phylum Chordata; class Aves; order Passeriformes; family Thamnophilidae; genus Myrmophylax; species Myrmophylax atrothorax. Next base: position 113,354,618 of record JAOXXN010000446.1, on the reverse strand, counting down.
AGTTGCAGAATATTTCACTCCTGGGCTTGATAAAACACTAAACCAGAAACTGCTTTAAAATAACTGCCTGCCACAGCACTTTTAGCCAACTTTTGCACCTGGTGCTGAGAGAAAAAGCCAAGTGAACTTTCACTCACTTGTTGCATGTCAGCTTCAATGCGACGTCTTTCTTCTGTTGTGTTTGGGTTTCTAACTGGAAGAGACAAGTAAGCTAAACTAGCAGCCAATCAATCCCTAAATTCTAAGAATGCAATAAAATTTGATACCAATAAATCTTTCCTTTTAACAGCCAGAAGAGATTAACAAAGGTATTTGAAATTTTATCCTCTTCTGTACTTTCAATAGGACGATTACCTGACAATCCTGTTGAATCAAACAGCAAAATTAAAAGAGACACAATTAAGCTTGTACACACAGGGAACAGGATATGCATTTATGCATATCCCTAGTAGGTCCTCCATTATATATTAGCCCTGATGTATTTTTCTTCCTCTTACAATAAAAGTTATTACGCCTTTGGACTGTCAAATAAAAATCCAATTGGCTGAGACACAAACCTTCAATACAGAATAGCTTTGCACAGTTTCCCTCTCAGCTACAACCAGTCGACTTTTTTGAGCTCTACCATTAATTTGTTTCATGACTTCAGGAAAATCCACTTTGTCTTCTTTGTACTTTAATTTCTCATGGGTAAACTGATCCAATTTCTTCCCTAATTTGGAATGATGATGGCATAATGTAAGGCAAAATCAATGTAAAATCATATTCAAGAATTAGAGATGATAGAAAGTGTAGTTCCTGAGTATGATGAGAATGGTTGTTAGGAACAGTGTTTGCTTGGTCTGTAGAAGTTGATATACTGGCATCAGGCCATGTATCACTATATATGCACATATTTTTAATCTGTATATATATGAATACAGGATTGCATGTATGAGACAATGCAAAGACACCTGCATTCACACTTCCATGTGTATGGTGCATCCACAGAAGAAGCACTTGTCACAAAACTTTCTATTTTACCATAAATTCTTCATTGAAATGTAGAATCAGCCTCTCCTTTTCTTCCTCGTCCTGTGCTCTCCCCTGGGGTGACACCAATGGCCACGTTCCACCTGTTCCACCACTATCCACCTACTTTCTCTGGCCTCATCTGAGATTCAATTTGGGAGTAACACATCTGCTGACTCTCACTCCATTTACTACTTCTTGATGACTTGCCTGTCATCAGCACTTAATGTCCTGTAAAGCTACTTCCCAAACTCATTCTCCAGATCAGGCCTTCTGTAGGCTCCAATGCACCAGCCACAGTTTCTCTTTCAAACTCCTCTGCTCCTTATTTCAATTATTCCCACTCTCTTGTTATTGAACATTTAGAGAAAGTGTCATGGGAACCTCTTCCAAACTTCTTCCACTACAAGGTTGTTTTCAACTTCCTTTGTTCCACTTCTTTAAACAAATCTTTGCTGACCCTCAGGCTTCCCATTCCTTATTTGCAACCTGGGTTCCACTCTGTAATTTTTCAGCTGCAAGAGAGAAAATGAGCATTCCTATAAAGCTGCACTTAGTTTTTGTTCCTGAACACCTTCTCTTGTCATAAATGGTTGGCCTTTTGCCCAACTCTGACCCACCTCAATAGCTGCATCACATCCTGCCCACTTAGTCTCCAATTTTTCTTTGCTCTCTGGTACTTCTCCTCCCGCTGTACAGATGTCCTCTGTCTCTCCTCTCTTTTAAAGAAACCAAATCTCAATCCAGCCTGTCTCTCTAAATCTTTTCCCATTTGTTTCTCCCTCTTCATCTATTAAAAAACATAGACCATGCCGTTTTCAGCTAATGCACAGATTTCCCCTCTTTTAACTCTTTCTTGGATCAGCTCCAAGCTGACTTTTCATAAATCCCATCCCTTAAAACTGTTCATATGTGGGACACTATGTGCCTCTTCCTGGCCAGAAACCTGGGCCTCCAGTATATCTTTATTTTCTCTGACTTTTCTGCTGCTTTTGACACTGCTAACATCTTTTGACATCAGAGAAATTCCTGGGTTTCTCCCTTTTCTTGCATTGCTTCAAGACTTCTGTCATGGGGGAGTTACCTCTCAGGTAGGAGTTATCTGACTAAACACAGACATTGACACCTGAGCTGGTCATCCATCATTTATAGTCACTAAACAGAAATCACCACTCCGAGTCCAAATTCATCTCACTGAAAATAATTTGCAGAACCAGAGAATGGTTCGGACTGGAAGGGACCTTCAAGCTCATCTAGTTCCAACCCCCTGCCATGGGCAGGGACACCTTTCACTAGACCAGGTTGTTCCAAGCCCTGTTCAACCTGACCTTGAACACCTACAAGGATGGGGCAGCCACAGCTTCTCTGGGCAACCTGTGCCAGGGACCCCCCACCCTCACAGGGAAGAATTTCTTC
>JAOXXN010000446.1:113318290-113342173 GCA_026770055.1 Myrmophylax atrothorax | reverse complement strand
CCCCATTTGCTTACAAATTTACCAGGTAACTTTTTGAAAACGTAAAATACCAACAGGTATTTTATCCCAAATCTAAATGTCAGTGTTAAGACATAGAAGGAACAAATTAAATGTAAACACTGTTATACACAATAATATATGTGAGGCTCTTACAGTCTACACTGCCACAAGAAATGACAGGAGATCATGAAGAGATGAAAGTGTTCATATAATCCCACAAACAAAAGGCAACAGATGTCATAAAATAAATAATTGTGACAACAGGTTTTGTGCAAGGTATTTCTTCTTTTTCTGGTATTTCTTCTGTGGGAAATTCCAAAAACTGTTCTTTACACCTGCCTTAACTGCTGCTCACTCAGCTAAGGCTGGGATTGCCCCTTGGTCCTGGGATGGGCAGTGGCCACTGTAGGGGCTGCAGAAATTCTGAATGTTGGATCTTCAGTTTGTAGGACCCCTGACACCTAGCAGAGCCTCAACGTGTCCCACACAATGTCCCAAATGGCTCACTGAAAATATCATTACATGAATATCATAATAAAAACTGCTACTCCAGTTTTACATCGTTATGGTGAAAGACAACTCCTGTGCTTTTTAGTATTTCCTCAGGGCATTTCTAAATATTAAATGTTCTCTCTCCTCCTAAACTTGAGTTTTTAAGATACAAAAACTTGTACAGCAAAATACATTCACTGTAAATTAAATGGTGCAGGCCAAAAACAACACTACAGATTCTTAGGAAAATGGTGAAAATTTATTTATAAGCAAAATTCAAAACTTCATAGGTGACTGAATGCATCAATTATTTCCTTACGAAAGCATTCTTGTACCTTGAAATAATATAAAACAGTATTTTATCTAGAAACAACTCAAGAGTTCTACAGTAGGGATCTTTATCTAATAATGCAATTATATCCAGTAGTCTGCAAACAGCATTTGAAATGAATTCTAATGATAATAAATTTTTAATGTTAACAAATTTCAGCCTGAAAAAGAGCACAACAAGAACCACTCAGGCAAAATTTGAGCATAATCCACTGTACTACACTAGTCACAGAATGAGGAAGTTACACTCTGTATTTGACTCCTGTCATTGTCTCCACTGTTGAGACTCTCAGTATCTTAAAGAGATGGTTGTGTTGCATAGGGTGTGGTACAACCTCTCAAAAACAGGCGCAACTCCAATAATTTCTTCTCTATCAAGCAGCAGTGCACATGTCCAGGGCTTGGAATGCCAGACACTTCCTGGGACTGTGAGCACAGCACAGCAGTCCAGCCAGAGACTATTAAATATGTTATAAATGGCAAATACATGGATATTATATTGGAAATACATATAAAACCAGAAATATTTATTACCGTAGTACATTGGAATATTAAATAATATTAAAAACATTAGAGATTCAAAACAAGTGCTCATATAAGTTTGGGGGTTTTTGTTTACAGTAAGGTGCACATGTAGATGAAAAGGCAAATTTATAATTTATTTAATCACATGGAGTATATAAAACCAAACAGAACAGTTATCACAGCCATAATACACTGTTCATTCTTAATTATTGGTCTTTTAGTTTCTAAAAGTAAATATTTTGTCTTTTTAAGGCTTCAAATGCAAAGTAAAACAATCATGCAATAGAGTACTAAACACCTGGTTGCCAACACCATCATCTTGAACATACATTTCTTTTGTTCAGAGTTTTACTCAGCATTCCACATGTACCAGTGAAAGGGTTTGGGGTTTCTTTTCCAAGGACAACAAAGCACAAGAACAAGAATCTGGTTTGGAGGCAGGATGCTGCCTCTGTGTCGAGCTGCCCTCCCTGTCTGCATTAGAAATCCCTCTCACAAGTAATTAACAGTTCCCCAAATGGCAGGAGAGGCGGTAGATGCAAACACAATGTAGCACATGGATCAAAAAGAGGACATATCTAATATTTTTGATCCAATCTGATGCACAAGGATGTCCCTCAGGACAAGGGGAATGGCTTCAAACTGAATGAGGGCACATTTAGAACAAGTATTAAGAAGATATTATTCCCTGTGAGGGTGGGGAGGCCCTGGCACAGGTTGCCCTCAGAAGCTGTGGCTGCCCCATCCCTGGAAGTGTCCAAGGCCAGGTTGGACAGGGCTTGGAGCAACCTGAGATAGTGGAAGGTGTCCCTGCCCAAGGCAGGGGGTTGGAACAAGATGATCTTTAAGGTCCTTTCCAACTCAAACCACTCTGTGATTCTGTGACATGCCAGAGTTGATGCTGACACAAGGAGAAGGGTTAAGGTCAACTGCACAACTTGATTACATAGAAAACCAAGTTCCAGATGCACCTACTTTCTTCCTCCCTCACTTCCACTCTTTCTGCCTTCCAAAGCTATTTCTATCTGAGTTTGCCTTCACTGTTTTCCCATGTAACCTCTGCCAGCTTCTTTCCCACACACAGAAAACTAGATACTGGCATGGTGGTTTCAGCAAAAAGTAAAACCACCACACCCTCCCACAGCCACTTCCTTTTTCTTTGCAATGGATCTGTGACTTTTAGACACTAAAATAAAAGTTTCTGTATTCATTAATCGTATTTGTATAGCACTTGATATGTTTCTTGATTCTAACATGCTTCTAGGGTAACATTCTTTAAGGTCCCAAACCCCACCTTTTTACCCCTTTCTCCTACAAGAGGTAATAATTAGAAAAACGCAACTAGTTTATTACTTTAACTCTTTGATTTTTTTCTTCGCTTTTGCATTGTACCTCTCCATAGCAGAATAAACACTAAACTAAGAGTCAGAGGGCTCAGACTTTTGCCAAGTTGCAGAATACAAAGTAGGTTAAGAACTCAAACACTAAAAAAAACCCCAAACCCAAACAGAAAAGAACCCAAAATTTGATGCCCTTGCTTCTGGGAAGTGAAACAGAACTTGATGCCTTAATATAAGTCATTAATTTCACTTCACATGTGCTTTGGTTTTAATGGTTCATGAGAGTCTTTTTTAAAGACCCTTCCGTTCACTAGAAGTATTAATAAGTCTTCCTATGAAACACATAAAAATTCTGTTGGAAATAAAAAAGAGCTGTTTCTCCACAGGTAAATACTGAGGAGGAAATGTATCAAAATATAACATTAGTAGGGCATCAAAGCAGTAAAATGTTATGGAAGACTGTCCTGGTAATAGAAGCATCTACCCATTAGACATGTCATGCAATAATAAAGCCTTCTTAGAAGATCCAATTTCAAAGGTTTGTCTGTCTTAAGGAAACATTTTTACAAGGGGGGGATCAGCTTACCCAGATTTTCACAGGAGGATTAAAATAGTAGCATGGAGAAAGAAAAGACTGCTGTAGCGCTTTTATTGTTTACTTTTAGCTTCTATTTCTAATCTATTTAAGTTCCTGTAATGATGTTTCCAGGCTCATCAAAAGGGTAGATGTCCAAGCCACTAAGTGCCTACATGAATATCATGGTACTGTGTGTAAACACACACTCATACTTGGCACCAGATAAGGTCTGACAGCTCCTCATGGACAGGGACTGACATTTGTAAGAACCTCAAAATCTTGCGCGGCTACAGAAAAAGATAAAGCACTTTTTGCTATATTTTTTGTGGGGGTTAAATGCCTAAGAAAGGTTTGGGGCCAGGCATGGCCCAGGCTGGGTTCAAACACCCTGATGGAGGGCTCTCCAGGTGGCCAGACCACCAGGAGAGCAGGCTGTGGAGACAGAGAGCTGCTGCAACCTCCCGTCCTCCACAGGCTCCAAAAGCTGTCCTGGCCAGAAAGGAACTATAACCAGAGTGGCTGGGAGTGCACTGAGCTAGAATAAACAGTTTCCCTTGCTGGGGCTTCCACTTAGCTCATACCATAACAAAGCTGCCCCAAATCAGGCAGATTTTACCACTTTGAATAAATGTGATGAATCCAGCCTAGGGAAAGCACAAAAACAGTGAGGGAGTCTGGTGGGGAAAATGTGCTGCTTTTTTTTTTCTTTTCTAGAAATCCCTAACAAGTTTCCTTTTCTGTTTCTATATGGAGGATGAACAAGAGCCAGCATGTGGCCAGGTAGCCAAGAAGGCCAATAGCATCACGGCTCGGATCTGCAATAGTGTGACAAGCAGGACCAGAGCAGTGACCATCCCCCCGTGCTGGGCACTGGGGATGCACCAACAGTCCTGTGGCCAGTTTGGGGAAAGACATCGAGGTGCTGGAGCGAGTCCAGAGAAAGGCAGCAGAACTGGGGAAGGGTCTGGAGCACAAGTCTGATGAGAGAGCTGGGGATGCTCAGCCTGGAGAACATGAGGCTTTGGGGGGACCTTCTCACTCTCTACAACTCCCTGACAGGAGGGAGTAGCCAGGTGGGGGTCAGTCTCTTCTCCCAGGTAACAAGTGACAGGATGCAAGGAAATGGCCTTGATTTGTGCTAGTGGAGGTTCAGATTCTATATTAGGAAACATTTTCTTCACAGTTGTCAATCACTGGAAAAATGCCCTGGGCAGTGGTGGAGCCACCATCCCTGGAGGTATTTAAAAGATGCGTAGATGTGGCACTGCGGGGTATGATTTAGTGGCTGACCTCACAGTGCTGGGTTGGTGGTTGGACTCAATGATGTCAGAGGTCTTTTCCAACCTGAATGATTCTATGGTTCTATGATCTGATGTCACACAGGGCAAGCAAACACTTCCTCTGCCTCAGCACAGAGGTATTTAACCAGACTGGTACTGTGGATCACAGAGATCTGTGTGCCTGCAGTGCCAGAGACTTGAGTGTGTGCACATTGTGGATGTGGGAGTGTAGCCCATGAGCAGCAGAAGAGCTTTGGGATCCACGTATTGAACTGGACTTAAGTGTGGGCTGCACACTGGAGAGACCAAAGGGTCTGCGAGTGGGCTGCTGGAGAGGCCAAGAGATCCACACCAGCTGCTGGGGAGACTGTGGGGCTGGGAATTTTTCAAGAGACCAGTTTGCATTGTGTCTCTGCATGTGAGGTCTGAGGCTCTCCAGCACTGAGTGGCTGAGCTTGAGGCTGCTGCATTTAGCCATGACCAAGGTGTAAGTGCTCACCACGTACAGAACCAGCTAATTCACTGTTGCCATTTAAAACCAGGGAAGGATCCCACAGAATCACAGAGGACAGATCAACTACTAGATATATTTGCACTGGCTAATATCTGGGCTCACATCTCCTCAGCATTGTAGGAACACACACTAAATTTCTTTTCTGTCAGCTGTTTGGCAGGAATGCATTTGGAATATGGAGCACATTAATTCTCAGAGATGTTTCCATATTCTAAGCAAGTGTCCTCCTAAATGTATAAATTATTGGAAAGCTGACAGCCAGGTGGTGACAAAGAAGATCAGTTTTACAACACTGAGCAAAAGAACATCCAGAAAACTTCCAACAATTTCAGCACAGAAGGACAAGCACTGCAAACCATTTAAAATCAATAAAAACAAACTTTGGAAAATCAGTAATACAATATTTTAAAGTAATTCACCTTGGTACCATAAGACACTGACAATGAAGACAAAGATAAAAAGGTGGAGATCTGGTCCCTTCAGGGACAAAAAGTTGGGAGACTACAGGTTTGTTTCTGATGAGTATGGGAACGAGCCTATCACTGCATTAGACATGCCAGGGAAAATAAGGTAAGGATAGCACCTTTCTCAAAGTCTCAAAAGCTAAAGTTAGCTCTTCTGCCTCCACTGTGTTTGCCACAGCTGCTGCTGAACAAACTGGGCAGAAGTAGGGACTGAAAGGAAAGAGATGACTGGTGCCAAACCAGAGAATTGATCAGACACGTCCAGGAGGACAGTCAGTACAAAGAGTGTTAAGAGGAAAGAACAAAACCCAGGTGGAGGGAACTGCCCTGACTAAAAGAATGATTTCAATAGGGGGAAAAGGGGTAAACAACAAGGTCGCTAAATAATTTTTACTTTGTATTATACAGTGTATCAGAGAGAGATGTAATGTGACAGGTTTCTGGTTTGTTGACTTCACTCCTTCCTAACACCTCAGTGAACTGAGGACATTAACTTAAAAATTACATAATTTTACTTGCTATATTGACTGAGCTTAATGAAAAAGGGACCAAATCACAGCACTGAATGATGTTAACTAAGCAGCACCTTCTACCAGTGCTACCTGGAAAAGCACTGGAATTTATATTGCTATTTATATGTTTATCTGCTCATTGGCTGACTTCCACCAAAGCCCTTTTAAAAAGGGCAGGCAATCTTCATTCCAATCAGAGTTCATAGCTGACAAATTTATCTGCTTGGATTAAATAAAACAAGTATGCAGAGTCTTTGTGTCTTGCTGAACACAGTTCTTTACCAGGACTTAGTACAAGTATGAGAGATACAGAGTCAAACTGCAAGTTGTAATTGTGTTAGACTTCTCTTTAAAGTTTACAAAAATTATGTTTAAGTTACAATAAAAACAAGCATTCAAAACCTACAGCAATTTTTAATACAGGCACTACAAAAGTTAGGGTTGTATATATGGAGATGCACAGACCAGTCAATCTGTGCCTCAACATAAATCTATAGGTAGGTATGTAGAGAACTGGCTGTAACATTCAGCTAACTGGATAACAGCAATTACATTATTTTGCATATCCAGTTGATTGCTATTGACTTCAGCATCTCTTCCAGCACTGCCTCCTCTAACAGGTCTTTTCTGTCTGTCCATCCCACCCCTTCCCACGGGATTTGCCCTCAGGTGGTATTCCTGTATGCCTCTAATGTTTCCAAGTGCTTCTGATGCCTCCTCTAACTGCTGGAGGGAGGCCACATATATCCCTTTCTTAGACCTTAGACCTATACTTTGCTGCACAATTTGTCACATTTTCATGCCTAATAACTGAGGGATGTATCTCACCACCCTGATGATGTGAACAGTGGCAACTCCCCGCTTTCCTGATTCTGTGAAGTCAAGAGAAGCTCTGGGAAGTTACTAAAACTAATTACCATCTGCTTATTTGGCAAGTGGAGACATCCTATTGCCTTATTTAAATACCATCAGATTAACTTTTAAAAATTTGATCATAAATTATTGACTCTTTACTAAAAGCAACTCAGTTTAAGGAAAACAATTTCCCCAAATGTTTATGGCAGTGAGAACAACAAGCACAGGAAGGAACTGAAATGTCAGACATAAAATGGGGCATTTTCCAGGCTAAAATTAAGCTGTGATCGTGTCTGCAGATACTGAAAAAGCACAAACAACAAGAAGAGAAACATGACATAATACCATTTAATAATTCAAAAGTACATAGCAACAAGTAAAGGGATAAAATTTAGAAAAGAACACTTAGAGCAAATTGGAAGGCATATACCTGAAAACAAGAGATAAAGTCCTCTGTAGCCACCACAAATGGAAGAGAAGTTCCACTGCTGGAAACACCAAAATCTAAGCTTAACCTAAACTGGGGAGGGCCTTGTGATGTTAAACAAGCACACATAAGGCAATCCTGATTATGTGAATTAAAATATTTTAAAAAGAGAAACTACCCCATTCTATCTTGGTATGTCAGCTGCAACTAACAGACAGTTGTTGGACTTCCGTATCTGGAGTCTGAAATGAGCTTCACTGATGCATATAATTACTAAAATTGGAAAACCAGGAAAAGACTTCATCATGAATAATTATTTTGAGCTTATTGAATTTTTTTTAATGCTTACTTAACAGTTCCCTATAGATACCTCTCAATTACCAGGGTGGAAATCATCATCCAAACGCATCAGCCAAGTTCACTGCTCCACTAAGACTTAAACAAGGCAAGTCCTTCCTAAGAACAACTTTGTTTACCTGCAAATGGAAGCAGTTTGTTCTCCTCTGAGTTTTGAAATGGTGAGATCTGCCAGGCAGCAGGATTAACAATGCCCACCATCCTGCCAAGAGAAAAGTTCAGTTCTTCTCACAAAAAGACAAACCCTGTCCTTAGTGACACCACCATAAATCAAGACTAACACAAAATCCTTGGGGATAAATTTCAGAGATGCTAAAGTCTCCCAGCTCCATGGGAGGTCATTCTGTTTTGACTCAATAAAGTGTTTTAAGCATGAACCTTATGAATCATGTGCTTAAGCTAATCTTGAATGTTTCAGTAACTTGCAGAAACAAAAAATATCCTAAATTTTCCCTTTAGAAAGGGCAACTTTTGCTAACATTTCTTTAAAAAAGTCACAATATATGCAGTAAGAATTTTCTGTCCAGTTTTTGCCTTAATAAATTCATATTCATACCTGCAAAATCACTGTCTTACAGGACAGAGGAAGACAAATGGAAGATATCACTGTATCCCTTCTATTCCACCAATCTCAGACCAGGTGAGGTTGGACATGTGGTGACACCCAGTTCAGTTCCCTGCACATATCATTTCCTCAGGGCTGCATCCAGTTGGGGTTTGAGTTTCTCCAAGGATGGACACTCCAAAACCTCTCTGCTCTGCCTGTTCCCACACATTTGACCACCCTCACATTAAAAAAGTGTTTTCTTTTCAGTGGAATTTCCTGTATTCCAGTCTGTGCTCAGTGGCTCCTGCCTGGTCACTGCCCACAACCGAAGAAAGCTCAGCTCTGTCTGCTTTTCTCCCTCCAATCAGGTGTTTATAGACATTGATAAGGTCTCCCTGATCCTTCTCCAGGATGAACTGCCCCAGCTCTCTCAAGCCTCTTGCATGAGAGATGCTCCAGTCCCTTAAGCATCTTAGTGGCCCTTCACTGGACTTGTTCCAGTACTTCCATGTCTCTCTTGTACTGGCGAGTCCAGCACTGGGCCCAGCGCTACAGAAGGGTCTGACCAGTGCTTAGCAGTGGGGAAAGATCAGCTCCCTCGCCTGCTGGGAGCATCCTGCCCAATGCAGCCCAGGCTGCCACCCCATGGGCACTTTGCTGCCACATGTCCAACTTTCCAGCTGCTCAGCCTCCAGCTTCTCCTGCTGGCTGGGGTATTCCTCCCTTGAGGCAATCCCTTGAAGGATTCCCCATTATGGGACATCAAGAGGGTCCTGTTGGCCCATTTCTCCAGCCTGGTGAGGTCCCTCCAAATGGCAGGACATCCATCAGGTCTGTGCTACTCGCCCCAGTTTTGCATCATCATCAAACTGCCGTGGGTGCACTTGTGTCCCATGATCCAGATCCCTAACGAAGACATCGCCCAGCACTGACCCCAGATCAACCCCTGGGATGCATCACCAGCCACTGCTCTCCGGAGGGACTTCATGCAGCTGGTACCAACCGTATGAACAAAGCCCTTCAGCCAGTTTTCAGCCTCACTGCCCATCCACTCACCTATTTTATCAGCTTGTGCAAGGGGATGTGACAGGAGGCAGTGACGAAAGCCTTGCTAGAGCTGAGGCAAACAGCACTCCCTGCTTGTCCCTCGCACACTACACTGGGTGTTTCATCACAGAAGGCCATCAGACTGTCATTTGCCCTCCATAAATCCATGCTGACATCTCACCATCACTTCTTTACCCTTAACAGGCTTGGAAATTGTTTCTGGGATGACCTGCCCAGGGATCAGTGTGAGGACGACTGGCCTGTCATTCCCCAGATCCTCCTTCTTGACCTTTTCAGAGATAGAAATGGCCTTTTCTTCCTTACATGCCTCAAGAATGAACTTCCTCCAGCTGCCCAGTTGCCATCACTTTTCTTCACAAGCAATATCACACATAAAATCAAAGCAGAATCCTGTATATTGTGTTATTGGAAAAATAAATATGTAAATTAAAGTCTGATTTCAAGCAGAAAGTGGTTTAAGATTATCCATACTTAAACTTTTAGGACTGCAGTTAAGCCATGAAAAATTATTTCATGTATACAAAAATACAACCTAGGAAATGCATTTGAGTAAAAGGTTTTTTAAGTATTTTTTCCTCCCCCAGAGTCAATATGCAAAATGTTGTCAATTTTGATGCAAGATGCTATAGAAGTCTACTTTCAACAACCTCTTTATGGGTATATATGTTTCAGAGTGATTATGGCTAAATTCCATCAAAACCTAATTTTCTAAGCTTTGCTAAAAGCTCTGCAGAATAATCTCCCTACAGATGGTTGCACTGAACCAAACTGGTCACTCTGTAAACTGTGGGATGTTCAAACCCATTGGCTGAGAAGAAACGTGACTTTGTAAAACAAGTAAATGCTAGAATTTGGACAGCTATGTCATAAAGGTGCTTTAAAAGTCCTGCTATTAATGAAAAAAAAATATCTTTCATCCTGTGGTTTCTTCTTTTTTCTCTTATATTCCAGTAAACGCTTTCTAACTGCTGCAAATCAGCAGATTTATCCCAACACAAAGCTGTGGCAAGACCCCTTTTCAGTGCCATTGTATACTAATCAGGATGCACCAAACTCTAACAGTTAAGTGTCTTAAACATGAATTAATTTCACAAATCCCTATGACTGGCCAAGGAAGAAGATATAATTTATTCCAGTTGTATAACATAATATGTTCCATTTGCTCATTCACAAAGGGTTTCGGTTTTTCAGGAAATAAATGAGACAACTCGACTTTCTCGACTGTGCAGACTGGATTGGGATCAGTCACTTCTGCTCTAGGAAAAAGTTCATCTCCACAGTGTACCCAAACACAACTGGAATTTAACAAAGCCAAGAGAGATGAACTCTCAGGCTGCTCTCATGAGGACAGGGCGAAAAAGTGATGAGGAGAGCAGGAAGTCAAAACATCATTTCACTGTATATATACATTATAAGTGTTAACCAAATGTGGAAATCCCTTGCTATTTCAAATCTAGATTAAAACCACAAGACAATTTAAACTAATCCACAAGATACAAAACATAAATGAGGATGCATGTATTATGCTAATTTTTGGAGAAATAATATTATTCTTTTTTATATTCTTCAGAACATCAAGGCCGGTTTTCATTGTTTTAAAAACTCACATCATGACTTTATGAATGAGATCTGTGGGTGTTGAATGATGATAATTATATCCAAGTCTGAAACAACACACCTCCTTATCAGATGTTAACATGTTTTATAACATCACTTTTTGCACTTTCCTACCCTTCCTGAAGTCAGTGCCTGGAGAGGAGAAGCAACTTGGCCACTGGGGCTGTGTCAGTAAAAGCAAATTATCCCCCTGTGCCTCCCACTGCCAGGGGGTAACAAGAGCTCTACTGACAGATCAGGCTTTGCAAATTTGATTTATTTTATTAGCAAACTAGCAAATTAAATTTAATTTTAATAGTAAACCAAAATGATATGAGAAGTCCACCTCTGAATGTAGGGAGCCTGTATTCTCATTATTCACCTGTGCGGTGCTTGTGTCAGAGAGGTGCTGCAGTACCACTAGTAATGGGGAGAAACAGAAAAAGGTATCAAAAACATGACCCATCTCAAAAATATGGAATTCATTGAGACCAAAAGAGCCTTACCAATGCCAGCATTTCTCATGACCACTGTAAAGTCTAACTATGACATTAATATTTGCAGTATTTCTAGATTTATTTTTTTTTAAATCTATTACATATATTGACAAAGCAGCTTTAAAATACTTAATGTGACTTTTGGATCGTCAGTGGTTCAGAGATCACAGCCTGGAAATCTGTGCTTTAAACCAAAATTAACAATTTCAGGGCAAGGCAGTTCAAGTCTTCTACAAGTAATGGAGCACCACAACTGCCCAGTTCCCAAATATCAAACCCACTGTGAGCTGTTATAGGGGTTACTCTGTGTTCTCACTGAACCTGCGAGCGCAAAACAGAAATTATTTCTCCACCAGGGCACAGATAAAATATACTCACTAAGACAAAAAGATGCATGAAAATTAAAATATGGAATAGTTCTTTCAAATAGTTGGTTTTAATTAAGGTTTAACTTCAGAGAGTTACACCAATACTCTCACTTCTTCTGGGAATAAAATTCTACCATAAGATACATAAATTTCAATGCTTTAAAAATGTATTTTATTTCAGAAACTCAAACTATGCAACCATCTCCCTAGAGTAAGAAACTGGAAGTTCTCTGATAAAATCTTTTCTGGAAAGTCAGGGCAATTTCATATCAATGGTGTGCTCCTTTTCCTGCTTTCAAATGGATTACTTAGATGTTTTAAAATGTTATAACCCACAATAATCTGTTCCAGGCACCAACAAGAAGGAAGAAAAAAATTACAGAAGTCAAGATGTCGCCTGGAAGCACTTTATGGCAAACATTATAAAGATAACACAGAGCAGAGAAGCTCTGGTTCAATCCATTATAAATACCCCATTCTTCTTAAAATCACAAAAATGTATTTATAGTAAAGAACTCTCACAGGCTTTTTCCTCCGAAGACTTCATTTAAGTACAATTTGGCAGAATTTTTGGAACGAGAAAAGAAGAGTTTTATAAAATATTGATGTTTTACAGTCACCCTGGTCTTGATCTACTCGCTACAAAAACAAAAGCAAGGACTCTGGGAGATGACCACATCCGTGGCTACTAATTACACTTGAGCTTTTCATTTTGTCCAAAATGTGCTGCCTAGCAGCTGACCTGAGCACAAACACTAAACCAACACTCAGACAATTAATGTCTCATTAAAAACACAGGTTATTTTTAGCATTTTATCACTGATTCGATGTCTTTTTTAACTAAATATATGGGATATTAAAAAAAACAAACCAAACCCAAACCAACAAAAGCCTCAAAGGGGAATACTGACAAAAGGTATTCCTACTTACACAATCTATAGCTCAACCCCCTGTTTTCCCATATGTCCAAAGGACACTGTGGATGGCTGCCCTCTTTGGTTTTAGCCCAGGTCCCCCCCATGACTTCAGAAAGGGGACAAACACAGAAGTAATAAGCTACACTGACCTCCTTGGGCACTAGAATTAATAAATAATCACTCTGAGTTCAGAGATGATCAAAAGGAAATAGGAAACAGCTTTCTTACGTTTCTCAAAATAAATTATTTTTTTTCCCAATGAAAAGTGGCTCAGTGGAAAGCGGGAAAGAGAAGATGTGAATATTTGGACTTTAGAGAGATTTTTTTCATAAGCAAAGGAGCATAAGCACTTCAAGATCTTAATTCAAAAATTTAATTTTCAGAAGTATGAAAAATACTACATTCACAAGGGAAAGAAGCGAAATTAGAAGTACCAAATATGTGCTGCCAGTTGAAATTTAATATATTATGAACAGTGAACAGAAGAATCTGAAGTTACAGTGCAGCACATTCCAAACTGGGAGTCAAGAATAAAAGAGAAAAAAGGGTGACAAGTGTCACCCTCATGGGGCTCCACAGAACTTCACAGGAGAGAAATGCATAGTTACTTATTTCACTTTGTTGATGATAGTTCAGACGTGGTCAGTGTAAAGGACAATGTGTTATTCATTCAAATTTGCCTTTAAAAAAAAAAGTCTTTTCTGACCTTATTCAATTAAAAAAACCAAACAAATTCAGGTTGTGCTCATTCAGGCAAAATGTGCATGATGTGGTATTTATTGGCAGGAATTTAGATTTGAATAACTGACAATTTGGAGAGAATTCACCATAAAATTATAGATGGATTGAATTAATATTAATACCTGAATTATTTATTCAAAAATTTCAGGCTGCTCAAATAGGGGCAAAATAAGCAATCAAATAAAGCATTTAAAAAGTTGGAGGGTTTTTGTTTGGTTGGTTTGGTTTTTAATACACAGTGCACTCAGTGTTACCCGCAGTACATGAATCAACAAAGAAAATGGTTATCATGAATTCTGTAATTTGAGTTCTTATCTGTACCTGCAGAACACAGTGTGGAATGGTATCAGGTAAAATCCTAACTCCCTTATTTATCCAAACAGGCAAGCCAGGCAAAATGAAAAAAGGCACACAAGTATAAAAGTCATTCCAATGAACACTTTTAATTACTTATTGCACATTTCTACGATTGCAGAAGAAAAATTCTTGAAAAAATTAAGTACATGACCAGCATCCTAAACAAAACCCACAGACACTTAGCATCAGTTTTTAGAATGAAATAAACTTCCAAAACAATTAATTTCTATAGACAAAAGCAAGGAGCTGACATGCTTGAGGGAATGACATGCAGCATCCCATCTTCCCCTTTCTCTCCCTCCTCAGAAGCCAAGGAAGCAATGGCTGGACTCAGGGAAAGACCAAATTCTCCAAGACAAGCTGTGGTTTCACTCAATCACACACTACAGAGGCAAAAGCAAATGTAATTGTTCAGTATCCGAATAAACAGAATAATAATAAATGTCTTCATTCTGCAGTTATTGAACACTTCTCATTCCCTTTCTTTCAGTTTCTGTCAGAGAGGAAAAGAGCAGGAGCAGCATTTCAGGGTGCCCCTGGTACCATGGAGGGGCAGCCACGAACACTGAGCTATTCCCCTTTCTTTTTCCCTTTCAAATCCCCTGACTGTGCTTCTATACCCAGGCACAGTCGCTGCCTCTCAGAGCTGCCGCTTGGCCTCGCTCAGCAGACAAGGGCTGGTGCTCGTGGCCGGGATTTGTGTGGTCTATGGTGAACTCTGCTTCCTGGAAAATGTGTGGCATCATCCAGAGTTTATTTAGAACCCGAGTCTCTTGGGCACACTATGGAAGTTTATTGTTTATCGCTGGCCAGGGAAGTTCTTCTGAGGTCAAGGTAAAAAGCGGGAGGTGTTATTTGATATAAATGCTGCAGTGCACAGGATGAGGTTCAGGCTGCAGCGGCCCCCGGAGCACTTTGCTGGTGGTCCGTGGAGATCTGGCCAGTGGAAGGTGCTGGCTTTCCCTGCTCCCAGCTGCTATATCATATTTGGGGTATTTTTAGCCTCACTTAATATTTTCCTAATATTCCTTTTCCATGTAAGCAATTAGTGTGGTTACCAGGGATGGCAACAGCAGTGATGTTCAGCTGCCGGGGGGAGAGGAAGGTAGTCCTTGAGCTGGGCACAGGAGGAGAGGCACGAGACAACCTCCCTCTTAGGAGGTGGGGGAACCCACCCAGAGCAATGGTCTTAACACCTCTATTTCTCTACTCACTGGAATGAACAACTTGATTTGGTTTTCCTCAGGAAATTCTGCTGACACAACCTTTATTGTCACTGAGGAGGAAGGAGCAAACAAACAAGTTGCACCTTTTCAGCCTTCTGCTATGAAGTAAAAGCAGAAAGGAAAAAGACCCCATGAAGCTGCAATCCCTGATTAAGCTTACAAAAAAGACCTAAGCAAGGTATAAATGGGATTTAAAAAAATGTGAAATTGCTGGTCTTGATTTTTTTAAAATCTTAGCTTCATACTACACCTGGAGATTATTAGGTACAGTAGAAATGTCTGCAGAGTTAACTTACCAATCTCAAAAGTAGAGAAAAACCTTCCAAAAACCATTTGGCCATGACCCAGCAGAATTGTTCTATTTAACTTTTTTTTTTAACTGAATTTTCTAGTATTTAAATAAATTTCCCAGTTAGCCTCCACTGTCTTAATTCATATTTACTTACCTTCATCTTGCCTTTGACTAATTGAAAGAAACTCATCAAATCAAAGGGAGACAACTTACATAATATTATATAAAAATATTAAATGGTGAATGTTTGCTGATCAAAGAAAAGCCTCTTTCTAAACTTCTAAAATTTTCATTCTTATTTAATTATCCATGAAACTACACTAACTTCAATTTGCTTACGAAGGTACAACTGAGAGCAGCAAACCCCTAACCATGCAAACATTACCTTTAATGAAAAATACACTGAATATTTCAGAAGATACAAATTAAAGTATTCAGCTTCTGAATTCAGCCAACTTACAATGATGTTGATGTGAGTCTTATTTGGGAAAACAATGCCTGAAGGTGGGGATTTGAAGTATTAAAGGGATCCTTGCCTCCCTCTGAAAGGCAGCAGAGTTCAGGCTCCTGACGTCTCACTCCTCCTAAAAGGCAGGGATATTTTTTACAATTCTCAGGAGCTTTTGCCTGATGCCTGGAAAACACCAAATCCCTTATTGGCTTTAGATGTCTGTAAGATTTCAATAGAGCAGTCTCACTGAATCTCCTTCCAAGACTTTGCAACTGAGGGCCTTCCTAAACCTCAGCTTAAGAAGGATTTACGGAGACTAAATTTGCTCATCAATGGCTGACAGAGTAAAATACAAAATTGCATAAAGCTGGACGGAAAAATCACTTCCATGTATGAGGGGTTTCCTCCCTTTTCTTCCCCAGAAGCTTAATCATCATCTAATGGTTGCTGTTCTTCCATCACTTTGACAGGGCGCAGACTGTAATGCTTAAAAATTAAGCAACAAAAATATCAAGGTGGGGTGTTTTTTCTTTCTTTTCAAAATAACCTCAGTGACTCGTGTATGTGTATCCCGACTCCCAGAACCTTTTTCTGGCATCTGTCCGGACACTTCTAGAAAAGTAAGGAGTATATTTTTAGAGCTACAGAATATTTTTCTCTCTTTTTTCCCCCTCTCCTTTCCCATGAAGGCACTATCTACAAAGGTAGGTATGGAATAACACTCATCTTGAAACCCCAGCTCATCAAGATGGGAGGAAATGCAAACTGCACGGAAAGCTGTTTTCAGGGACATACTGTGCAACCATGAGCCTGCTTGGTATGTTCAGGAAATTCTCGTGAGTTTTCTTAATGAAAAAAAAAAAAGACTAAAAAAAGATTTGCTGTAAATATCTCGTGAGCCATGACAAAGTACCTTATAACATGTAACTATTCATGAACAGTCTAACCCCCTGGAATTAAAACACTGACACTTTCTATTAAAAGGTGCTTAGTCACAGTTCACTAAGTATTTACAACGAATCATTTATTCTCTAATTTCACTGACTTTACTGTCATTAGCAAAAGTCAGGAAAACTTCCTGTATGTGTGTGAATGGCTTCTGTATGTAAACCACAGCTTGCAAAGCCAATTTTAGAGAGGCTGAAAGATTTTCATGTTATACAAGTAGGTCCTCCTCTTGTGTAGAAAACTATTTGCTTAAACTTCAACTGGATGCAAGTATTCAAATGAATTAGAACCAGAGGGCACAAGAGTAAATGGACATCATACCTTATGGGATACAAGTGAAAACAGAAAGATGCAGTTCTTCAAGTTCACCAGCTCCTGATTTCTATCAGTGAGTTTTCCAGCCAAATCCTGGCATCCTTTCTCTGTCTTTCTCTGTGAACTCCATCAAGGAAATAGAAGCTCAAGCAAGGAGAGGGTGAATGAAAATTGAATTATGCAGCATTACAGAACCCATGTTAGCACAAAGCAATGTCAAGACTTGAGCTACTGGTACTGTCAGGCACTTCACAAAATGACAACAGGAGGTTTTCTGCTCTTGTTTGATGGGGAGGGAATGGGGGGCTTGGGGTTTCTCTTCTAAGAACTTGACTGAGATGCTGCCTGAGCAAGTGAAGCTCAAATGGCTTTGCAGGGAAATGGGGTGCTTATAAAAATAAGCAGGTATCTGTCAAAAAATGCAGGCTTTAATGCTATCAGAAAACAGACAACCTCCCACACTCAGCACTGACAATAACAGAGCTTGTCAAAGACAGACTACTGTCAAATGCTGAGGTTTATCTTTCCAGCTGGGCTTACATTGAACCAGCCTAATGGAGTTATGTGAGCAACAGCTACATCTGAATGCAGCCTTCATATCCAGGAGTGTTTTGTCCTAACTCTCAAACATTTCCATGGTTTGCTACCATTAATTTGTATGGTACTAGCAAGGTTACTGCTATCCTCTTACTGCCATGATCGAGCATCACAGAATCATTTAGGCTGGAAAAAAACTTAAAGATCATTGAGTCCAAACAATAAAACAACACTGCCAAGTCCACCAGTACACCATGTCCCTCAGTGGCACATCTACACATTGAGGTCTTTTAAATGCCCCTAGGGATGGTGAATCAATCACTTCCATGGGCAGCCTGTCCCAATGCTTGACCACCCCTTCAGTGAAGAAATTGATCCTAACATCCAAGCTGAACCTCTCCTGGCACAGCTTGAGGCCATTTTCTCTTGTCCTATCGCTTGTCCATTGGGAGAAGAGGCTGATCCCCACCTGGCTACACCCTCCTGTCAGGGAGTTGTAGAGAGCAGTAAGGTCCCTGCTGAACCTTCTCTTCTCCAGGCTGAGTCCTACAGCTCCCTCACGGCTCCTCATCAGACTTTGCTCCAGATCCTTCCCCAGCTTTGTCACCCTTCTCTGGACTCACTCCAGCACCTCAATGTCCTTCTTGTCATGAGCGGCCCAAACCTGAACCCCGGATTTGAAGTGAGGTCTCGCCAGTGTCCAGCACAGGCAGATGGTCACTGCCCTGGTCCTGCTGCCCTGGTCCTGCTGACACAGTCCAAGTGCCATTGGCCTTCTTGGTCACCTGGGCACACACTGGCTCATGTTCAGCTGCTGTCAATGAGCACTTCCAGGGCCTTTTCCAATAAGCCGCTTTCCAACCACTCTGCCCCCAGCCTGCAGCACTGCAGGGGGTTGTTTAGACCCAGATAAAGGACTTGGCACTTCTCCTTGTTGAATCTCACACAGATGGCCTTGGCCCACTAGTCCAGACCACCCAAATCGCTCTGCAGAGGCTTCCTGCCCTCCTGCAGATCAATACTCCAGCCCAACTTGATGTTGTCTGCAAACCTGTCATGGGTGCACTCGACTTCCTTGTCCCGACTACTGAAACTCTTTCTCTGAAACAAAAGAAATCCCTCCACCATAAATTTCTGGCCTTCATACTTACCCTTCACCTTCTTCTGGTAACACTGATAAGAAAGAAAGATCAAAAACCTTTCTGAAAATCAGGCACACCTCTAGCTGATAAAGGGAGAAGTTTCACAAAAAGTGGGTCAACCCATAGTCACAGGTGTCATTTTTCGAGTTCTGCTTCATAAAGACTTATTCATACTTGACCACAAAGGTCAGGCTGATGAAGAACTTTGAACTCTAAGATTACAGACCTAAACTTTCCATGCTAACAGTGACCAAGCACCTTCTGACATTTTCTTTCATAAAGTACACAGTGAGAGAATAAAAAGAAACTATGTGTGATTTGGAATCACTCCTGCCACTGTTTTTACAATACCTCTCTATTTCCAACAGCCAGACAGGAATATTTAGATTAAAACACCGATGGTTCACATGAGTCCACCCATCAACAACCAAGATCTGCTACTGCCCCTCCATTACCTTTGATTCAAAACAAATCTCATGTAATTAGTCTGACAGTTACACTTTGAGCTTCTACCCTTAACAAAAAACAAGAGCATGTTAAAACACAAAATACTTCAAGGATATTTCAAATAACATGACCTACTTAATGCTACAGATTTTTAAGCATTTGCATTTTGGCTGTCTTTTTAACCAGTAAGAATGACAAGCATTGCATAATGCATGATGAACACATAAGAAGTCACATAGATGCCACCAACAGTCATCTTTTAGTGTTTACTGATGAAAAATAATACACTTAACATATCACAGCTGTCTATAGCCAGTGAAATCCTGATGGTACCTTCTAGGTCTCTTACATGTTTTAGATTCCAAAATTACTTTGGATGTTACTTTTACTTACTAAAATATCATCACAAACTGCAAGGGCAAATGGCAAATAATGCGTCTGAAAATACAAACCCCTTTGTTTTAAACCGCTGATAAACAACTTGAAAAAGAATCAGGCAGCACTGAATGACATAACATACATGTTGTCATTTTATTTCTAACATGAGTCACCCAAGATTCAGACAACACACCCCACCTTATCCACAGTTTATGGAAATAATTTTCTCATCATTTCATCCAAAGCCATAAGCAGGGTGAGCGAAACAGCTTGTCTTTGCTGTCCTTACAATGATTTTAATTCTGAATTTTTTTGTATAATAAAATAAGCAGAGGTACTTTGCTTGGGAAAACACTACATAGGAAATATGATTATGAGTTCAAATGCCTTTCACCAACTAAAAAATCACAAGAGAACTCCTGGTGAGATTGATTAATGTGCAAGCACAATGAACATACAATCACATCCTTGTATTTCTACGACATTCCTATATTCCAATTAATGGAACAGCCACACAGGTAAAGCCCAAAGAAAAGACTGGCATGGATTATCATGTTGAATGTGGGGACCCATGCAATAACAATACAGTAAAAGAATATTTTTAATCTCCAATTAAAGCTTTCATAAGTAAGGTTTTTTAAAAGATCATTACATATTATGTCTGTGGCAAACAATGAAGCTGATTATGCTGGGGTTTAGCTGGCAGAGTAACAATTCTAAAAAACTCTTCCTCTAGTTCCTATTTGTTTCAAACACAGTTGTCTTATATTTTTATGTTCTTTCCTAAATTGCATCAGCTATTGTAAACCGTGGTCATACCCCTTAAGCAGCCACTTCAGATACAACTGATCTGAGTGCTTGCAATTCAAAATGGATGAGTTTCTACAACTTGAATAATATACTAAGGTTAAAAATACATCAACTCACGCTTTAAAAAATTTGACCTCCACTATAAGTGCAGTTCATGCATACATAAGTCAACAGATACTGAAAAATGTAGTAACTTGCTGTGGTCACACCTCGATGTCAGATGTTTGTATACAACTTGGAGAAACTGGAATAGTGATTTGAAAATGTGGAATCACCCGAATCATCATTAAACACTTCTAAAAATACACGTTACTAAACCGAATACAGGGAAGCAGAAAGAATTGACTCAATTACTGAAGCTTTGTAACTACTGTTGTGGTTTCTTCTGCTTACCAGGAGCAAGGCAGCCTGAGCTCCAAACATCACACCGACCTTTACAACAAGCAAAACCAAATCAGGTTAGATGAGGATACAAAGGGTACTGTTTAGTCCCTCTCTTGGCTTGGTTTTCATCCAGCTTGTACACTCCAAAGGCCTTTAATCTCTTAACTGCTGTTTCATTAGCATCTCTACAGAGATCCAGGGTGCTTAGCATATCTGGGAGGCTTTCATGTGCTCCGAGTTGAAAAGCTTCACAGGAGAAACCAACAAGCCCCAACAAAGAAAGCCCTGGCACAAAATACTGTACCGTTTTAAGTTTATAACATACGAGCACCTTGTTCCCATGCCTGGCACTGCAAAACGTGGTAAAAGAACCATCCTAACTTGCTGACCAGAGCCATAAAGAACAGATACTCAATACAGAGTGTAAATGCCTATAATCACTTCACCAGAGGAAACACACTGACAACCCACAGGCCTGAGCTCTGCTGGAGCACCAGGGAGGGACCAGCACTGTCAGAAAGCTTTGCAGCAAATAAGATGCAGGGGAGATGTTAAAGTTCTTGTGAAACCTCTTCTAAAGTCCCCAATGAAGAAGTAAACATGACCTGAAGACCATTTGGGTGTGCTTGGTCCTTACTCAGCACAGGAAGCTCCCCCTGCCCCTTTCAGCTTTCTGAAGACTCCCAAGATTATTCAAAAAGTTTATTTTGCTTTACAACATTACATTTGCAAAGGAAAACCCATATGGAGTCAAATGCGTCCATTCGCACTGTATTTGTTGCCAAATTAAATGACTTTCAACATGATTTTCAGGTAATGATATCACTAGGGGTAAGACAACAGCGTCTGTGCTGCACTCTCAGGAAATGCAGCAGAAAATTTGTAGTTTGGAAAAGGAAGTGGAAAATGTCACTAGAAAGCCCTTTGTGTGCCAGCCAGAGCTACAGGCTGCAATCCTGTCACCAAAATACCCCCTTGCAAGGACTCACATCGTTTTCAGAGGGCAATCAATGAGCCAGCAGTCCTCGCATGGCCTCCAAGGATGAAACTTTTATCAGCTCTCAGGCAAAGACAAACTCATCTTTTTTTTTTTCCTTTCCCTTTCTTATTTCTACCCTCTCCCCTTTTCACCTTAAATAATGTTCAGAAACATAATACTTTTCATAAGCATCTAATCCATGAAAATCAATTACATGGCATATGGTGAGAAAACCCCCATGAAAATGCCACTACAGACAATGAAAAACCTTTTATGACCATTAAGAGGTTCACCTTCTGAACAGGAAAAAATGCAGCCTTTTCTTTACTGTATTTCTTTCACTCCAAAACACTTAAGTAAAGAATAACCACTCAAGAATAGAGTAATTAGAATAAAACTGCCATCAAATATCTAAATGCTGAAATGGCAAGTGACGAGACCCCTACAAGTTTTGCCTTATATTGTCTTATATTCTGGAAAAAAAAATCACAGAAATTTTAGGAAAAGGTGTTTGAAGATGTTGAAGAAGCATATTCTATTTGTAATACAATGGTTACTACTGACTGATGCTTAATGAGAGACTGCTGAGAGACAAGTACCTGATGTGAAAGAAAAGAACATCAAGAGGTTCAACAAGTACATCAAGAGGTTCGTACCTGGAAAACAAAACCTTATGAAAGACCTTTAGAAATGCCTCAAAACCAAGACTTTACACTTTCCCTCACAGGCTTGGAGGCCCTGCAGTGAGACAAATTAGAGGGCTGGATTCTGCACCTGGGATGGGGTAACCCTGGATGTACGGACAGACTGGGAATGAGATGCTGGAAAGCAGTGCCAGGATAGGGCCCTGGAGGTCCTGGTCCATGGCCAGTTGGTCACAAGTCAGCAGTGCCCTGGCAGCCAGGAGGGCCAACAGTGTCCTGGGTGCATCAGGCAAAATATCACCAGCTGGTTGAAGGAGGAGATTGTCCCGCTCTGCTCTGCACTGGGGTGGCCTCACCTGCAACATTGGGGTCGTTTTGGGCATCGCAATACAAGGAAGATACTGAGCTGTTGGAGAATGTCCAAAGAAGAGCAATGTGGATGGTGAAGGGCCTTGAGAAGAGGGTGAGGAGCAGCTGAGAGCACTTCGTGTGTTCAGATGGAGGAGACTGAGGGGAGACCTCATTGTAGGTACAACTTCCTCCTGAGGGGCAGAGGAGGGGCAGGCACTGATCTCTGGTCTGTGGGGACCAGGGGCAGGACTCCAAGGAATGGCCTGAAGTTCTGTCAGGGGAGCTTTAGATTGGATATTACAAAAAGGTTCTTCCTTCAGAGGGGTGATTGGGCACTGAACAGGGTCCCCAGGCCAGTGGTCACAGCACCCAAGGCTGCCAGAGCTCAAGAAGTGTTTGGATGATCCTCTGGGGCACATGGTGTGACTCCTGGGGATGGTCCTGTGCAGAGCCAGGGCTGGACTCGATGATCCTTGTGGTACCCTTCCAACTCAGCATATTCCATGATTCCGTGAATTTACTTTGGTCTGTAACACCACTGACACAGAGCCTGACAACGCTGAGCTGTCATGTCACAAGAGTACAAGCCCCAGAGGTCACCCATCCCAAATGTGTGCAAGATCAGAGGGCACCCACAGGCAGCCCTGGTGCCTGCCCATTTTGCATACCCTGCCTGCTTCCCCCTGGCCCTGGATGTGGTGGCCCAAGGAAAGCCACATCCTAAGCCACAGCCTGGCAGGCACCTGGGCTAACTCTTCACACAGGGTGGGAAAGGGCATTAAATTTACCAATGTCAGGTGGACGTCCTCAAAATTTGGATAGTGTTTTTAAATAACAAAATTACTGCATCCTTCCTGACCTGTCCTGCAACAATGGCAATGCAAAAGAATGAGCAGCTCTTTCCTGAACCCTCACCATCAAATTTGAAAGGGCAACTAAGAAGGGGGTATGGGAAGAGTTTTGCCTACTCTGCATAGATTTAATGAAGACAAACGACTATGGCATGATGTCACTTCTCAATACCCTACATGTTCTTAAGACCCAATGACACTGTGGAGCAAGTCCAGAGGAGGCCATGAAGATAATCAGAGGGATAGAACCCCTCTCCTATTGGGAAAGGCTGAGAGAGTTTGGGGTTGTTCAGCCTGGAGAAGTGAAGGCTCCAGGGTTACTCAGAGCCCATAAAGGGGCTCTAAGAGAGCTGGAGAGGGACTT
>JAOXXN010000446.1:113299371-113309427 GCA_026770055.1 Myrmophylax atrothorax | reverse complement strand
TTTAAATACTGAGGGCTTTATTTTTAATATTAGGGGACCATGATAAGGACTTAGTGCACCTGATTTAGGAGGTTCATTAACACAGCGAGTTCAACCCAAAATTGCCAAGTTTATCTCTAAAATACTATTTTTGGCATTACAGCAATTTCATAGGCAGAAGATGCAAAGAATTACAAGGCCATGTAGAAAGAAATAGTATTTTATAAGTGTTTAGTGGTGATGTGGCTTATAAAATTACTTTGATAGTGGCACAACACTACCTAACCATACTCACAATTTATCCCTTTCTAGTTAGAATTGTTTCTTCCAAGAAAGTCACGTGGGAAGCTTTTCAGAAAAGTAACTTTATCAGAGTGCTGTGTGTCCTCCTCTACTTCTTAAAATTAAAAAGTAAAACATTGCAACAGATCCTTTCATCTTGTACTGACAGCAAATACATTGAACACACAGTGTATTTCTTGGAAGGAGATAAAGTGCCATTTTTTGTCAGAATTTGAAACTAATATTAAATTGACCTCAACTTTTGAAAACAAGGGCATATAATTTTTTTTTGAAATTACAGTATTTTGTTACAGAAAGGTCATTCACAACCTCGGAGAGTAACTGGTAGTGCTGTGCTTTATTTTTACTCTTGGCTGAGTGTAATCACACAACAATTTCGACACAATCGCTACTCGCTATTTGTAAAATTAAATGTTATTATGCCTTAAAAACTACTACAGATATTATTCCTCCTGGATCCCAAAATACAACACACATTCAGATAAATTATTTACATGGAAGGCAAATCCAAATATAAATATCCCATCGCTGGAAGTGTCCAAGGCCAGGTTGGACGGGGCTTGGAGCACCCTGGGACAGTGGAAGGTGTCCCTGCCCATGGCAGGGGGTGGAACAAAATCATCTTTAAGGCCCCTTCCAACCCAAACTGTTCTTTGATGGTCACCTAAAATCAAAGTTGGAAGGCTGGATTCAAAAGCCAACAACTCCACACAACTCAGGACTACAAACAAACTGTAACTGTAACTCTACTTCTGTCATTAAAAAAAGATTTCACAAAATTTGGAATGGTTATTTAGTTATAATTTGAGTTCCAGAAAGAGCTGACATTAAAAAACTTGTTCTAAATCAGAATTAATTTGATTTTAAATTTATATTAAGTAATTACAGTTAACATCAGTGAAAGCCTAGATCAAAAGCTCTGGATCAATAACTGGCTGCAGTTAAAATCAAAAGTAGCAATTAATTAAATTAGCAAACCATGGTACACATTAAGATTTAAGTTACCAAATTCATCAGCCTCCACAAAGGAGCTGCCACATTACAATGACACACTTTTACAGAGGCTTAAGCCATGTGATCATTTTGGACTCCTTCTAGGCTTGTAATCTAAACTAATTATGTAATTTAATTAATTACTAGGGTTGAGTAAAAGAAAAAACTTCTGCTCTTTCTGAAATGTTGCAAGAACAAAATATGAACACTCCCTTTTTGTAAATTAAAAAAAAAAATAGGAATGCCTGGTTGTTTTCGTAGCACCTTATCCAATGCAGTAGGGTATTAACTGTGGCAGGACCACATTCACCATTGAAATGTCAAAGAAACGTATCTATTTTAATCAAATTTCTTAAAGTATGAAGCATTGCTAGATCTGAATAAATAATTCACTACACAGGATCATTTTTAGGATGTGCTAAAATAAGCCAGAATTATAACACTGCATTTCTGTCTTCTCCAAACTTTTATTACCCAAGTAAGATTATAGTTAATTATCTAACTTGTATGACGCTCATAAGGAGCAGTTAAACAAGAGAGAACTGGATATACAGACTCTGATATAAGAGCGTTTGGAGCAATCCAAGTCTCCATAGGGACAGCATGAACCCGGCCAGGTGAAGGTATTCCTGCAGGCAGCTCCGTTTGTCCCAGAGCCACATTATCCCAGACAATCAGCCAGAGGTGTGAAGGCAACACAATTCGCATTTCGCAAACCCCTCGGAGCTTTCCTGTGCACAGAGACACAGTTACAAGTCTGTCTTCAGAAGGACTCCTACCATTCTAAAAATACTGTTCCACAGCTGTTTAAAATTTATTTTTTTAGACCATAGCACCACTGTTTGGTTGTTTCCAATTTCTGAAACCACAAATAGTAAAAGTGTACTCAGTCTACTGCAAACATAAATAGCAAATGCACGCTTCAGCACTTTTAAAAGGATATGGAAATTGGCAACAAAAATGCAGTTCATGTTGAAAATTTACGAGGGCCCTGCCATATTTCTTCAGAAATACAATCAGGTAAAAATTAGGAAGATCTCTACCAGCTGGGTGGCATTTTTGTGTTTTCTTTACTTATATTTTTTTTAACTGAAAGACTTTCATTATGCAACTTCTGGCACTTGATAAAATAGAGCATGGTACCTCTGCTCAAACCACAGCTTTTTCGGTTATGTTTAGCATTACACAAACATCTTTCACCTTAGATATCCTCTTGCATTAGTGTGTTTCGTTTCAAATATTCTGAGGCACATTACCTTTGGACAAAATCATTTTAATGGCCATCAGCAAATGGGATGTACAAATTATTCTTTCCCTCCCCCAGTTTCATGGGTCATTTCAAAATAATCCAACCCGTCCCAATTCTACTTTTACATATTTGGACCTTTAGGTACATATTTCTATTAAAAGCTGAAGTAATCCAATAATATCATATTTTAACATGGATTTCTTTCAAGAAACACAGCACATAATGGCAAAGTATCTCCTAGGTAAAGGTAATATTAGCCATGTTAACAAACACTTTCTTTTTATGAACATCAAAAGTCTGGAAACCTGAAGGAAATGTCAGTATTTTTCCGCCTGAAGTACACTTCTTGAAAGAAATCCGGATCCCAAGGAAGCTGTTGGGAATTTAAAGTCTCTTGGGCTGAGATTTCAGGCCTGGCATGTGTAAATTCAAGTGAGCTCACTAAGAAAAGTATCTATTTCAAGTGCTATTTGTGAACGGTTTTATCCTGACATAAAGGCAACCAAAAGAGGAACAGGTAAAAACCGATTCCTTTTGATCAAATAAAGTCTCTGGCAATAGACTGTTTCTCTCAGTGGCTTAACAGTAGAAACCCAAACCTTCCAGATGCAACAGGCTTTAAAAAAATATTTTTTTTTTTTTTTAAAATTCCATAATCCATAAGTTCACATCTACAATTTTTTTAAGTGTATATGTTTTATAAAGGATGGAGAGAAAAAATATTTTAGCTTTTCTGATCCCTTGCAGCTAAAAAGATAAGCTAAAAATATATACAAGTTGTTATAATTTGGGATGAATTTCTTTTGGTACAGAGGTTACTTGCTGCAAGCTTTACTAACCACACAGTTTGGAGGCAGCAGGGGCATATATTTACTTTTATATATTTATATATAAAAGCTTTATGTATTTATGTTTACTTCTTACATATTTGGGGTTTTTTTAAACAACTCCACGTACTTCTGATTTTTTGCCTGAGTAGACATTTTGTGTATTTCCTAATAACCCTGAGTGATTCCCAGCCATATATACATTATATTTTTTATATATATACACAATTATATGTATATTTATATATGCATGATTTTGCTATTTTGCCATCACACTGGATAAAAGCCACACATGTTAAATACATTTTTGCTGCTGACTTGGTAATATTTTTCTTTCCAATTTACTAACTCTGAAATCCTGCATGTTCCTGACAGGCAGTAGGATCTTGTGATTAAACCAGGCCCAGAATAATTTTTTTTTTTCACCCTCCAAAAACCTGGGAATGGATAAAGAGTTCCTGTAGTAAATATTCCACTGCTACTTGACACAAATAAAAATTCCCAAACCTGGAGCTGAAGGTCCAAGGGGGAACAACAGACTTGGCCTTGGGAGCCTGTGAAGGCTCCTTGGCTGCAGCCACGGGGACAGGTCACAACCCTTATTTTAATAATCAACCACAGCAATTTTGTGCTCTTGGTTTAAACTTAATTTAAAATGAAATCACCAATTGGCACTTCCCTCTGTTGTTCAGCCTAACTTGAAGATCTTTCATATCAAGAGGGGCTTGGATGTATTATTTGATTTTTTTAATGTTGATATATCAAGCTTGGATTTTTTTATAGCTATCAGTAATATTCAAAATGAAAATTATACCCTGCATAAATAACGATAAATCATAAAACCTACTCTTAATTAACTAAGGACAAGCTGACATGCACATCACACTGCATCACTATAGAATTACCTGCAGCATTAGGAATGTTTTTGCTTGGGGGGAGCAGCAGTTTCTGAGCTTTGCTTCAGAAACATTGTGTTACACAGGTATTTTTCATTGGATATTATGCTTTGTGATGGAAAACTTTCCCAACTGCTCATTAGAAGAAAAATATTAGTTTAAAATTTAAAGTGTTTGCAAAGTATAATTTTAACTAGGAAAATTCCTGCTGTAAATATAGAACTGGAATACTGTGATGTGGTTAACTGCACCTGCCACCCAAAAGGGTTTTGCAATATTATGCACAGACTTTAAAGGAAAAAATGATTTGAGAGATGCAAATAATGGCAAGAGTACTAATAAATGTTTGATGACATGTATTTTAAGCAATCATTTAGTTACTTTTTAAAGAAATACTCCATCCAGCTTACTAATATCTACCTGTTCCACCTTCT
This sequence comes from Myrmophylax atrothorax, assembly GCA_026770055.1. NCBI lineage: Eukaryota > Metazoa > Chordata > Aves > Passeriformes > Thamnophilidae > Myrmophylax > Myrmophylax atrothorax. The sequence continues at coordinate 113,304,746 of JAOXXN010000446.1, read as the reverse complement.
AGTGCCTACTTTTGCACTTATATTAAGGATAGTATTTAAATACATGATTTTCTTGAAGGTCATCTGCAGGGCTAAGGCACAGAAAAAAAGTAAGTTTAACACAGAATCGATGTTTGCTCATCTGTTAATATGGGCTTAAAGAATCAACTAATCTTGTAGACCACAATCTAATACGCTATGGAAAAGAAAAAAGTACTAGAAATAGTAAAAGATACAACCTAAGCCCACTGAACCCAAAGAAGGGGAAGTTTGGTGCTTCTAACTGTGATGTACTGCACAGGAAAATGTTTTGTTACACAAGCAGTACTTAAATAAATTATACAGTCAATATGCACAGTGCAAAAATTGTATACACCTCACACAAAGTGATGTTGAGAGAAGTGCAGCAAGTGTCACATCTTTATCTTACCTACAGAAACATTCCTTAGAGGAAATAGCAGAGCAGAGGAGTAAAGAAGTGGAATGCCACTGGAAATATCACAGGATAAAACAAGGTTCAAGTCTGCTTTATTTCTTACTAGGAAGTTGGGGAGAAAATATTGTGTAGAACCAGTAGAACCACTCCTTTCACAGTCCATTTTCTAGGGGTTTTTTTAATGAAAAACATCATTTTTCTGAACTTAAGTCTCATTTTTTTCCCCTTTAAAAATGTTTAATTCAATTACTTCCTTCAAGTCCCCCTAAACAAATTAACAAACTAACAAACACATACAAAAGCCAGAAGGCATCTTCATTCTTGTAGGAACAGTCAGATCTTTGGCTTCTAGAAACATGCCAGGTTAAAACACACAGGCAGGAACAAAACTTGGTCCTTTCTCCAGTTGCAGTATCTGTCACCAATATTTAAAACTCAGGAAAATAAGTTGTACAGTTTTCCTTGAACACTTCAAAGTTTTGTTAGCAGATTCTTGAGATGCAACAGGACAGTCCTGCAGCTAAATTCCAAAGAGCTGAATAAATGAAATTTAGTCGTTGCAATGAAGAGCTCTTTGGTGCTGAACATCCCCATAATGTCTACATAATAAATTATTTCCTTCCTTCTATGCACTTAAACGTGCATTCCCCATATTAGCAATGTTCTAACCTCTGAAACAACAGCATTGCCACTCTAACAACATGTTATTTCCTAATTTTAACAAGATGCTACCCTAAAAATGAAAAAGGTCTTCTCCACTAGCAAACTTGGATGCAGAAGAATTTGGGCTCCAGCCATTCAAAGCCATCATAGGTCTGTAACAGCAAATACTGAAAATTAGATTAAATTAGAATTTAATGGCACAGTTCCAAGGGTCGAAGTCCAGCTTGTTCCTAGGGATAAACCCCTGCTAACATGTCAGATCTTGCTTAATTTGAGCCACACAAGCTCACCCACCCTCTTAAAAAGGAACTGCTCTTGAGAGCAACACCTGGTCCATGCCGAGGCTTAGGGTACAAACCCTCTGGAACGGGGTCTGTCTTCCCACCTGCATAAAGCCACTGTAATAATGGCTGGGCTCTTCAAGCGCTATCACAACACAAACAAATAAAACTACACACAAAACCGCACTAATCAACATTTAGAGTTGCAAAAGCCTGCATTCATACATTTGGAAATGCCAGTCTGAAAATGGGACTGCTTGTCTTAGGACAATGGGTATTTTTAACCCTTTCAAGTGGCAGAACACCTGTCTCTGTCCCAGCCCACTCCAGCTTTCTCAAATAATTGGTTACAGCAATGTGCTTGTTAAAGGTAAACCACCAGGAGAAGTGAACCCAACACAAAACAGATTGTAAGTCAGAGCTACAATTTAATAAAAATATTACAATGAATGCAATGATATAAAGAAAAATTGGGTTTGACCCACAAAACCCAGAAGTATAACCCAGCACCCTGGGGCACAAACAGAATGGTGTTCGATGGCCCCTGTGCTGAGACCCCGCTGTGGGTTCCCCCAAGTCCAAAGTAAACGGAAGGGAAAAAGCTGTTGGTGCAGATGACAGTCACAGTCTGGTCAAGAGTAGAGGTCGCAGTCCTGTCAAGGTTCTGGTCCTCCTCCGGATCCAGCGAGTGGTTCCAGAAGTCTCCAAACCCCAAGATCATGTACCCTCAGGTTCAGGTGGGAGCACCCAGTACCTCCCCCAGGGCGGGGAATTCCACAATGGGTGATCTGACTCTGTGAGTCATGGGGTACTTTGGAGTCATTAGCAGACATGACCCCTCACGCTGGGTGTGGAGGTGCTAATGAATTCCTGGAGGGGAGTTATCACAGCTCTTATCTCACAGGCTTCTTTAACACCAGCTCACATCCTGAGGGGCCAGGTGTGCCCTGGGCAGCTGCTGCAAATGGTCCATGGTTAACAGTTCATGGGAAATGACACAGAGCGTTTAGAATACACAGCTTTGGTCACACCCACACAGTGATAAACTGGTCCCAGCTGCCAGACTAGGACAAGCAAAATCCTGGGCTATTCCCTCACATCATGGAGGGAAATATGTTCTGCTGCAAACAACTTCTGGTCCAGCAACTTAATAAACAGTCTTTCCTCAGGCATGGTCCCATTCCTTCTAGAGCAGATGCCTTCCCTTACTTTAATATCCTTTCCATTGTAATCAACTGAGCTCTTTTAATCTGGGCACCAAGAGAAGGTGTCACTTTGAGATTCTCTGAGCTGCCAGAAACAGTACCTGTGACAGCCCAACAGATGCAAGCCCAAGAATGCCCCGTAGGGATACAACACCGAGAGCATTTCACTGCCCAGCTGAAACCTTCTGTGGAGTGGGAGCAACCAGCCACTCTCCAGGACATCCTTTTCTATGGAAGACATCCATTCAAATGGTTGGAGTGTGCCAAAGCTACTGAACAAGAGGCATATCAAGGAATCTCATTTCAGGCCACAGTACTTATCCAAGTCTTCCTGACACCATGACTGGGTTATTCAAACTTACACATTTATGGATTTCTGCTGGTTTATAACATTTAACAATAAACAAAACTAATTTCTTTAAGTGAGGCTGAATCACATACTCAGTAAGAACACGTTGGACTATTCAATGTAAATGACAAGAAATATTTCACAGAATAAAGCAAAACTAACATTTGGCTAATTTTCTTATTTTTTAATCATAGGCATCTTTCTGCCACACAGAGAAGCTTCTTGGAAGGAGTGACACAGAATAAATGTAATATTCTGAAATAAGTATTTTGTTAAAAGGTTGGTAAGGTCAGCAAATTGGTGGGGTTTTTGTTTCCTTGAGGGTGGTAGAAATTACAGAGCACATTAAATGCCTAATACAGTGTGAAAGTATCAATCAGGATCAGGATCAGTTAGTATTTAAAAATTTAGAAAAGCAGAAGAGTGATACAGACATGTAATGATTTAACTACACTATTTCTCTGGTTTTATGAAACACTCAGAGAAATGCCTCGATAAGATATGCAAAATATATTATTTAAAAATTACAACTTTAATAGAGTATATGTTAATTAAAATTTACTTTGACTAAATACTAGGAACAATGCCTTCTGTATTCCCACACATTTACTCATTTCTTATTTCTGCTCAGTTATGCTATAGTTGTTTTTTCAGTAATGAAGTATGTAACACATCTCCCATTTCCCTTTCCCTATTTGTCTTTTCAAATTCCATAAATAAATGCTTTTCCTATTAGGCATATAAGGCTTATGTAAGTCAGAACTGAGCTTTTGAACTTGTATTTTCAAAGATCAGCTAAGAAATATGTTGCTCTAAGACCAAAGTCTTATTTATATGAGTTTGTGGCTTAACTGACAAGTATTTTTCTGTGACAAGCAAGAGCAGATAGTTTGTATCTTAAATACCATAATCCAGTTTTCAACCCATGTAGACGTCTGGAAGGGAATCAGTCAGTAAAATAAATTATGTTATATCCCACTGACAGTCCAGATAGAAGCTCTGAGATTCATTACTTCTACCCAAGACAAAAGAAAAAAATATGGGAGAGGTGTGGGAGGGTCAAAAATATTTGCAGCTCACAGGATTGCTTAATCAAAGTAAATAGACTTCTATTTTTAAAAATACAAACAGCAGTTAGTTCTTGGTTTAAATGCAGAGGTGGGATATAAGCAATAGCTCACTGCATTTTTATGTGAGGCCATGGGCAAACTGCTTCTGCTTTACAAGCTGCCAGGAGTTTGACCAAAAGGTCATTTGCTGGGAGACAGGGAAACAGCACCTCGAAAATTATATTTTTTTCACTGGGATGAATATTTTCTCTCTGCATTTCTTTGACATGAGTTTCTGTAGGTTTTATTCACATGAGATTTTCCAATTCTTAGATAGTGGTCTCTCACACAGGACAGCCTTCATTGATGTAGGAGCCAAGATGTACTGATAATTGCAGTCAAAGCTGCAATTTAGCCTTTTTAATTCAGAAGTAACATCCGAGAAGGAACATTTCTGCATGAATTAGAATCTGAAGCTAAATAGTACTTTCTTTTCTTTCAGGAATCTCTTCAGCTTACAGCCCAAACTGGACCTTTATGGACTGGATTTCACCTTTACCTTAAGTGGTTCCATATGAATGAAGACAAATCCACTTCTTTTCATTTTTTTTTAATAGGAATTATGAATACAGTATAACTCCATCATTAGTTTATTCAGAATGTATATTTTTAAGATAAAACTAAACTTTGTGTATTGAGACTATTATTTAGCCTATACAGATGCAGACAAGTCCCTTATCTCAGATCCAAATGAGACATCAAGCAAATTCCATTTTTAATTATAATACTTGGCTGAATTTCCACACAAAGGTCACAACATATCCTACAGAACGAGAAATTGGAAATGAGGCACTAAATATGGTTTGGGGTTTTTTGTCTTAACTATACTCTTTAATTCTGGTCTAACAGTATTGTATAAAAAGTTATGTTGTTGCACTTTACAAAAATTACTAATAGTCTTTTTTCACCGGGCTCCCTTTTTTCCTCTGAAAATGCCCACACAACCATCATTTCAGTTTGGTAATTTTCATAACATGTGCAGCAATGGGAAGACGTTTCTTTGTTTTGACTGACAGTGGGAAGTGAGGAGCTGGGAATATCTTCTGAGGCAGGAGCTCCTGTGGAAACGCCGTCAGCATCGCAGCACTCTCAGCACTTAAACTGAAATTTATTTCCATAACACAGAAAAATGTTCCGTTTTCGTGAAAGTCGGAGGAACCTCTTTATAAACGTGGTAGCTACAACTGTAAAAATATTTTAAGTTGATGCAGAAGAGAAACATGTTTTTATTCCGTAGGCTTGTGTTATGCAAAGCTTAAATACAGATTATCTCATTCAGTAACTCCCCACTTTACAGTGGTAGCAATTCATTCTAATTGCTTGGGTAGCACACTCAGGAAAAAGAGTATTTTT
>JAOXXN010000446.1:113237433-113299362 GCA_026770055.1 Myrmophylax atrothorax | reverse complement strand
ACTGAATAATGTTTCATGTTGGGTGAAATGCAGGAAGTTACACCACCGGTGGAATGCGATTGTCTGCGAGGGCAGAGGTCCTTCTTATTCACAGGTTTGTGTTTAGCCGAATATCAGAGTGTTGGCTACTCAGCAATACTTCTCTAAATGCCTTTAACTTCTAAGAGCTAACTAAAAAGGCATCTATCTGCCTCAACCAGAACGGTTCTAAACCGTGCATAATCATTTTTCACAGAAATTTTTAGCCTCCTGTATGGAGCGGATTAGAGCAAATGTAATTCACACATGCTGTTTCTTATTCAGAGGAAAACACAGACTAAGGATGTGGAGAATTTCTGGCCAAATCTCCATTCAGATCCAAGATCCACGGACGCCACTGTAATTGAGAGACATTCACAACCAGATAGCTGCAGACTTCATTTTTGTTTAAAATAATACCTCTTCCACACGAGCTCCAACTAAAACATTAATGTTATTTAACTTACAGCAAGCTGCCTTGAGCTGAACTCGCAACAGATCACAGTTTCTTAGTTTAATTCTGTTCAGAAAAGGACACTGCTTAAACCTGTACACTTATATTCACATCTAAATTATGTAAATGTGCTGCTTCTTTTCAGACTACTTTAAAATGATGTGTAACTAATAACATTCTTCTCTCGGAATTCGACTTGCCTGGCAGCTGACAATGGAAAATGAACTATTCCTCCCATACCTCAATGTACACACTTTACTCTGCAAGTTATTTGAGCTCATCATGCCCAGCCTAGAAATGCCTACTCATAATGCCCAGCCTCCTGGGAACCCGAAAGGAGGAATCGAGAGTCCAAGAAGAAGCTTTTTTATCTCCAGATTTCAAAGAAAAGGTGATTTAGTTCTGCTGTTCTGACATTCTGCTTTCTATCAAAAATTAGTATTTCAAAAGCCACATTTAAAATGTTCTATTAAGAAGGAAAATAGTGTTTTAATTCTATCACAGTAAAGCATATAAAGTATAAAAAAACCCCAAGAAATATTAAAAGACACACGGCTGCAATTTTTTACTACAGCTCCTCACCTATATGAGATGTCTATTTGATTTTTTAAAGAATTATCAATTATTGTTTACACTTCTAGCCTACAAAAAAAAAAACCAAACCCAAATCTGATTAAATCACCAAAATAAATTGATTTCCAAGGTGATCTTATTTTAATATTAACTGCAAAACAGCAGAGCTGCTCCCTCAGCTCTTCACACACACTCGTGTGCTGCCCCTCGGCTGCGCCGGAGAACACTCCCCCAAACAGCTGCAGCTGCCTCGAGTCACTTCAGCCCTTTCCTTTCTGATTGGGAAAATTTACACAACTATTCACTCGGTTCAGTAATGTTACAATTCTAACAAACTTTCAGTACTACGCTGTAATTGGAAAATGCCCCTAAAGAGAATCCCATTTTAAGATTATTTCATCAGTTTCTCCTGTTTCTGTTTTTCACATGCAGAACCTCTGCAAGATCTAATTTGCCCAATTTCTTCCTAATTTCAGTTAACCATGCCACCTTCTGTGTAGCTTTTAAGTGACACAACACACCTGAAGCTGCTGTTCAGATGCCAAAGGAGGGGATATTCCTTATGCAGTGACTTCAGTCCAGTTACATGGAGCAACAGAAGGATCCTGCCTCTCAGAATCCACAACAAATCCAGCCTGATGCGCAAACAGATGCTTTCAGATATTCAGCTTCATATATTTCCAGTCAAGTAGTATTTAGAATAACTACACTTCTTTTAGAAACACAATCAGCAGCTTTTGACACACGCTACCCATGCAATAGCATTTAATACCTGGAATCTGTAAGAATAAACTCAGGTGGCATCGATTTCCCTGAGCAGAAAGGCTGAGAACGGGTGAATGATGGAAGGACCAGCGAGTCCACATCTCTTCCTCATGACAACATTTACACAAAATGAAAAATAGGCTGCTTAAGTACTATTTTTCCACAAAAATATTTTCCTGCTGTAATAAAAATAATATAAAATTTCTTTGCCGAATTTTAGCATGATGTGTAAGGCAGCAGTAGCTGGTACTGCACTATAGTCTTGGCAAATGTTCCCGCACACATTTGATTTATTAAAAATTATTTAATGGGTACTTGCTGAGATAAATTAAATGCAGTCAAGTCACTGAAAATTCGACTTTGCTGAAAGACCGGAATTCCAAAAAGTTACTCCAAAGAAAGAGCTTTTTTTTTTTTGGCAATAATTTTAAGCTTTCAATAATTCCCCACAATTTACTACATTATGACATTTAAATAATATATAAATTCACAGTTAAATAACAGAAAGCCAGGCTAGATCTTAACGTTGCTTTATTATCTTGTAATAATCACTAAATAACATTTTTCTCCTCTGCGAGCTATAAATATAAAATTGTAACTATTATATTTTTTAAGTGGGACCAATATGGACTCTATTCCTAATCCATCCCTAAACTATGTTTTTATTATGAAACACAAATAATAGGTTTTGTTATGAAGCCTCATTTAGATGCTTTTTATCTAAAAAGACATGAAACTCAGAAGTAGCATTTCTGAGCCAAACATTATTCAAATGAATAGCAAATAAAACAGTACTTGAAAAATTGGTTTCTTCTTTCGCACCTCTTAAGAGAGTTAAGCTGTAAAAATACCTACAGATATAATAAAATAGCTAAAAATGTATTTAAAGTTATTTTCCACTGCGATCAGCGATTTTAAAAGTGAAAATAAATGACATTATCACGTGACAGGCCAGCATGAGACATGCAGCTTTAATATTGATTTGAAATAGCCATTTTCAAGGAACAGTTGAAATAACAGGGGTGAAACACTCAATGTTTGAAGTAAATACTGCTAGAAATGGCAAAAAAAGTGTCAATGGAAATTCAGTCACCACACAGTCTCTTCATTTTCCAACATCAATATACTGAAAAGAAGGTCTCAACTTCAATACTCACATTCAAAAATTATGTTAACAGCACAGAAACCTATGCATTTTAAATTTCTGTATTTGTTAAATTTGTTTTACTTTCTGGGCAGTGCATTGCCCAGGCAGGAAAATAAAATTGGTAACCTCTCAGTACTTTAATTTATGATGCCACAATTGAAATCGCAGCAAGTATGATTTCACATAGTCAGCACTGAAGGAAGATCTGCAGACACTGAATGAGACATACTTAAAGAGAAAAGGAAAAAAGAGATACCATGTACAAGGTAAACTTCAGAATTGAATGAAAAATACATGCTGTTATAAATCAGGGTAAAAGTATTAATTACAGTATGTTTGACTATGAAACACAGTACCCAATGATTTCTGAATTGCAGCATCTCAGAAGAAATTTGAGTAACGTTTAGAAGGAACCAATACTCCTTAGAGAATTAGACCACAAAAAAAAGAATATCTTTATTCTTCACAGTAGCCTCTTGTACTCATTAAATGTATTCTATCTTTCCCTCTAATAACTTTCTTTCCTCTGATGATTCCACACCAGTAAGACAATCCTATTCCCAACCCATGCCACCAGAGATGTGTAGGACATCCAGCTGGAAGGGTACAAGCTGGTTCCAAACCACCTCCTACGTGTAGTATATTCACTTCAAACCACCATTGGACAAAACCAGCTCCAGGAATAGGACCACAACTCCAGAATTCCATACATGCACGTGCCATGGAAGTTCAGGTTTTCAGTTTGGTACCCAGGACTCCTGACCCTGGGGGCACCTTGGCACAGCTCAATGGCATCAAGGAACACAGCTACTAGTAAGACCCTCTGGAGCCTGATCCCCATATTGTGGACACAAGGCAAATCCACGGGAATCAAGGCCCATCCATCTGGCTGCAGTCCAGGCAGATGCCATGAGGGCACTCTGAAAAAACAGGCATTATCAACAAAGTGGTCCATACTACATTTAATTGTTACCTGGAATAAAGAGATGGAACTCAAGTATCTCTTCCTAATCCTCTCTGTAGGTAGGAGACCGATGGGAGACAGATGCCCACTTCCCAGAACAGGCATTCTTGAGAGTATGTTGAGGAAGTGAAGGTAAGTATGCTATAAACCATCCAACTAAATACAACTACAGAACAATTTAGCTTGGAAGGGACCTCTGACCATCATTCAGTTTAAATATCCACAGGGGATGATAAACTATGTCAGTTGTATAAAAGACCAGGTAGCTTTCAAAAGCTTATAGGACTTAACTGTTCTCTGGGCCTCAGGTGGACTTTGGTGTCCAAATCTCAACTCAGGCTGACTGAATTTTATCTATTACTGAGCTTAATTTTTCATTAGTGCACTCCATAAGTTCACACATACTGAAATTTCAATTTTTCTCAAGCATTCTTTATGAAGGCTGTTAATGGGAACCTACTAACTTGCACAGTGCAGTGTCTTGCCATTGCAAATAAACATCAACTACAGAGCCAGCTGCAATTTGGAATGCTCTACCTCCATTTCCAATAGAGCATAGTAACAATTTGTGTATTCCAAAATCCATCTGTCTTTATACCTCCTAGCAAACCACGTGCAGTTCATTTTCCTCCTAAACTCCCTAAATTTTTCTGGCTGGTTCTTTTCCTCCAAGTTTTACCAGTGCTGCTGAAACCATTGTACCCTTCTATCACTTCAGAGCACCACAGATATTTCAACCTTTCAGCAAAAGGTTTTCCAATGATTACTATCACCTTCACATTTTCTTCAATTGACTCTCCCCCTGTAACTGTGCTCCTGCAAAGACTTGCAACTAACTTCCTCCTGCTCAACACCTTCCTTCTGTCCTATTCTTTCTCCAGTATTAAAATTTTTATCGCTTCCTTCCCTCATCCACTCTGGCCTCACAATTTCCATGTGACTCCTACACAACACCCTTATGTTCAACAAACTGTTTGTTCATGAAAATACACATTCTTAGATTTTATTTTGGAAGGTCAAGTACAACAATTCAGCAAGACTGAGACATTCCAATCTACCCGTGGAGCGTCACAGTTCTCATGAACAACATTTACGCAGTTATTCCTTCTCTGATAAGTAACTGGATTTATTGCCTATCACATCAGCTGGGTCAGTAAGATTCCCAAAACTAGGACTGTCTTTTTTTTTTTTTTTCTGAGAAGGCCATAGACTATAAAGGTACAATACAAAATTAAGCTTAAATTATTAGGTCTCTTTAGCTCATCACAATAGAAAATTCATTGAGAAGAGCCCAGGTCAAATGGACACCATTGTGCTGACACTGAACAGGAAAGGAACAGTAAAAATCACTCAATACTCGGCACCTCTGAAAGATATTGTTGCTTACAGAGAACAACATCAGAGAACCACAGGATGGGTCAGGATGGAAATGACCACAGTGGCTCATCTGGTCCAACCTCCCTGCTCAGGAGGGTCCTTCCAGACAGTTCTGGAGTATCTCCAGTGAGGGAAACTCAACACCCTCTCTGGGAATCTCAGCAAATGTTAAACTGAATGTCCTTCATTATACCCCATAAAGAACACCCTAAAATGAATTCTAAAGTGTTTATAAAGGCCAATCTACCTCTCTTCCTTTGACAGTTGGGTAAGTCAAATACCAACCAACAAGGTGCCCCAGAACATCCAAACCATCCTAGGAGGGAATAGATCACACAGACAAGCCCAGGGCTTTTCAGCTTGTTTTTCAGACTACAGATACATGTGCAGGAAATAAAAGGATTTAAAATCTGATCTACTGCTACATATAAATATCTAAATAACAGTGCAATATTTTTACGAACTCTCCTAACTACTTGAAATGTATGGTTGCTGAAAAGATGCTGCAAAAAGATGAATGAAAAACATCTTGCCATCCACTCGACTTAACATCATTTATTAATTTAAATTTCGCTGTACTACAACAAATTTAAGCAAGACAAGAACACACTGTCAAAACCTTTATAAACCTGAAAATGAAACCTTTGTAAACCAGAAAAATGTCAATCTAATGAGAGCAATTAACGACAGGAAGAGATTTCAATCACTGAGGCTGTGTATAAATGAGCAGCACGGCTCACAGTGACAGTATCTGGCCACTCAACGATCACCCAAGCACAGAGGAGTTTAGAAGCATGTAAAGTATTTCCTACAACAATCTTGAAACTTTCTGACCACACACAGGCTGCGTGGCAAAAAAATAAAAATATTAAGAAAAACAGTCTCACAGTTTAAGCAAACGGAAGTTTATAAACGTGTTTTATTAAAAACCCCTAATTGATAACATCCAGGAGCCTGAAACATGAGTAGGAAAAGCCAGCCATGAAGAAGTGACATTAACACGAGGGTGACATAAACCATTTCTCACTTTTTAATGAAATCTTCACGGAAAGTATTGAAATGCTATCATGAAATTTAATTACAAGTGAAATTCAAATCTATAGTTAATATTTGCATTCTAACTATATGTCAGGCAGATCAACCTCAAAGCACATTGTAATAACACTACATAGGCAGAGGTACCATATGTAGAATATACAAGTTTGAAAATCTGATACTCAAGAGACCTAAAACACCATCTCCAAGAATGATTTTTTTGCATTAGAGAACCTAACGACTTAAAGGGATGATAAAATCAGAATGGTGTGAGTTGGAAGGGACATTTAAAGAAGGGACCTATAAATCATGGAATGTTTTAGGCTGGAAGGGATCTTAAACCTCATCTTATTCCAATCCTCCTGCCATGGGCAAGGACACCTTCCACTATCCCAGGTTGCTCCAAGCCCTGTCCAACCTGGCCTGGAACACTTCCAGGGATGGGGCAGCCACAGCTCTGGACTCCCCGTGCCAGGGCCCTCCCACCCTCACCACAAAAACTTCCTCCCATCAGGAATTCTTACCTGCCTTGTTACTCTCAGCAGTGGCCTGTAGGTATCACAGCCAGGACAGGAAATTTAAATTCCCTAAGAACTCTGCTGATAAATATCCATGCTCCTCACCTTTTTGCTGCCTTCTAGCACTTCGAATGATATCCTTTCTTTTTTGCTGCAAATCTTGGAACATTTCTCTTTTTTTCACAAAACACTTCTGTTCCTCTACCTGCATTTTTTTGTCATGTAAAGCCAAAGTTCTTGGAGAACCACAATTTCACTGACTGTTGTAATCACACTTACCGTCCTTCACCTTCATGGGATGCCAAGCACTTACTGGCCAATACTGTGTAGAAATCCATATCTACGATGTTCTTAAAATCTACTTATCACATTAAATACAAATTTCTATGTGACAGGAGCAAACAAGCAAAATTGAAGGGTAGCATAAAGATCCTATAGATAAAATTATACGTACTAGGATTAAACAAGAACTCTTTAGCAAGCTCTAATTTTAACACACAGTATACAGGCCTGTTACAATATGTAATGATATTCCTCAGCCTTTTTTAATGCAAAAATTAAGTACCCAAATTTTCCATGGTGCTATGAAACAAAATACATCCATATTGTCTAGAGGATACCATTTGTTTCCAAAGTATGGTACTGTAAGTTTACTAAAAAATAAACCAAAGTTGGAATTTGCTAATATTTTAACCATACATATGCAGACAGCTTCTTCTTATCCTTTGTTTAGAGTCGTAATTTGAAATTTAGCACTGTATTTATTTTCTTTTCCAGCTATATACATTTCCTATAACAACATTACAGTGTAACTACATGCAAGCAGATAATTTTATTTACATTTCAAGCACTTAAAAATATGTTTCTAGTTTAGAGTTGATTTTCTTATACACAGAAATGCCTGGTATTACCTGCAGTACACATTAAAATACACCAGAAACACAGTTCTGTTACTGTAACTCACATATGTTTTTCTGGAGTGGCCAAGCCCCTCAGAAAGTGTGTAAAGACACCCCATTTCTGTCAGCATTGTTTCTGTGCTTGCAAGTGTTAAAAAAACTAATCTACAATGATAAAAACTACTTTCCTCAATGCCCTCAATAAAAACTTGAAGTATAGGTGTCAAAAAAGATCTCCACATTTGAAAAACAGTACAAATATTTAACTATCAGCCATGACAGTGCATCAATGTATTGAAAATGGCCAGCATTTCATTTCTAGTGTCTTACAGAAACAAATTTTACCCAACTCATTTTTAACTTGTTATTTTCTCAAGTCTGCCAACGCATCTCATCTAATTGGTTACAAAAAAAACCCAACAGATCAAGACTATTAAACTCTGATTTTCACTTCAATCACAAACTCATCCTCCCTTTGTGGTAAACCTGCTGAAAATAAAAACTATTATTTCAGCTCACTGAAAAGGAGCGTTCACTTTGATTAAGTATTTAATCAAGCAATCTGCAGTCTTCCCAACTTGGCCATAGAACTTCCAATTCCTATTCAATACTCTCTGCTCTCCATGTCTGTCATGGAGGGCTGCAAATTCAAAACCAAATATAAACACACAATTCCTCATCAAGACTCATTTCACATCTTAGAGCAGAAGCCGTTTAGGAAAGAAAAACCTCTTATTTTGGGATATTGTCTCTGTCTTAAAATTCACCACATACCCAACTTGATCAAAGAGATCTTTCCATCAGCTATTGACCAACACACTCAAGTGTTCAGCATCTTAAGGGGAAGAACTATCAATTGGTGGTGTATTATTATCCACTTAAAATCAAGTCCAGCCTTGAAACATGCACCAGGATTATAAAAATAAAAGTAGCACTCATTATCTCAGAATACCAGATTGAACAGAAAGCTTGAAAGTGCTTACAGGGTGGTTTCTAAATATCCTGATGGAGACTATTTACAGGTTAGTTAAGAGTTTATTTAATGCCAAATTTTAAGGGATAGGAAAATGCAAATCACTGAAATGTAGCAATGGTTTTCCACATAATTATCCAAGAATGGAAATTTTGAATAAGCCCTTAAATACCAACATGTTGATATGTATAAAATATAATGGTCTCTCACAGCCAATACAAAAAGAATGGAAAAACGTAATCAAGCTCTGCTAAATAAAGCCTCTGAAGTAAGCAAAACAGATTTTACACAGCCTTCAAAGGGAAGCATTGCAAGAAAGGATCTTTTATTCAGATTTTTTCAAATAAACTGTGTCTGGCTAGAAAACAAATTCAACCAGGCTTAAATTTTGCCATAAACTCGTAGCAACTCTACAGAATAACTGCACAACAAAAATATTCCTAGAAAGCGTCTGATAAGAAGTGATGATCACAAATGGACATTTTTCCTCAAGTATTAGGAACACTGATCACTTACGACAAGAAAACGTGTCCCCAGATGATATAATAATGTACTGAAGGACTGAAGGCACCCAGTTTACATAAATGTCAATTCTGCATGTTCATTTCTGCTTTTCACCTGATCCAGACCATCTCAGCCAGTGATGAGCTCAAGATTTAGCAACATTATTCCTTTCCTGTTGCTCCCCATCAGAAAGACTGAGCGTTATAAATTAGTTAGTAGACAATTTGGGACAGGCTTTACCAAACCAGTCTGGCTGGCAAAGCAAGGACTTCGCTGCTTTAGAAGAATTTGCTGTAGCCATTGATGGTGATTTCTTGTCAATGGACTCTGGGTAGAGAAAAACCAACCAGGCACTACCAAAACAAGAGTAGGAACATGGAAAGCCAAGTACCACTAACACTGGAAACTGAAAAAGTAAAATGGTCAGGGGCAGATCTGCACGTGTATTAAAGTATCAATGTAAAGTATTAAATATAGTCAGAAATAAGGTAGTTTTCTGAAGTCGGAAAGTAAGAGATGACAAATCAGATACAAAAAGGGCAGCATTGTTGCTTTAAAAAAATCCTATTCCCATCATTATTCTTGGTAGTTGTTATTGGCAGAAGTTCAGTCTGGAACAAATCCTCACTGTGTGCATGCTATGAGATAATAAGGACAAGTGCTTTTCACTGTTTGGCACAATACTTTTATTTAAGGTGCCAGATTTGGCAGCACTACATAAAATAAGATTCCAGGAACTGAAGATAATTCACAAAATTCCTTGAGAGAGGAAAGCCACAGATCAAGGTTACCAACAGTGTGACGGATCCCATAAAGGGCTTTAGCAAAGGCCCCATGGCTGGGTACATCAGTCAGGGAGATGGGATTAATCAGTGCTAAGGAACTGCTCCAGCTTCCCAGAGGAGCATCCTCACAAAAGAGAAGCAGGAATTAGTGCCAGTTCAAGGAGATAAATCACAGTTACATGGGTAATCTTTACTGCATTACTTCCTAATTTTTATGCTTCCTTTTGCAATGCTGGTGCTCTTGTAACATAGTTCACAAAAAGCAATTTGCCATATTTTTTCTTTCCAAAATAAAAATAATAAACACATGTTAATCCCAAGGCAAACAATTGCTGCATGCATGAATCATGAACAATTTTGGAAAGTTTAGAGCCAAGAAATTATTACCTATCACTTGATTTAATACAGCAGCAGGTAAAACCGATAGGTCATTTATTACTTCTCAGAAGTTTTCTGGGGAAGTTTGAAGGATCTACTACTGTTTAGAAAAACCTCAAAGAAATATTGAGACTCAGAACTAATCCTATTTGCAAATTCATTAATGGAGATGCCTCAGGAATCAGTTTATTCCTTTCTGGTTTGACCCACAGAACTGGCAGGTACCATCCATGTTTGGCACCTGTCTCTTGCCTACAGGCCCAGTACTGATTTCTCACATCTTATCCATAACTCTTCCCATTTACTTTCCCCCCTCATCTTTCCTGTGGCTCACCTGCCATCACATTATCCTGTTTTATGTTCCTTTTACTCTCCTCCTAACACTGACCCATGACCTCTACCCCAGAGTTCCACCTCTGTGACACACACATCCCATTACACCGTGTGCCACACTGAGATCCATCTGCCTTTGACTCCAGTTGCTCCTCTCAGGCATCACAACCTGACCCAGCCCTCATTTCTGTGGTTCAGCACCAGAGCACTGAGAAGGGCCACACACAGAGAACATGCAGGAATTACCATGATGATCCATCACCACTCTAATCACCATGACTGCTGTGCAAGAATGAGGAAAAAAACAGCTTGTATTGGTACTAAACTTAGAAACTCACTGCTCATAACAGTACAAATGTCTGAAAGTCACACAATTTTAGTGTGTTGCTCCTACACTGTGCATTTTATGTAGCCATTCCTACTAAATGATAAAGCATTTCAAATTCTCTTTCCTTGTAGGGTTTTCTGGCCTCCATACTAAATATTCTGAAAAAGAAAATTCTATTATTTCACTTCAAAACAAGTGTCATCCAACAGAGCAGGTGAAAAATTAATTATTTTACTTTTCTGAATCTTAAAAATGAACATTATAGCTGACAAAGCAGCACAGAATGGTTTGGGTTGGAAGCAACCTTACAGATCATCCAGTTCCAAGCCCTTGCCATGGGCAGGGACACCTTCCAGGTGACTGGATGAAGTTTGTAAGAGGCCTTACTTCACTTCCTTAAAACTGAAAATTGGACAAAATTAGCTCACTTCACACATTACAAGCAGAAACTTCTGCTGAGGAAAAAAAAATAATCAAGCTTTTATCCAAAAGCTTCTGCTCATTACATATACTAAACCTCTCACCTGGTCAGTTAGAAAATGGCTTGATTTCACTGTCTTGTTAAAGTAAACTGAATTCTGTGCCAGGGATTAGCATTAACTTGCTCAGAATTCAGCCAAATTCCATAAAACCAAGCAGTGATAAGACAGCACCTGGAATTACATTTGGGGAGTACATGGACACTGAACAGCTTTACAAGGCATTGGTCAAAGGTTTTCCTCTGTGGTTACAGCTGTACTTTTTTGTATGTTCAAGGAACAGGTTACAAAAGGTACATTTTCTTATGTTAATTGCATTTTGAAAATAAACACTGAGCTTTAGAGCATTACAGGTGTTTTTAGGGGATTTATACAATAAGAAGGTAAGCAGAACGTATTCAAAGTGAAAAGCACTAAGTTCTTTTTCTTGGCTTACTGCAGCATCCTCCAGTTTTTAAAAACATGAGTCAAGTGCTGACGTGACTTGTATAATTTAAAATATCTACAAAGTGACCCACAGACCAAGTGTACAAGTCACACTGGAGTTTCTTTACATGGTCTAAAAAGACTAAGTAGTTCTCAGAACATTTTCAAACGTAACTGTCAGAGTATGTTCCTCTGGATTTAGCCTGCTCAGTGTGAGCTTGATGCCCATTTCATTTTATAAAAGGAGGAACAGTCATGTCTATATCCAGCAGTGTAGGAAGTTTTGCACTTACTCCGCTTAAAGCAGATGGATGTGAGTCAGTCCTGGTTCAGAAAACACTCACCTGAATTAACACACTAAGAGTCAGTCCCATGATATTACACCTCATGGAAAAGTGACATAATTTGACCAGGAGTGTGCAGCTCATCAGCCACTGACACAGGACAAAACAAAATGCCCACTCAAGTTCTAGTTGCTTTATTTATCACACACCAAATAGTCCAATTTCTGTTACCAGACTATCTTACAAAAATAACAGGTAACACCCATTACCTTTTCCAACCACTCCTGCTACCAAAAGATCAGGAAATTTTTATAACCATCTCAAGTCATGCTGTATAAGCAGGAAGAGGAGACTTACAGAATTAAAGGACTTGCTATAAGCTACTACCTAAAGTTTAGGCAGGTTCAAAGAGCAGCTGGATAAACTCATGGAAGAACCATTCATCGAGAGCTACTAAAAACAAAGACAGCTTTAGCTCAGGAAGTCTGAACTACACATAGCTAGAGGTTAGGAAAGCACCCTGTGGAACTATCCCTGTATGTCTCCCCTTTTCTTGTATCCCTTTCCTGAAATCCACTGCTGGCCAGCGCTGGAGATGGTACTACAGGTTAAATGAAGCTTTGGTCTGACCCCAGTACAAAGTTTAACCATCTTACTCTGGATGCCTCAGGAATAAAGCTTTACATTTCTAATCCTACCTTTTAAAGGCAGGATTACAGCTTATTAATGAAGTATAATTTTTCTTACAAGGTGTTCTTCATATAAGTTAGTTGATGGATTTTCTCATTCCTGTGTAATCAGTCACTACTGTTTTATGCTACTTAGTGGTATGTCTAAACAGGATTAATTCAGTGTTTGATTTAGTGTAGTTATTTAAGATCATTTATCTGTATGTTTTGACATTCAGTTTGGTGTAATTACTGTCATTAATACAGGTAAAATTTGGAGGGCAATTTTGAAGCTCATCTTCTTCCAAGAAATCTTTGGGTCTCCCAGTTTTGCACTGGTCTGCTACCGAAATAAATCAACACAAAACTGCAAGCCTGGTTAGAGTTCTGCAACATCCCAAACACTGAGTTTTGAATTACTCCATTGCATTTTGTGACCAAACAATGTGTTTAAATCAGAGCACAAAAAGAGAGCCTTCCCTTCCCCAAACAAAATTTTCATTTGGTATTTATCACTTTAGGTAAATGCTTTACTGAGTATTTGAGTGAAGAACCTGGTATGCTACCCAAAGAAGAAAAATTGTTAAAGGTGCTTTGGAAGTAGACAAAAAAGTAATGAAACCTCATAAAGTGGCATAAAAAATCCTTCTGTACTGTATTCCTATTTATTAAAATGCATTCAAACTCTCTATTTGCAATACACTGCAGAATCTTCTGTTTATTAAATATATTCAACTGAAATATGAGCATTTTATGAATGAGACATAGGAACTGATTGATTCTTAAGTGTGTTGTAAAAAAGAAAAAAAGTCTGTAGATCCAAGAAATTACCTTTGAGGATTACAGGTGCCAGTTCAAAATTCCAAATCTAGAATATTTACAAGTATGAGCTTCTTTCTCATATAGATGAAATATGAGAAATATGAGAAATATATATCTTCTCATATAGATGAGAAAGAGGGAAAATTAAATACTCCTTGAGGGGTGGGGCCAGACTCTTCTCAGTGGTGCCCAGGAAGAGGAAAAGGGGCAATGGGCACAAAGTGAAACACAGCAAGTTTCATCTGAATATGAGGAAAAATATCTTTGTGGGACACAAAGCACTGGAACAGGCTGCCCAGAGAGGCTGTGGAGTGTCCTCTGGAGATATCCAAGACCTGCCTGGGAGAACCTGCCTTAGCAGTGGGGTTGAATCAGATGATCTCCATGCTGGGAAGTCTGTAAAACACAAGCCAGCACATCCCAAGTTTGGGTTTGGACACCCCCTCGCTGCAGTCACACGGATCTGAGGGCCAGGAGAGGACTGTGTGGGACACCGATGGTGGGAAAGGTACCAAAGGGAGACCTTTCCTTCAGTGCATGATCCTGTGAATCAGCCTGGGGGCAAAGGAGAAGCAACAATACCACTCTGCAAATGCCCCAGGTGTTGATACCCACCTGGTAGGGGCCAGAGAGTTAAACAAGGGCTGGACGAGCAAGACACTACAGGTCTGAAAACTGCCACAGGATTAAACAAGGAATCGGTTCCAATGCCAACAGCTCACAGTATTTGCTCTCCAGTTCTGGAAAAATAGTTTAAACAGACATCTTCATGTTAAATGTAACAATCCTTCCAGATATTAGAAGAAAACTGTTAATAAAGGACAGGTTAGCACTCTATTGTATCAACATGGGTTTAAAAGTGAGAAACTGAAAAATAAACCTGATTCACAGTTAATCTGACCTAAATTCTTCCTCCTTACTCTCTATACTTGTGGAGCAGGTTATGCCAACTACAGCAGGAGCTGGTGTTGATGTGATTGACCTCGTTTAGCCTCCCACTTGTGCTTACATGAACCTGCAAAACAGCAGCCTCTCCTCTCACGTGGCATCAACATGTCATAGAATCTTAAAATTACTTTTAAAATAAGAAAAAAACCTGAGCCATGAGAAAGTGGCTTTTATTTCTGAGAGAACTGTTCTCTCCAAATGTTAAATTGAATTAACCCTAGCAAAAACAACTAATGATATATATAAAGCTGATGAGAAAACACCACTAAGGGCAAAGAAAAACATTTTAAGCTTCAACACATACTTGTGATCTGCCACTTCAGAATACTTTCTTTCAAAGTACCATTTTTGGAGACAAATCACAAACCAAAGCTTTAGAGCTCACATATCAGTTAAATATTCATGTGTAACTGAGATTTTCACATTACTTTTAAAACACTGACTAGTATAACACCACAAAAATGAAGATTAAAAAGATGATTACTTGTTACTACATTTATTTTGACAGGAACATCTCTTTTAGTTTATTAGCTGCTGTCTTCCCTTCCTGATTATCTATGGAATCACTGTTTTCCATCTCAGCTTCCCCTCCTCAAATCCTCTTCAGAAACAGAGGGAAATCCCTTACCAAGGGGAAATTCTGTAACAATAAGAGGAATAAACATTAACCATCTTACAGAAGTTCATAAATAAAGTTCTTTCTGTTACTCTTGGTAGGACTACAGCTACAGGATTCCTCAGAAAAAGCAAATGCTTGAAAAAGAGTAAAAGACTGGTTTCCATGGGACTGAAACTATTCCAGAATGAAGCTGACTCTAAATTATTGAAGCTGTACAGTAACTAACTTACCTGTACTCTTCTCATTTCTTACCCTTAAGTTATCACATAATGATTTTCAGACCTGATTTTACACATAGTGCCACATTTTCTGGCAGTGTTTTGAATTCAAGTGTTCACTTGGAAACTCCAAGGAAGTTTATATGGATAATCCAAGCCATCAGAAGCTTTCCTCATCTAGATTTTTGCATTCCTAATTTCAACACTAAACAATGCAGTGAAGTGGAAAAACACCCATTATCCCTTGAATACCTTCCAGCAACATAACCAGGACACAGCTCAGGTACACCAGTGTCCATCTCATCATGATCATGGGATCTACAGCAACAGGATCCACAGGGAGTTAAACACTTACCCTGAAAAACTAAATGCAGGAAAGAAACTTCAAAATAAATAAGCAGGGGAACAAAAAGGAAAGGAAAGATAAGCATATAAATGCTGCTTACTTTTGCTCCAAAGGTTTCTCTTTATTTATGTGGTCCAAGTGACAGTTTAAAAACATCTCAAGATTTTAGGTTTGTATTTGTACAGATTAATTTCTTTTCCTTCTCCCTGTGAACACCTCCTCATCTTCTCTATCCCAAACACTGAATAATGCTTTCTTCAAACAGAAGGTATTTTAGCTTTGGTTTTATCACTGGAAATCCTGTTTCTCTCCTGGCCACAGTCAGCTGTGACTATCACCACCTTAGCCAGTAAGCAAAGGACCAGCTGGGATTTAAACCTCTGATCTATATGGAAATAAATATGATCTTCCAAAACATCACTTACCCCATCATAGTAGTTACCTATGTTTAAATGTCACTCAAACAGTATGTAAAAGTTAAAACCGATCAATTAATTTGGTGTTACACACTAACAGTCAACAGCTTTCCTAACTAGCATTAATCCAACTTCCTACTGTTAAGTCCCTATATTCTCTAAGTTTCTGACTGCAAAGGAAACCTCAAAATTTTCTAGGCATATGCTCATGATAGATCATTACACAGAGTCACAGCTGGGGAGAAGGGAACAACAGCCTGTTCTAAGCCCATGAAGTCAAGATCTGTCAGAGGGATGGGTAAAAAACCTGTGTCATTTCTTAAATGTAGGAAAAATCATTAAGCAGTATAAGGCAATAAAAACATGAATGCTCATCTTACCATCAATTCTATTGCTAAGCAGTTTCTTAATAAAAACTAGCTTCAAATGTAACATGCTGCCCTGTACTACCTCTGTTTATATGAAGTAATCTTTCTAGAAGAGGTGGGGAAAAACCTGCTTCAAATTTTACAATATAAATGTACAATGCTCCCTTCACATCATCTTCTTTTGGGTAAGTAGGACAAAATCCAGCAGTTTTTACCTTGCAGGATTTATTGTCAATTAAATCTCATCATACCTGCACAACTACAGAATAGAAAACTGCCAGTCAGGAGCATTGCTTACAAGCATGTCAGCAAATTTCTGCCTTTGTTTTTTATTTTAACCGTTCCACATCGAGGTACCAGACAGCGCCTGACCACGAACCAGCCAAGCACTGCAATTATTCAGACTGCTGGTAATAATCACGTCTGCAGAGCTGCAGCACAAACCTGTGATTACACAGACAGGATATCCCCAAGGCCTGGGAAACTGCATTAGTTTTATAATATGGATTTAACAAGATGAAACTTATTCATGATTGAAAAAATAAAAAAAAAAAACAAGAAAAGCTTAAACTTTGGCAGTTTTAACTGAAACACTAAAAATATATTTGGGACAAAAATCAGGATGTGAGGACAATGGAAACAGGTTGGGGGTTTTTTTGAGGACACAAGGCTAGAGAGGCATCCAAGGAATACAGACCTGGAGAGACAAGGAATCCAGGAGGGCTGGCTGATCACCTCCTCCGAGCCCAAGGCTGGTCCATCACCAGATAATGATATGAGCAGATAATCAGCAAAGGAGGCAGAAAACCTGTTTGGATGCACAAGGAGCTCCTGACAATGTAAACAAAGAGCCATAGAAGGGTTTGGGTGGAAGGGACCCTAAAGACCATCTTGTTCCAATCCTCTTCCATGGGCAGGGACACCTTCCACTAGACCAGGTTGCTCCAAGCATAGGAGAGGTGGAAGTCACACAGACA
The DNA here is from genome assembly GCA_026770055.1 of Myrmophylax atrothorax. Lineage (NCBI taxonomy): Eukaryota > Metazoa > Chordata > Aves > Passeriformes > Thamnophilidae > Myrmophylax > Myrmophylax atrothorax. Next base: position 113,281,740 of record JAOXXN010000446.1, on the reverse strand, counting down.
ACTCAGGAGGAACAGAGAGACACTGCCCAAAAAACAGGCTTAGGAAAGCCAAAACCCAATTGGAGCCACTTGGTGACACAATGGGCATGGAATGAAATACAGGAAATTTCACTTAAATGTAAGGAAAAAACCGGATATTTTACTTTGAGGATGGTCAGGTGCTGGAACAGGTTGCTGAGGATTCAGTCTCCATCCCTGGAGATATTAAAAACCATAAGTGGACACAGTTCTGAGCAACTTGATTTAGCTGACCCTGCTTTGAAAAGGCTGGTTGGGCCAGATGACCACTGGAGATTCTTCCCAGCTTCAACCTTTCCACTTACATGTGCTGTAAAAATTTTGGTGGGGGGGGGTTTCCCCAAATAATGACTCACTAATAATGTGATACTATGTCTTTCACCAGCTCCATGTTTGCATTTTTTATTTTTTAAAATAAGAAATTGGTATTTTTGATTGGTATATCGATATTTTATGTTAAAAGGCCACACTGAAAAGTTAAGCCATGAAAAATGAGTTTGTTCCTGTTATTTCATCAAAATTCTTCCAAGAAACAGCATTTTAAAAGATGCTGAAACTAGGATGCTTAAAAACAAACAAAAAAAAGTCATAGAATTCAATGGAAAATAAATTTACATTAAGAAAGTAAACTACCTCTAGCAATACTTATTTGGTTCCTGATACAAACACGCTCTGCCCAAGTTTGCAACTCCTGCCTGGAGCTCAGGTGTCCAGGCTGCCACCAAACAGATGGAAAGTCTATCAACACACTGGAAGGTGTCTCAGCTGCACATGGTCATACAGAGACTTAAATCCCAGTTCAGAGCTCCTGTAAAGCCGAAGCTCCTGCTCAAGTCTCACATGGTTTGATCAGTGGTGTAACAGACAATGCTGGCACATGGATACAGATAAATCCCTGACCAATCCTTCCCACAGTCACCCTGAGCTCACAGGAAGGGAAGATGTTGTACTTCGCTGAAGTCTTGCAGATAAACTCACATGGAGGACTTAGAAGAGTATTCAAACACTGCTTCAAAACCAAAATCTTCCCGAAACTTTCACAAGTGTGTTTCAGCCCTACACATGCTGCATTTATACTTAATACCATTTATAAAACCAGACCAAAAACATTTCTAAAGGAAACCAACTTCCATAAAGCAGATTTTACAAGAATTTCATTCTTGCAAAATTACACGTGTAATGTACAAAAATCCTGCAAAATAACAAATTGCTCTTAACAGACTCATTTTTGTTTTATTTTTAAAACCAGAATACTGATACATGAGTAGTTTCTGTCCATAGCCTGACACTCTTCTGTGCACTGAAAAGTGAATACAAAACTGCTGAAGTAGAATCACTTGTGTTATGATCCTTTTCACATATTAACTCCTTAATTTCTCTTGGGAAGTTCAAAACACTTCACAAATCTTTACATTATTCAGACAGAAGTTTATTTCACTATATGAGTTTATCAATATTTCTGAAAGTGAAGCTGTCCTTATAATATTAGCAATAGTGGCAGGTATCTATGCTGCTGAGTTTAGTTTTTTTAAGCACTGAAGAGTTTTGTTGTGTGACAGGTGTGAAAAGGACCACTAAGCTGCCGAATTCTACCTGACTGCCACTCCCCAGCACTGAAATAGCATCACAAAATCCTTTGTTCTCCCTTAAGTTATTATGGAAATAGTCAGGATAAAAATAGTATAAACACAAGAAACTACTAAATGACAGGGGAAAAAACCTACCTTTAAATCTACAAATATAAGCTTCAGGATGCTATGCTGAACATAAAGCAACAATTTACACTAAACACTAATACATTCCAAAGCATTTCAATAGGGATTCAGGAAATATCAAAGTCATTCACAGTTCCAGGTAGGCAATTTTGTTTTTATCCTCTCATTCTGTGAGATGTCCGAGTGACTGCAAAAAAAAATACTCCAGTTGAATCACATATATCAACCCAACCAATCAGAGATTTTCTTCACTTCTAAGAAAAGTGATTTTTCCTGAAGCTTCTGTATTCAATTTTGAACTTCTTTTACATATAACTACAAACTGCATCACGTAGCTGATCTGCAGACACACTGCTGCTGCAGCAATGGTACAATGGCTTTTTATGGAACTGGGCACTGCCCAATTCCATAAAAACATAGAAATAGTGGTTTGGTAGACATAAAGCCCTTCTTATTGAGATGGAAATAGGCAAACACAGTAGGTGTCTTGCAAAACTCTGTCCCAAACTCCAGAATGTGAAAATTTCTCTCCTGGGAATTTTCAAGATTTAGGCATAAGGACAAAGAAATACTTTTCGATTATAAAAAAAATCCCACTGTAATTATCCCAACAGAAAAAAAAAAAACCTCAGCAGATTTAAGAACACCAACGGCTTTAAATAACACTGCAAATAAGGTGCTGATCCACACCTTTTAAATACTTGTGAATATGAACTTTACCCATTAAAAACTTGGAGAAAATAAAACCAAGATTTCAAAGCAGATTTTCAGAGGGCCTTAGGGTCAATATTGAGTTTTTATGGGGCCACCAAGCTCTGCCTCTGCATGTATGTGTGTGGCATGGAGGTGGGTAATAGGGAGGAATCTGTGGAACTAAATAGATTTCAGATATCTTTAAATACTTATTTATGATCTCCAACTTCTAAGAAGTTGGGACTGTTGATACAGACGGGAGAAAAATGCTGGCTTCAGAGATGGAGTGGGATGGAGCTGTGATCAAAAGCTCTTCAGGATAAATATAAATATTTAATACTGCCTTCCTGAAATTAGCACCAGCTACCACCATAAACTTTCTGAAAAGTCTCAGGGCAACATTTAACCCAGAAAGTTTCACCTATGAATGCAGAAACTAAATGGAAAAATATTAACCTCAACTGGCAGGACCATTTTGGGACAAAATGCAAAGACACACTTGCTTTAAAGGGAAAAGCTCACTCCTTTTTCTTAGCCTGGTGGTCCCAAAATATGGAAGATTAAAAATTACTTCTTGCTATGTATGTCAGATATGAATCTCAGCAGCTTAAACTGTTCTTTACATAAATGATCATTTTTTTCTCTCCAAATTCTGCATCCAAAATCCACTCATGGGCCAGTGGCTCTGTCTGCTCTGCTCTAAAAGTACCAATCCATCTTACTACCGGTCAAAAGGTACAGATATCACGTGACATTTTTTACTATGAATGTTTTATAGTTAACACTTCAGCAACATCCTACCAGTAAAGAAATAATTTGTGGCTGTGATTGTTTGACTTGAAAAAAAAACCAACCTGAAGGAAAGCTAAGATGGAAAGAGAACTGGATGCTCTTTGCTTCATCCTGCTGAGACACAAGAATTTCTTCTCTCCAGGTTTTCCTCCTTTCCTCAAGCACATATTTTTCTGTAATCACTGTTACAAAGGCAGTGGTCAACAACTGGCACCCAAGGGCGTGGCTCTCAATCAACCTGCACTTCACACACTACTGCAGAAATAATGCAAACTGGGTATAAACACAATCATGTACCTTCTCACCATTTCATTCCAAGTTAAATGACTTAGAATCACTGGAAAATAGCAAAAATATTCCCAAAAAGAACATGTCCCGCAATCTTGCTTCTATTTTCATATACAATAGACGATGCACAGACTATTTCACACCTCCATGGAAAACATGGGTAGACCTTGGGAAATAAGGAGGTCAAAGCCATTGCCCAGATACATATTCAAGGGGGATCCACATCATTCCCCAAGTTAATGAACTTCTAAAAACATTCATCAGGCACATGGAAGGGTGAATTGTACACATTGGAAGATATAAAATATACAAAGTGTGAAGACATAACAGAAGGATGAGCAACACATTTTCCTGTTGTGGCTCTTACGTCTAAAATATTATAGGTCTTCATTTCAAAAAGTCTTGCACACACTTTTCTTCTTTCCTTCCATTCCTCTGTGTAACTCTTATTCAACAGATCATTTCCTCACAATATAAAAGAAGTTATTCCATTTATTCACCTGAAATGTTATCTGAATTTTATTCAAATCAAGTGCTAACAAATATTTTGAGTATTAGATGCTACTACCAAAAGTAGTAACACCATCATTGCCATCATCCCCTTTGTACTATTCATAGGCCATTTCCTTACCAAGTGTAACGAGCAGTCTGAGGCACCAAAGGGCAGCTCTGAAACTTTAAATCATAACAAAAAGTAGCAAATTTCTATCTACACACAAATTCAATTCTCTTCCTATATCTTCATAATGAATCATTACAGACTGATAAATTACCACACCAGCAGAGTCCCCACCATAAAATGGTACTGGTGTCCCCTGAACCTCAGAATTCTACAACAAGCAGCCAAAATCCTCCCAAGTAAAGTTATATTAACAACATTAAAGGTTGTGATGCTCCAAGCAGCATCTCAGAATGAAAACTCACACTAGGGAAAAACTCACATAAGATTGAAGGACTGTGTTTTCATTGCAGTATCTGTGGATGAAAGTGCATTCTGCTAGCATTAATAACCCACAGTCTTCTGAAAGGAGATGTACAGCAACTTCATGGCAAAACTGATCTCAACAAATTTTTAAAGTTACTATCAGTGAAAAATTAAGCTGTAACTGCAAAGATACTCCAAACTGATTTCGTTTCACAAACTGTTCTCTTTACAGTCTGGTGGTACTTAACAAACACACCTATCCCCACAAAGGTGTATGTTGCAGAGAACATACTGCTGGTCCCTGGATCAGATGATCACCTCCTTCCCCAAACTCCTCTGAGAATTTCTGACTACTTATTTCACTGTTGTTTCCAAAACTTTAATGTCCTCCAGACTTGCTCCCATGTTCAAACTCAAGATTAGCATTGATCTACACCTGTATATTCTTCAGCCAAGTTTTCTAAGAAAACATGACAAAGGTATTTATTTTACCACACAGTCTATCTGCCACCCTCTCCTTAATGACTCATGAACCACAAGTTCATTAACATCTTATTAGAGAGGTTAAAAGATTCAAATAAATCCTTCTACAGTTATGGTTAAAACAAAAAATCAGCAGCTAGATGGAAATGGAGATTCAGTAACTCCCAGTGCTAAGGGAGGGGCAGGCATTACTCTTTACTGATTTATTTAAATGTTTTGATCCACCTGCTCAAACCTGGGTAGACAAATACCTGAAATTATATTAATGGTCCTACACTCTCAACAGATGTAAATAAGCAACTTGAGATTCACTTTCTCCTAAGACACGTTCTGTGAATGATCAAGGGTTTCCCTCTATTTGTCTCAGATCAGAAAGCAAAATGCAGAGATGTGGATTGTCTGCATTCAACCTTTTACCTCACCTTACTCTGAGACAGTAACAGGATGCATTTTTGTTTTTCACAGACTCAAACAACTGTTCTGGTCCATAATCACAAACCCAAAGTACCAGAGTAAAACAAGGCCAGTGGTGCTAAAACACAGCATCTACTTATAAAGCCAAGAACTATCCAAACGAGAAAACAAATTACAAGACAGTTATTTATTTTGGACATCATAGAGGAATTTCACAAAAAGTGGGGAGAAAACCAATGCTCAGAAACCACTGGATGAGATGGTGCCTGGAGATGAAGTTGCTCAGGAAGCATCAGCAGAGAACAGAATTCCAGCAGCAAAGAGAAGCAAGCCATGCTGGGAGAGTCCTATCTTACACCCTTTATGTGTTTTACCTCTGCAACATCTTCCCAGAGCAAGAGGCCACCCCAAATGTCTTTAAAAGCTTGGTTTGCACCTTACTTCTGCTCTAACATTCCATTAAAGTTACAGTCATTGCAAGCCTTTACACAAAAACATGAGCACACGCAACTGGAAGTGTCAACCTAAAATTCATTCCCATCCTAACACCTTTTTTTACCTCTCATGATGTTAACAAGAAAATATTTTAAAGATCTAGAAACAAGAGTAATCGCCTCTAGGCAATTTATAATGTCTCATCCAGTTCAATTGCAGCATGAGAATTCATCTTCTCACTTGTACAAAATACAAATGGAATACTTTAAATTGCTGTACAGTACCTGAAATCTACTTTCTCGTCCCAAAGAAATGCATTTATTTACATGAAAAAAAATCCCAAACAAATCTTCCCCCCTCCAAGTTTTGTTGACCTTCTCCAGCAATGAGAACTTTGAAAATTATTTATCTTCCTGAAAGAAAGTTTGACATTACGGCAGGTAGCCAGATTAATTTATAATCTTAGTGAATGCAGTTGTGATTTTTATGGAAATTTAAAGGAAATGACTACAGACGTAACAGTGAATTTTACAGATACTTCAGTCACAGTCTCTTTTTCTGTTGCATTCCATTGCTGGGCCCTGGTTTAAACTATGTGATGATCCCTACAGAAGAAACATTACTTAGATTTAACTACATAAAATGGATCCAGAGAATGTAAACAAAGTTCCTTTTATTGTAACCACAATCTGATTCCATTAAGCCCAGCAGCAATACATATGGGCACACATCTGAATAATTTATTTTGTCTTTGGAATTCCTGCACCACCTTCACCCCAAGGACCTCTCATGCAGTTCTACTTCTGACACAACTTAACCTAGTTAAAAAAATTATTTTTTTCAATGTCTCTGTTCGCATCAGAGTTTCAACCAAGACCTCATTGTGTTCTGGCCTGCTTTCTTTGCTGAGAAATGAGACAACTTTGGCTTTTCTTGGAGCTCCCTTCCCCACCTCTCCTGTTTTATCACCTTCTTTTCCCTTCACATTTGATCCATCTCTCTCCAGTTCCCTCACCCTCTCCCCAGTCCATGCTGTCCCCACAATGTGGTGTCATTCCAGCACCATCCAGTACAAGAAAGTCATTTAACATGATGTGGATTACCCAGCAAAGAGGAGTCCATTCAAACAAGCACAGTTTGATATAAATCCAAAGCAAAGCTATGTATTTCAGAGATAAATACACATAGTTCCTGCCATGCTGTACAAGACAACTGAAAGATTTAGAGCAGATATTGAATTTATTAGGAGCACCCACTATAATATTAAGTAAAAAACTTTTAATGCTATAACCACACATAAGAGTGGGAAGTTATTTCACCTCTCAATGCCTCATTCATGCAACAGATACTAAAATCAGGTGCCCAGTCCTAGGATCCATTTATAAAAATATGAGAAACAAGATATTGACACACGAATATCACAAAAGAGAGAGAATCCAACTTTTTTACCTTGGCAAAAAACATCAAGAGGTGACTCAATATCCTAATGAAACTATATTTCCTGAAGGAAGATGTCTGAAAGATTAGAGACAGCCAAAGTAACTGGAAATCAACACCAGACACACTCAAATTTAATACAACTACTTTTTAATTAAGAGATCAATTGACTAATTAAGCAGAATGCCAATACACATAGTAAATTCACTGTCTTCTGATGTTATAAATCCAGTGTGGGTTGTATTTTGGAAGAAAGGCTTTAGCTAAACATTCTGTAACATTTTTGGTGGGAATACTTTTTACCATGGTTAACTGATAGAGCAGGTTAGGCCAGACAAGCTAAAATGCCTTTTTTGCCATTAAATGCCTAAACTGAAGACATGCACAATGGCTGAGTTAGAGCATAAGGAGGGCTGAGACATCCACGGATTAATTTGAAGACATTCAGAATCAATGCAATACTAAAGTTCAAGAAAGTGAAATATGGTATCACTTTGGGAAATCAAGTTGTACAGAGGAAGTAGGAGGAAATGCGTATTGAAACAGACTGCTTAGCAGTCATTAAAAAATTAATAAATAACTTAGTATCTCTATTATTAAATTATACATTTGATGATTTTGACATATGTAAAAATCTCAAGGAATAGCAGTGTTTATAAATTACTTTCCTTTAAAGCATAAGACTGAAGGGTGTTTTCATATAAATCTAAGCAAGCAACTGCTTACATAGTGTCAGTGTCAAGCAACACAACAAGCAAATTAAGTAAGAAAACGTGCTTGCAATAAACATAAATAAAAACTTTCAAATGTTTCCATTAAATTTATTAGGAACTGGATCAGACTTAAAGCCTTTGGGGAAACCTTATAGGACCTTCCAGTATCTAAAGGGTCCCTACAAGAAAGTTGGGGAGGGACTTTTCAGAAGGCCATGGAGTGAAGTTGGAGGTGGCAAGATTTAGATTAGATACAGGGAAAACATTCTCTGCACTGAGAGTGGGGAGGCCCTGGCACAGGTTGCCCAGAGAAGCTGTGGCTGCCCCATTCCTGGAAGTGTCCAAGATCAGGTTAGATGGGGCTTTGAGAAACCTGGTCTAGTGGAAGGTGTCCCTGCCCATGGCAGGGGGTCAGAAATAGATGATCCTTAAGGTCCTTTCCAACTCAAACCATTCTATGATTCTGGGGCTCTAAATTAAGCAAGAATTAAATGTAACAATTTAAATCAAGCTGCCTTAAAAACCCAACTGCATTTATTCTTTGAAAAGTATCTGTTCTCATCCATATAACTCTTACCATCTTTAAATCTTTCTGATTTCTCAAATATTAATGCCCATATTTAGAAACCTAAATGAATTTGGACTCATTTGCAGAAGTGATGAGCATTTGCCAAGACAACAACATGAAGCACATGCCAGAGCTCCACACCTATGGAATTCTTACTGCATTACTGTGGATGTGCAACAGTGGATTTATCTACTGAACTTCAGGCATCTGCAGTTGAAAAATGTGGGTTTCATTTATAATTCTATTATTATATATTAATTGTTATTGCTTTGCTACTATAATTGCAGCTTTTCCCTCAGCATCTCTCCTGCACTACGCTATCCCAGGATAACCACTGGTTTCAATGTCAGTGGACCAAACTGTTTTCATTCATTCCAATATTTCTTTCACATGTTAATACTTTTTAAATTAAATCATTCCCCCTAAACTGACATCACAGATTTAACAGTTACTTCCTGATTAGAGAGGAGAGGAAGATGAATAAGTCAGGCTTCTCAGATATGTCTGAGAAATTTTTCAAAGTATACCTCTTGAACCCCAAAATCCCAACAGTTAAATAATTATAAACCAGATAGTTCTTTACACAGAAGTTTTATCATATAATTATGATGCTGATCATTTAGAACTATCCAAAACGTCTCCAGCATTTTTAAACAGCTAAGCACAGTTATTTTTAAAATCAAACATATGTGCTTTTTTCTGTTTATGTCTTCGGAAAGAACATTCTGTATAATGAAAAACATGACCAAATTTTTCACAGTACATCACTATAAAACCCTATAATTGACTTTTTGGGTTGGTTTACTCTATATCTATTTTTGTCCATGTAGAAAACAGCAATGATGTGGTGAAAAGACCAAAATGTAGGTCCCATTGCAGGATAAGGCTCCATCCTGATTAGTGAAGTATCATGTTTTTCCTGGGAAACATGCCCATTTTGTAAAAGGGAATTCAGTCTGCATGAAAAAAAAAAAGGGGGGAAGGAAAGAAAAAAAAATCCATCCTTTTCAGCAGCCCATACTCCAGTGATTGCTCTCGGCTTTGGCTGAGCAGCACTCACAGAGCCTTTGCATTAAACAGAAGGCAGCTCTGATGATTATAGAGTTTGCCCAATATGAATTTTCTAAGAGTTGCTTGTATTATTATTTTAATTCAACCTGGAATGATCAAATACCTAACATCACCTATTTTCTTAGAAGAAATAAACTGTCTAAAACCAACACAAGTGGTGAGGTGGGAATATATTCAGTCTCAATTGCTAGAGTGGACAATGAACAGAAGGCAAATGAAAGTCAATTTGAAATAGTAACTCACAAAAAAGGAACACCTGCACTAAAAAATTTCTCATTTTAAATATTATCCATCCACAGAAATTAATTTAGATTATGCATTTTATTTTACATACTATTCACATTCCTCTTGGAACAGCCTTTAATTTTTATTATCACAGATTACTTACATGCCCCAATCACAGAGTACAAAGAAGCTGCACAGACACATTTCCAAAGGAGTTCATGTGCCAAGGGAAAAAAAAACCATCTAAACCCAAGCAATTTCTTTCAGAGTTAATTAAAATAAATCACAAGGCATTAAACTTTGACTTAAAAGTTTGAAGAAAATACTGTTATCTTGCAAATTGCTTAGCATCAAGATATGCCATAATTGCTCTGAGGTAAATCTTGGAGAAATTGAAGATGACATCTAAATCACAAACTTGGGAAACGGGGAACATACCATGCACTGCCAGAAAGGGAGAAGAGGTTTCAGAGGAAAGGTAAGCTATTGCCTTCAGCTCACAACTCAGTTTAACTGCAGCTGCAGTCACTAATAATGCCACTAATTTTATATTCTCCCAGGATTTCAAAGAATTGAGGGTCTGATTGCAAAATCAGAGGTTCCAGTGAACCCAAGAAGTGCTGGAAGTCAGGTGCAGTTTCTCTGTTGGGGTGAGAGTCTCTTCAAGGGGCTGCTCTTAAATTTGTCATATCCCAGGAGATGTTCCTGCCTCAGCCAAGCCTCTTGGAGTTGCTTCCACAAGCAAAGATGCTGATTTACAAAAGTGGCTGCAGGATGTGCTTCAGAGGTGAAACATGATGAATGACATAAGGCCTTAGGATTGACTGGTGGACTGGTTGTGTTTCTTTGGGTTTTTTTCAGTTACTGAAGGAAAAAGAAAGATGACACAGATCAACCTAACAAAATTTAAAATTCTTAGCTGTATTTATTCAAGAAGTTTTAATGATACAAACATTATATGGAAGTGTAATGAAGAATACACTCAATTTTAACTAAAATATAATAGAAGTGGTTGTACACTTAGGGGAAAAAAACCAAATTAGCACATTTAAAAAGAAGAAAAGAAACAAGCACATCTGAGACTGAGGTCCAGCTACACAGCTGGAAGAGAAGCTTTGAAGTCAGTAACAACTCTTTTACACCATTCACATGGAACAATGGAAAAGTACTTTAAAGACCTGCCCCAGTGACAAACTGTGTGACAAGTCCAGCAGCACACATTTATGGCAAACACTCTGCCAGTAACATCCAAGGGCCAGACTGCACCTCCTGACCCTGCTCTCCACCAGTGTGAGCACGAAACACCAGCCACAGAAAGGAGGGTTGTGCTCACTCGCTCAGGTGCCTGCGCTGACAAGCACAAATGTGAAGTTAATGAAATGAATCCCTCTTGCAAGAACTATTCAGCCATAAGTGAGCAGGAAGAGATTCATGCCTGGTTAACACCAGAAATAAAATGTACTTAAGAGTTACAACAGAAGTTTCTGCCACCACTGAGAGATTTACCAGCGAGCAGGGGCCCAGGCTTTCCCCAGAGCCATCCTTGTCCAGGGGACGCTGTAATGAGAACCAGCAAGTTCAGACACACACCATCCTGAACTTGAAGGCAGTGAGCAACCCTCACCAACAGACCCAAAATATTATGGAACTAACTGCCCCAGTTTTTAAAAATCTTTCCATCTATCTATGAGGTTAAAATCATCGGGGTAACAGAAGGGTTCAGAGGCAAAACACACTAAATGTTCCTCTTCACCCAGTGGAAAGAGTGCACTCAGTCCTGTTCTTACACAGGAGATATTGCTGTTGGAATTCACAGCAAAATCTATTGATCTGTGGCTATTCTCAATCACTGAGAACAGCACAGGCCTTAAAAGCAAATCTCTCACTTGCCAGTATCAATCTGAAACATCTGTGTGATGGGTAAAATACCAAATCATTCAGTCCACATGAGACGTATGTGCTGTAAGTCAACAGGAGAAAGAACTATTCCTTCTGTGGGGCACAACCTTTTGATGAGACCATCAAAACCATGAGAGATCATACTGTTGCACATCACCTGTATATCACAGCCCTGATGGAAGGCAGAAACACTTCATGGAGCCTCTTCACTCCCTGTTGAGTCCCAAATTGCAGAAATGCTTATTTCCTCCTAGAATGTAGCCCAACATTCAGATCACCCACTAACTGAAAGAAAGAATTCCCACAGAATGTACTTACATTGTGTAACTCACTTGCAGTCGATGATGTTAAGGACAAACTAGCAAGACAAAGATAAGCAAAGGGCAGCCTTAGAAAAGACTAAATGGGATACAAGAAAATTTCCCCAAGTCTGGAAATGTTACAAGTGGAACATTCAATAATATTAGGTACAGCTGCTACTTAAAAAGGGAAGATGAATTCAGCAACTCCCCAGTATCCCTCTCCAGCACTGCTGAAGGGTTAAGAACAGGGCATATGAAATTACACTGCCCAGACATCCACCACCTTCATCCCATTTAATTTTGTCAGAATTTGCATAAATGGGCCAATGAGTGAAGGGATAATGGTGATGTAGCAGGTTCATAAAGACAAACCCTTGCTTAAAGTAAAGAGCCTTAAATCAGCAGAGATTCAAACACCTTCCCAAATCACAGCAGTAAAGACTAGACCTGGAGCTTCTTCAGAAGAGGAAAGTAGAATTCAAATATCAAGCAAAATAAGACCATTGAATAATTTTCTCTATGTTGTACAGCTGAATGTTTACATGGACAATTACCCATTAATACTCAAAACGTGTCTTGGATCCTTGAGAGCTAATATTCCCATATGCTTTGAAAAAAATACAAAGCTCACAATCTGAGGTTTAAAATTTTATCTGTGTTAAGGATTACAATGAGACCTTCTTGAAAAGCTGATAGTTCCATGTATTCACTGCAAAGCTTCTTTCATCTTCCTGTAAAATGTGGTGATGGCAACCATACATGACAATACTACAGGTTAAAGTTGAATTAAACAACTCCTAAATTCCTGTTATATATAACTCACGAAATACACTTGTATTTCAGAAATTTCAACCACTAGCTGATGGTTGGGTGGGGTTTTTTTTCCCCCACATGAGCAGGCTGTTGCACAGCTGTCCTCCTGCACAATTTTTATAGTTCCTTCATAAGTAACCAATTCTGGCCCTCCTACAGACAAAATAGTGAAATACATGAACAAGAGACTGAGTCTGGGTTTGTGATAACAAGACAAATTGCTCCCAAATAAACACTTTGTTTACATTTTAACAAATCTATTTACTTGCTATGCCTAGGGAAAAACCCCCAAACATTTGCATGATGCTTATTTGGAACGACTAATGATGCAACACATATGCCCACATTAAGCTAATTGTCTGGCTCAAGCCATAGTCCAGGCACTTGCAGCAATCAGTAACTACATCTGGCTACAGTGTTTTCAGCGCTACATCCCTTCAGAGTATTCACACTGCTACAAAAATTAAATAAAAAAATGAAATTGCATTCTGGAAAAAAGGTTGTGTTTGCTCTTAGCCTTATACTGTTACAGTAACATCAGACGCTGAAAAGGTCCTTAAAGTCTATACATTGAAATAAAAGTAATTTTCCTTTTTAACAGGAACAAAAGTAACTATTTCATCTCAAATGTCTTTCTCCACCAAATACACAGATGAGCATGCAGGTAACTGTACAGGCAGGTTGTCATAAAACAAAAATTTCATCCTACCATCCAGCCCCAGAAAGTAATTTATCAAAATATAAAAATGACATTTGTGCTTATCTGAATATTCAATGTCAGTTGGGGGAAAAAAGAATAAACCGATGGACCAAGTTAAAATGTTCTTTGGGGATGGGGTCATTCAAAGGCAGGAGGAGGAGAAGTCTACAGTTAAGCCTGTCTTACTCCAAATATTCCATTTTAAATCTAAGAACAATAGAAAGGAAAAGCAGCTTAATTACCTTGTTCCCACACTGACAGAGGTGCAGGAGGCTTTTACACAATCACCTGGCAATGCAGGAATCAGTCAGGTCACAAAATTGCTACTTCACAAAGCTCTTTAACGGAGGAGAAAGAGGAAGGGGAAGTTAGAAATTTTTACCTCCTACCTCTGAAAATAATCATGATTCAGAGAAAATAGGTCTGTGCTTTATGCAACCATTAGAGAAACACTAACAGTATGTGTGGTCCTTCTGCAATACCAAAACATGGTACCAATGCTTTTAAAGGGAGTGCTGGATATACTTCAGATGGGATTAAATACATTTGTATCCATCAATCTTTCAAAAGGAAATTCTGATCTACTAGTTTACTGTGGTGAAATATCTGACAAAGACAATGCTACACGTTTGAATGTGATCATCATAAATCTGTGACAATGTGAGGATAGATCAGCTCAGGTGGCAGTGTGATACCTTTTTGTGTTTCCACTCCAGAAAAAGATGTATAAACTTCACCCTCAGGCATATATGAAAGTGTGGTTGAAATCTAAGATGATGAATGCTGGATTCAAAACTGCAATAAAAGGGAAATCTCAAATTAAGCATTTCGTAACAGATGCACACATTATGGTTTCTGTGTTTTTTAGCTGTCCAGCATGCTAAGACATAAATTATCATCTACAATGTGGCATTCTGAAATGTTACCGGGTTTTTTTATTATTAATCACACCTTAAGGCTTAATATTTTTCATACCTAAGGTTGAGATGGAATCAATTTTATGCCCAAGGGGACTCATCAAAACACACCTTTAGGAAAAAAAATTAGGACATAGTAAATACCCAAATTAATCTTTCCCAAAAGTCAGTCATTTTAGAGGAATTAGTAGGATTTTAGTACCCTTAATACCATGGGTATTCACATAACTTTCACTGGGGCTATTTCCTTCAGAAAAGGACTGGCACAGGTTGGGCAGAGAAGCTGTGGCTGCCCCATCCCTAGAAGTGTCCAAAGCCAGGTTGGATGGGGCTTGGAGCAACCTGGGACAGTGGAAGGTGCCTCTGCCCATGGCAGGGGTTGGAAGCAGATGATCCTTAAGGTCTTTTCCAATCCAGGCCATTCTATGATTCTATAATAAGATTAAAGTGCAGCTTATTTAAAACCAGCATTTTTGAGACTTTTTTAAACAGTAATTCCCATTTGAACCCTCACATTTATGATACACGCAGCTATTGAGGGCCATCAGATAGATCTCAATAGGCCAATTCATAAAGAAAGACCAGCTAAAATCATTAAAAAGATAAACAATTGAAGCACAAAACATCACCAAAGAATGAGGCTTAAAAATGTTAACAAAATAAAGACAATGTAAAAGGGGAAATCAGAAAAACCTCAGATTAACCAACCTCATAAACTGAAACTGGAAAACACCTTATTGTTCTTAAAATTCACAGTGGAATATTAATGTTTGAATGATTGATAAATTACAAATCAATTTACTGCTACTGAGGTTATATGCTTTTGAAAATACTTCTACACAAGCACAGCCCACTTACCTTTACAGGCATAGGCAATTAAATTTCTTAAGTTCCTGCATACTGATTTTACAGCACTTACTCATTTAGGCACTAACATCAGATCTTTGAAGATCTGGTGACTGTTGCCCCCGGTAAAACACCGTTCTCAGTGTGTAGCACTATAATCTCGACACTGTTATCAGCTTATCTGCACGCAAACCCTTCAGAACAGGGATCCCTCCACAAAGGCCAGTACTGAATTCTTAGGGAAAGCCCCAACTTGGTTTTGTCTCCAACAGACCTAAAGTTTTCCCTGAGGTTACAACCAGGCAACTGTGGTTTATAGCTATAGATAAACTTCACCTCCGTGATCTTCTCTTAATCCTTTTAAAACTACTGTAATTTTTGGCTTCTTCAGTACCTTGTGGCAACAAGCTGAAGAATTCAACACTTTAATTATGCACCGTTAAAAAACTACTTCCTTGTGTTCCTTTTAAGCCTACCATCTGATAATTTAATTAGGTGCCCCTAGTTTTTGTTACGAAAAAGGGAAATAATTGTTTCCATTCACTTTCTCCACATTGCTCGTAATTCCAGATTTCTATCACATTCCCCTCCCAGTTGTGTCTTCCCAGGCTTTTAGCACCCTGCCAATTCAGTGTCTCATCCTTGTACAGAATTTATTCAGTGCTAGAATGTTGGGTTTTGTAACGGAGTGAGCACAACAGCAGAACTACCAGCAACACTACTGTCCTCAGATACTCTCAATTCCTTTGAAGCCTAATCAGTTTTTGGCAACTACTAAGCCTCAACCACTGAGGTCTGGGAGGTCTCTGGTGTTACTCTCTGTGAAAAGAAACAGCCCAGAGTGTAGCTGTTGTTTGGTTTATCAGCAACCAATTCCACCTATTTTACCATCCCACCAACTTTGTGCAATTCTCAGCTGGCTCTGCATGATCAGCATTTCACTACCCTAAATAACTTTGCTTTCTTACTTCTCCGAGATCCTTGGTAGATCTTGCAAGTAACTTTGCCCTGGTGTGAAAATTAACTATTTCTACCCTTAATGTCTCATCTATTATTTAGCTCATATCTTAGAAAAAAGGATCTCTTCTTCAGATCCCACTACACACTGTAAAACTACTGAGACACTGAGGCTACTAAAAAGCCACTGAGCAATTTAGAAGAAGATAAAAATTACTGGGGTTCCACCAAATTCCCTGACATTGCTGCAATTACTTCTCAGCAGTAAGACACAACCTGAAAACATGCGGGCTTGCAGTTTGAACAGACGTAATTTTGTGTTGAAACAATGTGCAGTATTGACATTTAGTTAATAATGACTGATTTTAGACATTTACTCATTCTTCCAAGAAACCTTATTTTTAATCAATAGCTGTAGTCATTAAATAAGCCCCTATTTTCTGCATGATGCAAAGTAATAATAAACTACAGTGAATACTGTTTGAATAAATTAAGTAGCAATACTTGAAAATAATAAACATTTCTGCTCTTCACTTTTTTTTATTATTATTATTCAAAGCACACAAAAAGAAGCCACATATCATGGATACAGAACACAAAAAAGAAAGGGGTGATCAACTCTCACATGATGACTGAATTTTGTGTTTAGTCATGAAAGATCTAAATTGAAGTTACATAAACAGAAAACTAATGGCACTGGCAAACAGCCCTGGCCTGTAGCATTCTATTTGGGATTCACTGGTTAAAGCAGAGGAGACGCTGAGCTTTGACAAAGATCGAGATGGGGGATGACATCAACTTCTCTCGGCAAATGAACTCAGCGTGCCAGCGAGCTGACAAATTATCCTGCAGAAACCACTAACAGTAGCTTACAAAGTCACAGCTGTTATCCTGTTTTGAACAACAAAATGTTGATCTGGGTTGAAATGTCTAGTTTTACAGAAGATTTGTAAGTGCCCTGATTTTTTTTTTTTTTAAACAAAGCAGTAAGTTATACTGAGAAAGGCACGAGGGACAGGCAGTGACTGTACCGTGATGACTCCATGGTGATGTTTAATCGACAAGATTAGGTGTAGCACTTGCTTATGCTCTGCACCCTCCTCACATCTGAGAAAGTCCCTTGAGCTACAGGCTCAAGAGCAACATAGATCCAACAACATGACAGTACCATATTCACTGGCAATTTCTTCAGCTAACTCAAGCAGTTCCTAGGATATTAATTTTGATAGTGGAAAGAAAAGCAGCAGAAAGTCTGGCATCAGAAAACTTGTAGGAGATTCCATTAAGTGGGTTAAATCAATTGAAAGATGCTAATACTCTACCAAACAAATATGTAAATATTCTTGCAATGGACAAAGAAAAAAAAATTATAGTACTACTTAGGAGTTCAACTATCTAAGTAGGGTAAATCTTTTATGGCAAAGTATAAAGCAGCCTTCACCATTTCTCAGCAGGGACTAAAAACTATTAAATATAGCAGAGGCAAACCCAGTCCTAATGTTGGTACTCCTATGACCTTCATCACTGGTATCTGAATAGCCCTCAAGTGACAAAAATTCAATTTATTGATTTAAAAAAAGAAGGGGGTAAAAAGGAAAAAAAAAGCTACCATTCCCATTTTACAGATGACAAGCAGAAGGATGGAATAATTTACTCACTGCCTGAAGGTTCAAGCAGGAGCCTGTGGTTCAGACCCACAGCTAAACTCACCTCTCAAGCACCAGATTACAGCTCTTTGCCATTCTCTCTGCTTTTTTTCAGCTCTTAATTTCATAAAATTGCATTAACTTCAGAAAAAACACTCTTGCTTTATGGTAAATGAAAAGAACAAACTAGAACAAACTAGAACAAACTAGCCAAGACAGATGCATGTCAAGTGACTACTCAAAGGCAACAAAAAAACCACTGGTCAAAAGCTTGGACTGAAACTTCTAAGATCTCATATTTAGACATCTATTAAAGACCTTTATTTAATGCTACATAAGGCCTGTTTCTATCAACACATTTTCATGGGGGCTTTTTCATCTGTAATTGAAGTGGAGATACTGTAGCAGTGGCCTAAGTAAGACTGTTGGCACATTAAAGAGCTGGACACAACCATGTATTTCCAATGGGAATTTGAACCATTAAGTACAGAGCCAGTGTGTCAGGAGTTAAGGCCATATGAACATCCTGATACTCAGGTGAAGGACACTTGTATCCTCGATCCATGATTTCCAGTACTGTGATGGAATTTGGTCTCCACAAAGCTACCCCCCTGGAACCTATAAAAGGTTGCACAGGTTCTTGATCACAAAGTGGACATGCTGAGGTGGAAACTGTTAATTACATTTTGGAAAACACATACAGTGGAGCTCATCCATCTACAAGAATAAAGAAAACACCACAGTAGAACAGAGCACTCCATTCAACCATGCCACTTGTAGGAAGTGACTGGTAACTACCCATTCCTTGTTGAAATTGTTGTATATAATTTGCAGCAGTTCATATATCCTCCATTTGACAACATGAGCTGCTTAACCTTACAAAGATGTAGAGACAAAGCTAAAAAGTACACCTTTAGTTGTGTCCTTTGGAATGACTGAGAAGTTTGGGGGTTTACTTGTCTTTTATTTTTTAAATTTTATTCTCTGTGTACCTCCAACCAAACTATATATTTGATACAGACAGTAATATATTTCTCCCAAGAGCACTGTGAAGAAAATAATTAATATCTGTTAAGCATTCTCATAGTGTAACACGTGCCAGCAGAGCACATGAAAGTTAGTAATCCTTCATAGAAGAGTTCAAATACTGTGCAGGGAAGATGGCAGAGAGCCACAGAATGAGCAACTGGTAATTAGAAAAATCTCTGAATAATGAACCCTGAAGTGAGCAGTATTCCTTCCATGCAAAGAATGAGTCAGGAGTTTTAGGGATGAAAAAAAATGCAATCAATTAACACTATTGTAATGTACCACTATTGTAATGAATCACTGGAAACTTTAGAGTTGCTGCAGTAGTTCAATGAACTTATTCTTACAATGTAGAGTTTAGCTAAGTTTGCTGGGTTTTTAGCAAATATAAAGAGAGAGAAAAAAATAAAAAACCCCAAACAAAAAAAACAAACAAGGAAAAAATAAATAACCCACTCTCAGACCAGAATAGTTCTATTTATAAGTTCTTCGGATTTCATTTCTCAATAATTAGGCAACCTTGAAGAGAATCTTTACTGCTTTAACTGCATATCTCTCATATGTCCAATCTAGGAGTAGCTACTGATGAGAGTAGAAAAGCACCCAAAGAATAAATGTTCTGTAGACTTCATGAATTCTAAAAAAGTGCCTGGGCATAATAATGTCATGTAATGAATGTCTGACTCTTTCAGTTTATTTCAGTTATTCAAGAGGAAAAATAAAGCTTGAATTACTGTAGCTCCTATACACAGATAAAACCGATCTTTTCTACCCACATCATAAAATGAGGAGATTGAATTGCATTCAGTTATGAATTGGATTTGTTCTTCAATTAAAAGAAGAAAAATAAATCATATTGAAGCTAAATGACAAACCAAAGGCTATTCCATTGTAATTTTGTCCAAAAGACAACTAAATTTGTTATTTCTTCAACTCTTTGATCATTATGTTTAACTTGTAAAGATGCCACTTACTACTGCAAATACTTTGTTTCTGAACAGATTGGTATCATTTTTCCCGAAACTGAAATATAAACACTCAGCAGCAAAGCTGCTTCAAACCCACACTGGGCAAAACTGGACTTAAAAAGCAAGAAAACATTGAGATGTTCAGGGGGAAAAAAAATCATTTAAAGGACTTTAAAGAAAGGGCAACAATTAGCAATTTTACCAAATGAGCCGGATAAAGATGGCAACATAAAACTGCACAGTCTGCCTTATTCCCAAATCCCAGCAGTCACTGAAGCTTCTTTTTAAAATAAGAAAAGATACAGTCCATCTATGCAGACATAAAGTCACAAATTGTGAAAGGTAAACGTGAGCTCCTTTTACACATTGCAAAGATTACAGTTATCTCTGAGGGCCCCAACCCTAAAGCCCATGCCATGAGAACGAACTCTGGCTCACAAAAAGCCACATTTCCTTTAGCACCAGGGGGTTTTGGCAGAGCAGCACTTGCCCAGAGCAATCCTTGAGCCCTGGGAGCACCAACCTGTTCATCCCCAGGGGATCCCCAGAGACATGAAGAGCCTGCCCTGGCAGCACAAATACAGAGCATGGAATGCAAAGGAGATGAATGTCAGAGAGGACAGAACTCTTATAGCCAACCTCACCTAATGGTTTTTGGTACAAAGTGAGTGATATAGGAAATAATCTGTAATATAAATCCCATATCCCTAAAATAAAAAGATTTCTTTAACATGCCAAGGTCATAAAGTACCAAAAAAATAATTCCATACAAATATTAACCAGTCAACATGTTCTTCCATATGCAAGTACTTGAAACGAATCACTTTGATTCTTGAACTGCTCTTCAGACAGGGATAACCTTGATTCTAAAGTCTATTCAGGCCTGGAATAACCAAAACACCACTCCAGATGCAAAATTATTTCAGGAAAGACTTTAGAAGATACGAGTGAACACTATCTATTTTTCAGCCAGGAACAATTTGTGACTATGCTGCCAAATTTTCCAACAACACTGGGGTTTAGCACTCCTGTTCCAACATACTTCTACTCCTCTCACTAACAAGGAATTTGGCCACATAGTTCCAAAAGCAAGTGGAGTGCTTAGTGCTCATTCATGGCTGTGGCCTGTCCTCACACATGCTGGAATCAGTGGGCAATACCCAAGTCTTAGCCTGTCCACCAGCATCTTTTTGTGCCCAAACACAGGATTTCATCCTGTTTACCACCTTTGACCTCTCCCTCTAAACACAAATGAGCAGCAGGTTCAGAACCTGCATTCTGAAACGGAAACACAACAATTCACTTTAATTACAGGCTGGATCTCCAAGTTAAAAGGACCCTGCTCACCCAATTGTCAGTCTCCACAGAACTCAGTTCCTCTGGGTGTTCACTGAAGCTAACAAGTATATGCAGACATTGACCCATCTAAAGAGAACAGAAATCAATGGTTGAAGTGATAAAATAGCTAAGTATTAACAAGCAAAATATATACTATCCTGTCCACACAGAATATTTCCTCAAAGCTTGTATTATTTATCTTACAAGCTATAGGTCTGGATTCTGGCAACCAAACCACAGGGTCTCTCTAAAAACAGCTCTGCTTCCTCACTGCTAGGGTTGGAAGGAAAGAGGAGGAAGAGCTATGACTGGAAGGAATGATTGCAATTCCTTTTTATATTTTTTCTCCATTACCACCATTCAGATATTAAGCAGCCTGTTACTCTCAAAGCTTGAAAAAAAACCCAACTTAAAAAGAACTGATACCTGCTTATCTGGACAATAGTGAAAGGCCCATCCCCTAAATGCTGCCTTCCTGCTCCAGTTGTGAGAATGAACCAACCAACTATTCAGGACACAACACTCACCGGAAATCTCATAGAAATATCTCCACACTGTCCCCAACATCTCTCAAGTTCCAGTTTTCTCTAGGACCATTTTGAGTGCTTTGCAGACACAGCCCAATTCCCTTCCAAGGGGCTCAACACCACCCTGAACCCAGACAGGCACTTCTGAGCTGGTTATTTCAGAACAAACTGGGTTTCACAGGCCCTGACAGACCAGAGGGCCATTTTCTCCCAAGAAGAAAGGAGTCTTCTTGTTCTTCATCCTGTTCAAATGTCTTCATTTCACCTCACCTTCAATTTTCCTTCTCTACAAAACTGGAGCCATACTGTCAAAACCAAAACTCATTAAAACCCAAGATTTTCTTTTTAACTCTCCTTCCAATTTTATTCTTTCCATGCCCTTCTCACCCTCTTTTTAACTCTCTTTCTCATGAATGATCTTCAGATCTCTTCTCCAACAGAAAACCACAATACACTTTTAATTACAAGGGAAAGCTTAGACTGTTGACAAGCTGTGACAAAGTAGTAAATCCAGGTATTAAATACTTTAAAAAAATAGCCCCAAAAGAAAGAAAAAAGGACATCGAGAGATAAATGGAAGAAAGCATGGAAGTACCTGATTTTACTATTTTTTTCTCTAGAAAATACTGTTTGTAGGTCTGAGGATCTCAAACTCATGCAAGCATCATGAACAGCCCAGAAGTATTTCCCTTTGCATTCACTGCATAAGGAGATATAATGGGGCCTGGGGTTTGGGGGGTTTATTTCCAAAAACTAGAGAAGTAACTGTGATGATCAGCCATCCTGCTCAAGCAGAGAACAAGATCAGCCAATTGCACACAAATAACCAACACTCTTCATCCTGGAATATGTGGAGAAACGTAACAACAAAATTACAACTAACTACTCTCCCTACCCCATGAAGTTCTTCAAATCACTCATTTTTTATTATAGTTCATTATAATGGGGTTTTTCCCCTCCCTCTTTTTCATACTTTTCTTAAATGGCTGGCTGCATATATTTAATTGTATACTCCTCAGGGCAGGGACTATTCCTTAATTGTCTGTAAAGTCCACTGCTATAAACAATGGTCCTGTGCAATGGTAAGTAATAAAAAAAATGAGTAATGTTTTGTTGAAAAATAGTCATGCATTAATTATGCAAGATAACCTGGAAAATACAGAACTAGGGAAAAAAACATGTCGCTGTGAATCCATAACTCTCAAGCATCACTATCCAACAACTGGTTTATAATATTCCATTTCAGTATTATATTTAATTTCTCTTGGGGTATTTAAAAAACATTTGTTCTGAAAGTTACCAAATGGGTATTGTTTACTCAGGAATTCTAGTGGGTCTAACCCCCTTCTACACTGTCAGTTAAACATACAGTATTTTAAATATACATTATGGAGCCAACTGTTGAAGTAGGCACTTAGAAAGCAAAGAATATTCTACACATTAAAATATACATGAAAAATACTATCCAGGAGTTATATAAAAAAATACAGATTCTAAATTCAGTATTTAATAACTATGCAATTTAAAAAAGAACATTTCGGTTTTATTACTTACTGAACTAATTTCATGTCTTAAATCTACACTGCTGCAGACTTATACAAGCACAGAAGCTACTGAAACTGGTATAATTTTAAAACCAGAAGCAAATTTTTATTGCTGCACTATGCCCCTGAAAATGGGGTTGAATATAAAAACTCTGACACCAAATCTGAAGAGCGTGAATTCTCTGCCTTAACATTTTTTAAAATCTGTCCTCTGATCTTGACCGAGGTTTGAAAGTAGCAACTCTGTATTTTTCCAGTGTAAATGTTGTGCAAAAGCTTTACAAACATAGATCTAAATCTGCAATTGCCATTACTAAAATAAATGAAAAATCTATAAGCAGCAGTGAAACTGGCATGCAAATAAAAGAACTGTCAAGACATATACTGCCTAAAAATAAGCTTACAATAACTATTTTAAAGGCTGTGTGTGGTCTTACCCATATATTTTGGCAAGATGCACTTTCTCCAACCACAGCTAGATTCATCCAAAAGCAGTGGCACTGGAGAGTCTCTGTCTCACCTGTCAAACTTGAAGAACGTTCTTCAGCAGACCACCATGAGTCCATGGATAGGATCCACAGCACTCCAGCAGCTGTTCTTGATAAGTGTTCTCTAACTATCGAGGCAGGCGCTTCAGAAATGTTCTGCAAGAGGATCACCCTGAACATTTGTGCATTTCAAACCAAACAGAAACACGAATATATCTAGAACAAGATTTTCGGGACATTTCTGGCACAGCAGCATCAGTGACCTCGTACGTATCTCTGGCCCATACTTGGAAATATTCACAGAAAAGTCAGGTCCATTAAATTTACCTTAGAATTCAGCTTGATTTATTTACCTCTTACAAACTACCACACTCTTCAAACTGCAGGCAATCAAATAAAACAACTAGAACTCTTAAATCTTCATATAGTTAAGAAAGATGAACTTTCCTCTTCTCGGTTCCTTCCCCACACACGGCATGGAAAATATTTTCACACCAACCTACAAAGAGATGAAGTGGGAAGGGGAGGTAAAACGCTGCCTGACTGCAGGAAAGGTAAGATCAGTGAAAATGGGATGAAGCATGAAAAGCTGACAGCTTTAAATCAGCATAAGAGGATATTTTGCCAACTACAAAAATCTAATGAGAGAGCTTATCTGAATGCTGTCTATATAAAATAACTTTGACTGTTGTTAAAAAGCACATGATCGCTAATTTCCAGAGCAAAGTGAATATTTTCTAAAAATAGGTGACTGCTTTCAACTGCTGAGATCTGCTCTGGTTTAACTACCAGTAGCATTGTATCCTAGAAGCAAGAAAGACTCTAGAGAGATTACTTTCACTTTTCCCTAGATATATTTAGTGTACTAACTAGCATAGTTAGGATATTATTTTTCTTTGGTTTTGTCAGTAGCATGTTTGAAATAAATTTTATTAAGTGGTAGTGTATGTAACATTGCATTGTGGGTAGCAGTTTCCTGCCTTAACCTAGCCACATCCTCAGCTGTTATATGAGACAAGTTTCCCATATTTTCTGCAAGTTGACTTTAAAAAAAAAGAAAAAAGAGAAGAAAAAGAGACAGAAGAAAATAGCTTAAAGGTGAGGATGATCGTAAACACCATATATTGACTGTTTAGAATGGGTGCATCTGATCAAAAGGGCTTTTTTCCTTGGTTGCTGTGTAGCCTAAAAGATATGTATTTGAGGAACATAAGAAAAGTAATATTTGTAAGAAAAAATAGTCTGAGCAGCAGGAAGAATCAAGATGAGACACATCTGACCACTGAGATGTAGCCCCTTATTCAAAGCCTGATCAGGAGTTAAATTATCTCACTGAAGCACATCTTTGCTGTGCTATGAAGAAGTGAGAGCACTGGTAACTCCAGGAAATTTAAACAGTTTTTACTACTTGCTATGACATGATGTACTCACTGGTTAAGAGATGACCATCTTCTTAATATAAATAATTTTAGGTTTAATGTGATCTTCAGTAGCCTGATTGCACTGTGCAGAAAATAGACACTTGTTTACCCCAGAAATGTAACAGCACCTTTCCCCCTCTATGTGCTTAGTGGTCCCAGGCACTGTCCCGTTCAAACTGCACCTTACCTAGAAAAAGCTCCTAAAGCAGAGAACAGAAGGTCATCATGGAAAGGCAGCAGAGAACATTCAGATGTTCACTGCTCCTGCTTGCACACACCAGTAAGTACCATTTCAAAATGAAGGAATGATAAAACAACCTTACTGTTGCAATTTTTTTTTAATCAACAGGCAGTTTCAGCTTTTCCTTGAGCAGCTTGGTACAAAAGAGGCATCAGTGAACATATCATACACACACATGATACAGAAAGATTTTGGAAATGAGACAAGATACCCAAGTCTAATAGAAAAAGTTTCCTAAAATATGCAAATATTTGAATCCAGCAGTATGCTAAATGTATTGGCTAAGAACCATCAGAAAACTCAGTCCTCTCCCTCTAAAAAATTTAATTACTCTTCAGTTTAAAAAACAGAGCCAAGGGGAAAGGTTTCACTCCTTAAAGAAAAAAAAAAAAGCTGCTCTAGTGGAACAGATACATTACCAAGAGCTACAGGGAATACCAGCATCTGAGGAAACTGCATCAGGACATACAGTATTATGAAAATCAGAATCTTGTTACAGTATATATTGTAAAACTCACAAGCAAATGCAATTTAACAAGTTTGTCATCACACTGTTCTAAGCCGAATATTTATATCATTCCAGTTGTAGCATAGAAACAAACATTTAAGTACAAATAAACTTTCAGCAGGGTATCACACTGTTTATACGCTGGATGAACTTTTGAGTGACATAAGGCAAAATGTTTGGAAATAAAGCATAGCTTAAAAGTTCCAAAACACGTTTCAGAACCAGTGAAAGATGTAATTATCTTTTAGTGTTGCGTTACAATTGACTTTTAAGATTTCATTTGTCGTCAAAGATCAAGCTCATAGTTTACCAGAGAAATTCCTTAGCATAATACTTTCTTTGTAAGAGTAATTGTGACTCAAAGCATCCCCTATGGAACTCAGAAGTGAACTTCCATTTTTGCAGATCCACCTTTTAAACAAGAGCCTGTCAGGCGCTGTCTGCAATCAAGACACTGGTTTACACAGTGGATTTTCAGGATTCTTGCATCTGCTTCATTAGAAGGGCCAACTAGACCAAAAGAGGCCACCGGTTTCACAGGTATTTGGTCTCCAGGTTTGGCTTTATAATGTCTCTATACTGAAAAAGCAGCACCTTCACCAGTGACACTTTCTACAAACTACATCTCGATTGCTCAGTTACGCTGTTTGCTTTTCTGCTTTTAATGGATTTTGCCTTACTAAATGAAGATGTCTCTGTAGTGCTCTTGATCTGAACAGGTGAACAAGTACATAGTTAAAAAAAAACCTTAAAGTTATCATATCAAAACACAGCAACAAATTTATTCTCTAACTTTGCATACACAAGTGAAAGCATGAAAAAGCCATGCCAGAGAAATCCTGAGCACAGCATTTCAATGCAATAAATTTTTTAAATTCAGACTTCTGTAGTAAGTTCAATATTCTAACACTAAAGATGTGACTAAAAATAAGTTGTGGAGTTTTAAAAGTCAAACAACTTTTTTCCTATAAATGAAAAGATCTATTTAAGATCAAGACATGAGTTATCTGTTATATAAAAAACCTGCACCTACCTACCATCAAAGACAAGTCGCTAAATATCTTCAGTGCATAAATGTAGTTGAAAAAACTGAACTTGGAATTAAGAGCTCCACTAATAACAGAGGCAGCAACCTCCAAAAGCTTTTGCTGCATCACAAGTTGATTAAAAGTTTAATGCACAAAAATACATTCAGTATATATTACAAGATTACCTTTTTTCCAACACTGTTATACCCTTAAGATTTTTTCACTGATGTTTTTAACCATACTGTGAAAATACATAAAAATAGAAGTAATCCACCGTTAGGAGAATTAAATATCACCCATACTTTTAAACGAGATGGGTTATTTGCAGAATACTCCTTTCTCATTTTATGATAGAATTCTATAAATTTGGCAATATTTAGTAACTTTAAAAATACTGAATTAAAAACAACGCAATTTACCTTACAGTAATTATTAGGAAAGCAATTTTTAATGAACAGTTTCATGTTGCTTTGATAAATATATAACAAAAATTAAAACACAATCTGCATTTTTCACCCCCAAAAAGAAAATCCTTTCTCATGTTTCTCTTCCCACAAAACAGAGAACCTGCTCTCCACCCACACCTCCAGCTATTCGTATCACACCAGTGCTGGCCAATTTCTTACTGAGAAAGTTAAGGACAAAGAGGAAAATAAAAAAAGGAGGGCTGGCAGCTTCAAAAAGATGTAATTTATTATACAAATAACAGCTGAACAATATCTACAGTATGTTTTACACAGATCTTCAGCTCCCAAAAAAGTATGACAGAAAAAGAAAAAAGAAATTAAACTCACTCAGCTAAAACTTAAAACTACAGATCATCTGTGATACAATCAGGATAAGATGAAAAGTTCTAGATATAATGCCCAGAGAGGCAAAAAATGAGATACTTTCTCAAAGATGTTTCCAATTTTGTTCTGAATCTGAGTGAGCAAGACTACTAATACACACTGTCTGTGCACATTATTCCTTACTACACACAGCATTTTGCAATTTATTTCAAAGCCTCTATTATAAACAAAAAAATACTGCTTTTGTTAACCCGCTCCATCCCAGTACAGTCAGGGCTTATGTTACACAATCAAAGTTACAGTATGTTAAGTATATAAAAAATATTACACACACATGCACACAGATGATATTAAGTATTTGAATCTTACATATGCATCAAATTTACGTTTCATTTTAAAACTAAGTGTTAACATTAACTGGTGAATGAAGTTATTTATAGTCTCCCCAAAAGTTTGAGACTGTTCTATTTCCCTTAAACACCAAAACTATAATAATGTAATTAATGTAAGCGCAATCAAAAGCTCCCAACCCTCACAGCTCACTGTGCTCCACAACGGCCACGGAAAATCCCCCCGACACCGGAGTTCCAAAGCATCACTGAGGCTGCAGCACACAACCAGCTATCATATCCAAATGACATATTTTGCCCCAAATATAAAGGAAACATAATTGCCTTTAATTTGCATCCCATAAAACTGCCAAGTAGTTTTGAAGGCATGTAAAGCAAGGCAGACATGATTTAAGATTTGCAAAGGAATCCCCAGACTAACACTCCTGTGACAGCCAATTACAGTAAAAAACACAGCCCCAACAAGCAGCCTGCTACTAGACCTTAGGAAAGGTAAAGTTTCTTACAATGAGTTACAGATTCACAAGTACAAGACGACAAGGAGAAAAAGTAAAACAGAAGGAATCCAGCCACCCAGCAAATATGAAGCAGACCCAAGATCGTGATACAATCCAAAGATGTAAATTATTGTAAATCATCACTGTTGTCCAGAATTTCACACAGCCACTTGTGCCAATTTTGCTCACTTTTCCACAGACACAATAATGAAGGAGGGAGAGGGAAGGGGAGGGGAGGAAAGAAAAAATAAAGGAAAAAAAGGAGGGGGACGAAGAGTGGGGGGAACCTGAACTGAGAGTACAAATGAAGTTCTGCTGTCCATATGCTTTAACTGTACAGAAGTTTGGGCTCTTACAGCATTTTGTACTCTCTCCAAAGCCTCATGAGTCACAAAAATTAAAAAGCTATAGCCCTCTGGATGCCAGGAAGGGCCTTACCACGGGCCTTTTGTCAAAATATAAAAAATAAAAAAAATTGAAAAATTAAAAAAAAAAAAAGAAAAAAAAAAGGGAGAGAGAAAGAAAAAGCCACAGTGTAGGCAGTCCTATCTGGAGTCCTCTGATGTCACAGCCACATGACTCGCTCGCTCCAGTAACAGTGCTTGCAAAAAAAAGGAGTTTTAAAGCTTTTGCTTTTTTGGATTGTGTGAATGCTTCATTCGCCTCACAAACAACCACAGAACCACAAGTGCGGTGCAAACTTTCTCCAGGAGGACAGCAAAGAAGTCTCTGGTTTTTAAATGGTTAATCTCCGCAGGTCACTACCAGCCACTGAGACCAACAGAGTCAGTAAGTGCTCTCTAACCACAGTCTATGCAGTAATAGTAGGTCCTTCAAATATTTGCTCATTCTCTTTTTTTTTGTTTTGTTTCCTTGCTTTTCACATGTTACCAGTGCTACACAATTTTTTGACAGGGAAAAAACCAACTCTTGAGTCTGTGCAATCCAGGGACACAGTGAAACTAAAACAAGGTTTGGCTATGGTTTGTGTTTTCAGTTTGAGGATCCAAGAAGTATTTACACCAGGAGGTGAAAGCTCCGCGTGAACCGAGAGGGACTATGGCATCAAACAGCCTGTTCAGCTCAGTGACACCATGTCAGCAAAACTTCTTTTGGGGTAAGTGCTGCAATATTTGAGCTTCTGTTTGCCGTTGCCAGGAGTTTTCTTTTAACAATGCTGGTTATAGTTATCTAAGCAAAGAAATGCTGAATGGGATGTTGAAGTGTTAAAATAGTATACCTGATTTTTGGGCGTTTTTTGGGGGGGAAGTAACTGTAAATAACTTGTGCAGATTTAAGAACACATTTGTTCTTAAAGCTGACAGGCTGAGCAAAGGGAAGTCGGTGGCTGAGTCCTTAGTTTTGACAGCAGGTGTGCTCAGCTGTCACAGGGGTCAAGGTGTAGCTGCTCAAACGTGGAAGGGTCTGACAGGATCTGGTAAAATGTTTAATATTATCTTAGGGCAAGAGATAAAGTACTTAGTGAGCTAATCAACAACAGTACAGAGAATCTCATTAAGAACTCTAGTAACACTTTCAGATGTTTCCATCATGACTGCTTAATTAAGTCTTTTACAAGACTTAATTTAAGTCTTGTAAAAGACTTAGATCACAGGAGTTCACACTGCTTGCTGTCTAAACCTGCTGAAAATGAGTAGTGGGTAGCACACAGCAGCCTGTGCTACCCAAAACTGCCCTATCATTCTTCCAGGCATCTGATTTTTAAGCACACATCTCAGATGAAGTTATCAGTGCAAATCTGCAGCTATCTAGTCCTTAGTTGCCCTCACTTCACAGCAAAGCTTACTAATATATTCAATTGTAAAAGCAAGTTCTTCTCATTGTACTTACTATGAACAAGGCAAAACACTCATGCATGAAAATATTAAGCTATGAAATAAAAAAAATACATGATCTAACATGCTGGTGAATTTTAAGTTTAATTGAAAGTGGGATTTAAAAAACTCTGTAGAAGAGCACTGCCAAATATTTACTTCAATATTCTGAGCTGTAAACACGGATTCCTTTAAGAAATCAGTATGTATACTGAGGTAATTATTTATATGCACTGTACTGCTCATAAAAATTATAAATACACCATATAATTGCACTTCTATGGTTGCTTACTTTGAAAAGCTTCTTCATCTCAGATACAGACTTAAAATCAGTAGAGAGCACCTCACTCATGAATACTAAATAGAACCAAATACAACTTTAAGTGATTTCTCTGTGAATAAAGCAAAGTTATATTTTAAAGCACACTGGCAAAACCTTTATTCTAGTCACGATGATGAACTGCAAGAAGTATAGTCACAAAATATTTTTCAAAACACCTTTTACTGAGACAGATCAGGAAGACTAACTGAAATTTCTGAAAGCTCTAGGAAAAAAACAGTGAAAACTTACAAGATTTTCTTAATGGTGTCCATCATGTTGAAATTATGTTGGGACCGTAGCTAAACCTATTTCTTTTCCTCCCTTGCCCTCCTTCTAAGAAAAACAACAATGGTAGAACCATTTTCAGTATATACATCCCCATTATTGTAATGAACTCATGACTGGGGTTCCTTTTACCCCTCCTACTTCACACGCTTTGACTGGCTCCCAGTTAAGCACATGGATAAGCTCTAAGACCGTGTGTAGGAACAAAAAGGAAGAACAGGTTCTTCCAGGAGGAAAACCAATTTAATCTATGATCTATAGATACCAGGAGATATAACATGACCTGTGGCTGGTCATGCAGCTGTAATACCCTGAACACTGAGCTGAAATGCAAACACAAACCCGGTAAAGCAGCTTTTCTACCCAAACTGGTGTCTTAACGAAGCACAGCAGAAGCGTAGCCAGACCACATTATCCCAGTGTTTACAACAGGAAATACAGTTTACATGTATAGGGACTTTCTTTTGCTTTTACTTCCAAAAGAGATTAGAAGAAATTTAGTTGGCTAAAATTATCAAAACATGGAGTCTGACTGCTTAATTCACCTAATTCTGATAATTCCTAAAGCCAGTGGCAAATACTGTGATACTGTGATTAATACTTTCCACAAACTTCACCAGATAGGGTTGGGTACCCAAAGTTCACTTTGGACACACACAGTAGATACAAAGGATTACAAAATCTCATCAACTCTGTCAACGTGTAAGCAATATACCTTGAGCTGAAGCCAAACATTTTAAAAACCCACTTTTATAAAAAGCAGACAGTTTATTTTAAAAAGTAGAAAAGCCAGAAGACCGGGTTACTCATGAAGTTGCTGATCAATGATACAGTAGCAGATCAGAACACACGATCTGTTCTTCCTTTCTGTACTGTCTGTATCTCCTTCTGCTCCGATCTCCTCCTGATTCCTTTCAGGACTGTTGAATTTAATTGTTTCTCATCAGGAATTAACTGATGAAACATAATGACAAGTCAAAACAGGGGAAGAAAAACAGCGCTGTGATTAACCTGCTTGGTTGCTAATCTTTGCCATTAACCATATTCCTGAAAATTTTTATTCCGCTTATTTTGTCTGTCTGCTTTTGACTTCATATGAAAGGGAAAAACAAGAGTAGCCAAAAGGAAGGATCCTTGTCCTATTCATGCAAACGTACATATTCCTCTCCAGTTTAGTGTATTTGCATTAACTGGATACTGTGTTTCACATCCAATTTTTCCCGGTGTCAGTTATACACAGGGTTTGACTGCATCGAGCCTGTGTAAACCTTCCCAAGTTTTTAAATATAAGTGGATTGATTTCAGGTAGCAAAGGCTATTGTATTCACATCCATAGGCATTGAAGGGAAAAAAATGGCTCCAAATAAGCACTGTGCAAATCAAAAAAAAAAAAAAAAGACCCAAACACTGTATTTATTATAAAATTTGGAAAACATCGTTTACATAAAATATGTCAGAGACTGACATTCTTTTGAAATGCCTCCAACAACAGTTACAATTTTCAAAAAGGAAAAGGCATTTCAGCTATATTCCATGCATCCTCACAGGAGGATTTCACCGAAGAAAGGAAATTCAATACCAATTTGGCTGATAATTCAATCAATTATTTCACACGTAATTTCTGGATGCTGATCCCAACAGAGCACCACAGTAAACCTAAAGTCTTCAAGTTAACAACAAAAAAAATTACTAAGTTTATATTAAAATTCTACTCAATATCTTATTTATTCATACAAAAAACCCCAAACCTTTTCTACATCTCAATTCTCAACTGCTTCACTATTTGATAGGGAATCTTAGGGGTTTTTTTATTTTAATTAAGATATTGATATGAGAGAAACAAATCTTTTTTTATTATCTGTGTATAGAAAGCAGAAGTTTTCTGTGTGTTCCAGCTTGGTTTAACATATCAGTATTATTGTGAATGCTAAGCAAAATCTCTGGAATCACTGTGCTTTGCATAA
The DNA here is from genome assembly GCA_026770055.1 of Myrmophylax atrothorax. Classification (NCBI taxonomy): domain Eukaryota; kingdom Metazoa; phylum Chordata; class Aves; order Passeriformes; family Thamnophilidae; genus Myrmophylax; species Myrmophylax atrothorax. Next base: position 113,248,747 of record JAOXXN010000446.1, on the reverse strand, counting down.
AATATAATTTTAAATACCAGGACTTTAAAAAAATAATACTGAGAGCTATGCAATAATGACTATTCTCATGTGCCTTAAGAAAGCTGCAGCTTCACACTGAGGCTCTTGGTATCTGAGAGCCCTAAACCTGCAGAATTGCACTGCACCACTTACAGGCTTCTTGGCCAGCAAAATGCATTCATCTGCTTAATTATCTGTCTCAAATGAACTATTAATAGCCAACCTTATTTAAATCATCTACATTGATGTACAACTTAGCAATATCAAAATGTTCCAGTTTGTTAGAAGAACATTGAAATATCTGATGGTTAAATAAACTGGGAGAGGAAAAAAACCCTAATTCATTAGGGACACTAAGATTTTATCAAACATACAGGATTAATCTCTATTGAATAGAACCATTCACAAATCAAAACTTACTCCACTTCAATACTTTCATGCAGTGCTAATCAATTACAACCTTTTCTAGTTACTCAAAATCCATGTGCTTTTAATTTTATTCACTGGTGGTCTAAAATATAATATTCAGGCCAAGCTAAGTCATTTTGTATTGCAACTTTGCTTTTTTTCAATAAATATTCATCTAGAAGTTTTCTTAGAGAGAACTGCTCATATGAAGACTGTGGTAATATTTTTATACTGTACCTCCTTGTTGAAGCAAAAGGTTAGGGGTTACCTAAATACCTCAACTGTATATACAAAAAAAGGAAAAGGTAAGTATTCACATGAAAAATCCAAAGGGACTATATTATTTATTTTTGCATTTCCTATGATTAATGATGCACCAGTGCATACTTGAAAACTGAAGTCAAAATAGGGTAACACCTCAAATTCCTTTACAAACTGTACAAATATCAAACTTCCATGCCGTATTAACTACTCTACCAGAAATATTTAAATGCTCTGCCACCCCACATTAAGAGCATAACAATAATACTGAAATTCTCTCAAGCTGTGTGATTTCTTGGTCATGGTCAGACTCACATTAATCTTAAAACTGCACCTTATACCTTTATTTTTCCCGACTCCTTTTTAGCAGAGAGTTGTACTTTGTGAATAACAAGAAGCTCAGAGCAGTCTTAAGTAAATAACAAACATCCAATAACGCATCCATTTAAGTAAAAAGGGAGAAAAAAAACAGCAAATAATGTTTGCAAGCGATGCTAATTATGCAGTGCAGACAGTTCAAGAGAGCCAGATAATCACTGTGTTTAGGGGCAGTCACACCTTGTGGCAGACACCCATCAACGGGCAACATCAACAACAACTAGGAAGAAATACTTCATAAAACTCTAAGTGCAAAACGGTGAAAATGCAAGCAAAATTTGGTATTATGTCGTGCTCAAGTCCAGCTCATTCCGGTGGAAAGTGAAGCAGAGAGGGAAGGGAGGAACCAGCCCGTGCTGGCCAGGCTGGAAGGTGCTGAGCAGCAGCGTGTCCTGCGCCAGCAGCCACGGGCAGCGGTCAGAGCCGGGCACCTCCCGAAAACCTGCCCAGCGGTACCTTCTCCTCTGGGTACCCAGCAAAAATCAACACTCTGCGTTGTATGCGAAGGAGCTGCTTCTGAACACTCATTAAATACACTCCATTAATAAGAATTACAATAAATTGCCATGTTTAATATGCCCTAGAGTATATAATATTTTAATTAAGACAGCCTCAAGATAAATAGTGAGCTTAGGATGGTAAAACCTGAAGTATTTTAGGGTCTTAACTTCATCACAGAAAATCCAAGTTTCATACAAGCAGTTAAGAAACTGCAACGTGAAAATACACAACTGTTGTTTTCAACATAAAAAGTTAATTTGCATGAATGGAATAAATGCAGCATTTATTCTGATAAGCCTACTCAGAAATAAATCAGTAGACTTTGAGTTATTTCAGACAGATTTTCCTTGTAATTTTTGCCAGACTTAGGAATTAATCACAGATTTTCACCCGGAGACAGCAGCACCCACAAAGTGCAGAAAACATCTCCCTCCTCCACCACAGAACCCCCACAAGAATCGACTGTTATCGGCAAAATTGATTTTTCCTCACATTATATAAAATAGCTTTAATTTGTATTAGATATCTTCAATTCAAACTGCCTTCTAAAGTCTTATGGGAAACAGGCTAAGGAGGTCTATCGCCTGCTCTCAGGTGTTTTTGTTTTTAAGTTAATAAAGGTTAAATCTAAGAGCAGGTTTCCTTACATAAACACGCTCTCTTCTACAAATAAATATAAGACCTACCACTTAACATACTGAAAAGCACACCCTAAAGAGAATATTTTAAAGATGAGCACAAAGACAAAATAAACTCAGGTTACTGTATCGTAAAACAGTTTAACACTTCCAATAAAAAAAAATTATCCATTATTCATGCATCTGTTTCCTGTATGTATTTTTTATTCCGCTTGTTACCATCCTGTGTACTGTTCCAGCCTTCTTCATGTAGCTGTAAAGTTTCCTATTTCATGTATGAACTTGCCCCAGGAGGGAAAAATCCATAGGTTTTCTCCTGACTCACTTGAACTGCTGAAATCATTTTAATCAGAGCAATTAAGTTACTTTGCACAACCTACTCCTTATTAAATGTTTTTATTTATAAAAATTAATCTTAGCATAGTAAAAGATTAAAGGAGAAAAGGCTACATTCTCCTTTATGTACACAGGGTGCTTTAAAAAGTAAGGTATTTTTGTATGATGTTCACTGTATTCTTAACAGTTCTGAAAAGTATTTTTTCAACTCTAATAAAACTACCTTTATTTTAACAGCAAAGGGTAAAAACAGTTTCTTCTGCTGCCTGTCCCTTAAAAATGCCATATTCATTAGGGTCAGGCAGTTCTGGAATTAACAATAGTTTTAAGTTTTTATATGTTATAGCTAAAAACCCCATGGCAAAATTTTTTGGCAGGAATTCATTCAAATATAGTTACTACATTTCTGATAGACGTAGCTTATTTTATGTCTCAAATTTCATCAGGATTGCTAGCATTTCAGAATGACTCAAAATTTATTATCATTTTCTTGATTAAGGAAAGTTAAAAGCCAATGACCTTACATACATTTATTTTCCCCTGAATTTATTTGAACCGTAAGTGTGCCAAACCATTGTTTACTTATCCCTCATGGTCAGATATCTTAGATCTAAATCTACTCTGTGGTTTACTAAAACAGAACGACAGAGCCACTGCCAGTTACATAATGTAATACTGTTCAGAGGAAAAGGACCCAGCCCGATCCCAATGACAATTCACACTCACAAGATGAGTTTGCATCTAATGAACATACACATCAATCACCACGCGCTGGGAAATGGCTCTGATGTAACAAATCAGAGCAGGGTGATGCTACAAGTGATTAATAATTGCTGAACTGACTTTTTTTGTCAGATGCATTTAATATATATGACCCCATGCATGCAAAGGTTGCTGGTATTTTTGTTAAGGAAGAACAATCTAGAGAAATAATTATGCGTAAATATGTTCACGCCCAGACAGTGTTAACACCTTGAAATACCTGTAATTCATTTAAATGCAAATCAGAAACTACAGAGTTAAAAACACATGATATTTTAATGTATCCATGTGTGGTACTAGAACAGGGTATTCTTTCTTTCAAGAAATGTTAATGAGCTGTGTATGTGCAAACACGCACATGTAAACACTTCAAGCCTCTAATTCCTACTAACTTATACTTCTAAAATTTTGAAATTCAAGTTTAAAAAAACAAACCAGTAATAGCATAAATTTAGAAGACTTCTCTATTGGTACAATATTTTCTAGGCTAACATTGAAGTAGTAAAGGAGAATGTGCTACTGCGTTCAGGTTTGCCAGCAGTACCCAAAGAATGTTTACTGCTCCTCACATCTAACTCTGCTAATCTGCAGTGCAGGAACTTGCCAGAGTCCTGTCTTAATATTTGTAAAAAAAAAGTCTATTAATGCTATTATCATGTTCTACATAAGTAATAGTGCCAGTAGGGAAATAATAGATGGCAGAAGTCCTGCCTTTAAAATACTTGATAATATTTCACAGAAAGAAGTCTGGGAATCAGTCTCTGGGTATCTTCTTGCTTCTTCCCATAGTCTCATGATGAGAGAAACTGCTTTTGTGGACATTAGACTGGCCAAGTCTTAACTCACCTCAACTTCCAAAGTGAAAACACACATTTTAGCCAAAGTAGCCTTATTTGTAGGTCGGCTGGTGTTTTTGACACAGTATATTTCCACTGAAAGGGTTCAAAAAAATAAGGCACACCACACTGGCATTGGAAGAACTGTGATACGAATGCAGAGTTGCTCTGCCAAGAACTGCTATTACTTCACAGCTGTGCTTTTGCATTAATAGTATAATAGATCAATAACTTACTATAAACACAAATGTTCACGTAGGATCAGCAAGAATAATTTTAAATTATTCAAACAGGATTCAACAGAACTTCAAGGTCATTTTAAGACATAAGTAACAAAAAAAAACCCAGAACATTCTGAAGACTGTGTCAGAATTTGCTATTTTATTTTCATCCTGTCTCCAAAAGCCTTTTTAGGTGAGCCATAATACTGAACTGCTGTGGTATCTACGTTCTTGCAGCATTTTCAGTGAAATTCCATGAATAACTTGTACTTAAAAGCATCATCTATTCAACTGAGAATCCTTCACCTTTGAATAGAAAACTTTTAGGCAAAAAGAAGTGTCACGTTTGCTCTGTAACACTGAAGGGACACATCTGGTCCAGCTTAGTGACTCTTTATTAGCAAGAGTTTGGTGATTAATGCTACCAGCTATTGTAATACCCAGCCCAGGAGCAGCTGTGTGACAGAGCTCTTACAGACTGCAGGGTATTTACTTCCTAACACAATCTGCAAAACTGATTCCTTCCAAGTAAGACCATCAGTGCAGATTCACATTAAGAGAGTTCATCATCTGCATTTTTCCAGTCCGTGGTATCAACGTTTAACTCTGCTGCTTTTGGGTATTTGTGGAATAACCAAAGCATAACAATGAGTGGTTTATTTAAAACTGACAGCACCAGAAAGCAGCAGCTATTTACTGAGGCGCCGGACCTTAGTGTACACCAGTAAAAATGTTCCCTTTTCCCAAAAGGATTTTCAGCATAAAGGGCATTCACTTTGCTTCCTTCCCACTCCTCTTACATCCAACTCTGTACATTCTAAACTAAGTGCTGTACTTTTCTTGCTATTCAGTATATTTTTATTTCCCCCTTTCTGATTAAATGGCATAAACAGAAACGCTAAAACAAACTCAGAAGTTACACTCTTTATACCAACATTTTATTAAAGAAACCAACATTCAGAACAAGCCCAGTCATTTGTCAATAATAAAATAACAACATTTAGCTAACAAAAAAACCCCAACAACTTAACTTAGTCTCAAACAGGAACAAGGTTATCTTCCATAGTGCAAGTCATTTTCATACTGGAGCAAGAACAATTTCTTTCTAGTGCTCCACTGAGTATTGCATATGCAAACACTGGAACAGCTTTTAATTTTATAGCATTTCAGGAAGAGGATCTAAAATCATGATCTGTTATTCTGTATAGCAATTAATTCAGTCATGACCTTGTAATAATTTCGGGTTCTAAGCTCATTAAAGTAACATTTTAATACTACCTTTAAAAGTAAAAGCAAAATCATAATTACAGCTGAGCTACCTAACTGTGTATTAATACACCTTAAAATAAATGAAGACTTGAGCTTTCCCAGATAAAAAGATAAATTATAATAATACACGAGGTACAAAACAAAGGCTTGAAAGAGTGTAATTTTATTACTTTGAATTATAATATTAATTTACTAACTAATTTCAAGGCACATGTGTAGTGCACATGTGAAAAATCTACTGAAAGGAGGCAGCTTACATACACACACATGAGCTGGAATGTTCCAATTCTGATCAAAGATGTTTGTAGCCGGATGTGTGGTTAGTTCACTGATCAAATTTTCACAACTGAAGAACATCTTGAGACATATAGTCCTAGTTACCAGTAGTGTGGGCTTTGCACTTCAGCATCAGAATCATGATTTCACATTTTAGGACATAACTCAAAAATAATATAACCTCTTTCTCACACTTCAAAAAAAAACATAAAAGAGGAAGAAGCAAAATAAAATGTAAAAGGCATTGGTTTTCAGTTTCAGCATTCTTCAAAAGGGCATAGTACAACTGAGTGAAATAAATTTAAAATACCCATGGAATCTGAACTATAATCTTAGTGACATGTTCTTACAGTAAGCTTGTGCTCGATAAAACCCATATAAAAATGTCAGGAGCCTGGATGCACAGCACACACACTCAATGTAAGACACAAATCTGCCCTGAAATAATACACAGTAGCTCCTCAACATGCACGAAGGATTTTAAAATGCACTAAAACCTATAAAAATAGGCACTGTCAGACTTCAGCACCAACAACTGAATCGACCAGATGCATTGAATAAACACTACTTAATGGCTACTAATTTTATTTTATCAGCTTTGTATAAAATTAGAAGAATTTGAACTAAAAATTGTTTGAAGTTCTTTACTATTACATTTAATAATCTCACTTGCTTACTGAACTGGCCAGATGAGCAAATACACATAATATAATGGCTTTTCTACCAAACAAATATGCATAAAATAAGCTAAATAAACTAATAAAGATACTTAAATGGACAACAATTTTACTAGTCTCAACACTGATTTAAATCAAAGATGTCTCTTTCTCTTCTTTACATACCTGGTTGTTATCAATTACTGATGTGTCTTCACCCCTTCTTGTTGCAAAACTTCCTTTAAAACTTACAGCACACACAGCACAACATTTGAGACCTCTACATATAAAAAACCTTTTTTTTTCAGTAGCACAGAAAATCTGAAGGGTTTTTTAGGCTGACGATATCTTCACACAGAAACACAGAACGTCTGCAGACAGTAAGAAGCCTTTAGTAAGCCCTTTTGCTGCACCATAATAATCTGATCCAGAAATTCAAGGGTACCTTAAACAACGGGCTACCTGTTCTAGCCATGCTTAGGAATGTGGCCAAATCATTTTTATTGATTTAACCTTTATAGGAATGCTACATATCCTCAGAGCAAAACATTTCTAATGCATTTATAATATGATATACCTCTGAGAAGTTAGGGAAAAAAAATCTTATGACAGATAGGCAAGCCCCCCTCCACTATTCTGTTTTTACCTATTTAGTAATCGATAGGCATTTGAGTGTTAGAATATTTTCTGAGTTTGTATGTGCCTGTATTCTTAGGATGAATCTAGAAACTGTAACACTTACAGAGGACAAGACTAATATCTGACCTGTCTTTGTTTAAGGAACAAGAACTGGTGACCTGATAGCCAAGACTCTAAATACTCCTTTCATTCTAGAGTTACACATCAATCATGTTACCTTGCAAACATATCAAGTTAAAACTTCCAGAATTTACAGTGCTTTTTGAATAAACTGAGCAGCATGTTAGTTATATTCAGAGAGCTTACAGAAGGTGGTTTGTGTATCTCACCAGAATTCTTAAAGAAGTATTTCTCAAATTCCCTCTTCATCAGGAATCTATTTCATATGTATTTCAAATCAGTATTTCTTGATGCCAGATCCATATTCTATTATTTTGAAGCTCAAGTTAGGAAAAAATAGTGTGTTTTACTATTTGCTTCCATGGAATGTTACAAACCACACTTGAGCACTACCAGGAGTCACTTGTTTTTCAGAAAGTAAACTGTTCTGAGCCGCTCATTATGGTAAATCTCAGTGTAAAGCAGAAGTGAATACAGTGACTGCAGTCAGTCAAACAAAAGCCAATACATTTATGTTACAAATTACATTATTTATATTTCTTATAAAGAAAATGGTGTGAGAGTTGTTTGGTTTAAAAAAATGGAAAGAAAAGAAAAAGCAGCAAAACACAACCAGAAACAAACAAATAGCTGCCAGCATGAAATTTTAGCACGTTATTGCTCACAACAGAAAGAGGCGCAGCCAGACACAGTTTCAGTGGGCAATACACTAACACAAATCACCAAGTTTATGAAGACTTAGTGCTACATTTTTTCTGGAGACAACAATGTCTGACACCACCTATATTGTCTCTCACCTACAAAGAAAGATGAAGCAATCCCACAAAGAAAGAAAAAAACAGTTAATTAGTGAGATAAGTGCCCATCTACACAAGTTAGACAAGTTAGGACATCAAAGCCATGAACTGTAATTAACACATGGCACATGGAAAAGGCTTGTACCTGCAAATTCTCACAGAATGGTATTGTCTTTTTTCAGTATGAGCTTGGCTTTTGATTATTATTACATCACTAATTTGACTGCTAAGTTCTACATCACTTTGTTTCTTCATCCACTTTTCCTAAGAAATACTCCAAAGATAAATCCATTCCCAAATACACAACAATCCACACACAATATCTCCCTTGACATGAGCCTTACACTTTGCTAAATGAGATGAAACTAAGACCTTAATGTGACCTGCAGCAGGGATTTCTCCAAGGGCAGCCTAGTTCTACCTTCATTCATGGTTTACATGAAAAGTGTGACCAGATAAGTGCTTTGTACTACCAGAGCCTGAGAACACTCCATCACTTACCACACACAGACCAGGAACAATATTCATGAATAACTAGTAACTCCAAACCAGATCCTCTTGACACAAATCAGATCATACTTACTTGATTTCAACTTTAGTGCATGTATAATAACAGCTAACAGAGCAAGAGGAGAACACAACAACTTACAGATTTTAGAATTAAAAAAAACCCTTTGGATGATACACATCCCAAAATCTTTGTAACTAACAGCCTGGTGCCCAGAGCTGTATCTCTATTCAACTGCTACATCACAGAACAGAACTGTTGACTCCTGCTATTACAGTGCACCTTAAGGAAGGACCAAGGTGATGCTGAGAAGCAGTGGAACATGTTAGAAGTGCAAGTTTTTACAGACACTGATGATGGAAAAAGGCCTTGCTTAAATGCAGCTACACTAATAAAACTACTTATAGTAGCACTGTTCCTTTTTTTAATAACATAACAGATACACTTGTACAAGAGGGTTTATTGGCACAGTAACCCTGACAAAAAATAACATCTTTTGATGCTACAGAAAAGCTGCTGTGTGCTGGCGTGTGAGAAAGGTCAGATAGTGGAAAACTAACTTCATGCTCTTAACCTGTAAACTTTTTCCTTTCCCAACTACTACCAAACGTCCTAGCAGGGGAGATCACGACCTTTCCAAGAACTCACATAGGGAACCTTTTGCTCTGTTCCAATGGAACAGAACATCTGCACATTCACCTTTGGGAGCTCTGGCCTCCGTGGCAGCTCTGAGTGAGTCTGTCTGCACAGGTCTGCCACAGAAAAACCAACTCCAGATTTTCAGTTAATTACAGCTTTCTACACACACACACACACACATATATATCCATACATGTCTGTAAAAAGCAATATATTTGACTACTCAAGTCTGCATAGTATTAGAGAAGCAACCGTGATACCTCAGGAACCATAAAACTTGATTTCAGTGTTTGGAATAAGGGAAAACGAAGTCAGGAGGCAGCAGCCTCCGGGAATGTGTTTTCTAAGGTTGTTTTATATGGACTTCAGCAGGAAAACTGTAGAGATAAGGAAAAGCTATCCTTGATGTGTGAGTGGGATTATACAACAAGAGAGGAGCACAAGAAAATCCGAGTCCTTGGTGACACAAACAGAGGCTCAGGGTGGTGGGAGCACTGAGCGACAGGCAATGCACACCTTTCGGCAACATGTAATTTGTGTAACACAGATGGTTTTCATGGCACTTCCAGTAATTCTTCCACGTTTTCCAGCAGATTAGGTTTTTGGGTAAATGATTCTCCCTGCATTTTCTGATAGTGGAAGTAGTAGGAGAATTGCCAGAGTCAAAATACCTGGCTGTGAAATGGCAACTTGTCTTTTAGTACTCTGCTATCCGTCCCTCGTGCTTTTGATCTTCTCAATCTCCAGTCTTGAAAGTAAGGAACAGGGATCTGGTCCCATTTTTATATGCTAGTTCTTGGCCACTGGTCTTCTCCTTTTAGGGTGTCTCTCAGTATCTTCACACTACTCTGCTGTTTCCTCTATTTTCTGACAGAACAGGGCATATGTCCCACAGGAAGCTGATTCCAAACTTACCTGAAGCTGTTATGATCTTAAAGCAGATTACTAAAGCTTTCCAACTGTCTGATTTTCACATGGCAGTGGCTATCTGGTATGACTTTTAATGGTCCTGGTCCCACACAGAAGCCAGAGCCACCAGGTTAAGAAAAAACTGAACCCATCATTTCTTTAGCAGGAATATTGAAGACTATGTTTTTGTTATACACTTGTTCAGTGCCTACCACAAAATATTGATCTATAGGTATGACCCTTATAGGACAACATATATCAGTAACAATGGCAGAATTTTTATAAACAGCATCATCAATTCAGCCTTGCTGAGCATGTGTGTTTTAGCCCAACGCTATCTCCAAGGTTAACTTATTTTGATGCATATTTGAGAACTTCGTACTAAAAAAAAAAAAATATAAATAATAGAAAGGCATACTGATGACTCACAATGTCAGGACTTGGTAATTTTGGTTCTTTCTGGAAAAATGCTTAGCAAATATTGCCAGCAAAGTGCTTCCATTTTCTTTGCATAAGCATATTTTAAACCTGAGAAAAGCATGCTGACAATTGTGCCATCACCAAATATAGCTGTTCCCTTTCTTTGGGCTGGATCCTGAAGGTATTTCAATCAGGAAACTGGTTTTGGCTGCAACTAAAAATTAAAAAAAAATTCAAAGGATTTTAAAAACCTCACTAACTGACTTGGTTGTAGCAACAGCATCATACAGGATTCTGAACAATAAAGCAGTAGATTATTGTGTTCTTTCTCAGTTGATCTCCTAAAAGCAGAGGTTACACTGTATACAAAGTATTGTCCTGCATCTGCTGCCATACATGGACACTCCTCACTGAAACCACTGCCAGACCTGAGATTCTGAACGGACTAAAACAGTCAACTCATGAACATGTAGAGTAGCAAGGTGAAAACAGAAGCAAAATGGATTAATTAAGAATAAATAATTATATATCAATCTAGATTATTCATTTCACAAAGCAACTGACTTTCTGCTGCTTAATATTTACTAATAATCAAAACAACCTGGCCTCAGAACAAAATTATGCTGCCTACATATTATCCAAGGGAAGCTGTAAAGGCAGAAGTGAGTAAGAGTTGCAGTACAGAGTGATGAGAACTGCAGCTGATAACGGTAACTCCCTGGAACAATACAAGATATTTT